>VZSZ01003699.1:706814-969567 GCA_013398815.1 Ibidorhyncha struthersii
GGCAATATAACTTCAGGAGCCTGTCAGCAATTTCATTATTAAAATTGTCAGTATTATGTACAACTTCTGTTTGATTTGCAGAAGTGAGACTACCTGCTTAGGTCTATTGGTACTGGCTGTTTGTGCTGACCAGAAGCAATTGTTATGTGTGTTTTTTTGTNCTTGAGCAAGACAGGCAGCTGTGCCCTCCTCACTCCCCGTTTCTTTGCTGGTGCTGTGTATGGTGCATGGGGAAGGGCTGCTCTTGCTCTGCGGTCGGGCTGCTGCTGTGACTCAGCCCAAGCCAGCATCGTCTAATATGACAGGCAAACTGTCAGAAAGAATACAGTCAAATGGAGAACTTGTCCCCACAGGTGGAAAAAATCTAGCACAGTTGCAATGTAGCATTAGTGCAGCATTAGATGCGCTGCATGGTCTGCAGTGGTTTGAAAACATACAGCAGACCAGGAAATCCAAATGCTAAGTGGCTGTGCTCTTGAAGAGGTTTCTAATCCAGGCAAGGGTTTGTTCCACAGGGCCCTTTCTAGAGCCCAGGGGTTTGCTCCCTTCAGAGTCATTTGCAAGCGTATGTATTGTCTTGCCTGTGACTCGGGGAGTTTTTCTATTCCCACCATTTTCAGGTGCCCTGATTTGTTCTGCTTCTTCAGACTTGTGGAATAAGAACTTGGTTAAATCACTTTCATCTCAAGTTTAACTGCAAGGGAAAGAATCATGGAGGGGGAGGTGTGATGCAAATGATGTACCACACGAATATTATATTTTGCCCTTGATGCACTAGCAGTGATGGTGGTGACTTGGGACCATTAAGACTGCAGGTTTTGTTCAACATTTCCTAGTTAAGAAATACAGTAGAGTTCGGTACTACTAGTCTCTTTAGTCATGTCTGGAAGAACTCTGTTTTTCAGGTAGTGCTGCAGAGGTTGCTCTGCTTATCCCCATGGCCCTGGTGGGCAGATTTTGCATTTTCCTTTAGCAGGGACTAACAAGCGAGCAAAATGGTGTCTGTGTTGGAAGTAGTGTACCACTAAAGCTTTGACCTAATTCTTTCTGCATTTTTTTTTAATACCAAGGTATTTAGCAATGTTTCTGCGTGACTTCTTACAGTAAAATGTTGTGTTTCATATGCTGATGCCTGTCAGCATGAGTTTCAGATTCTCATGTTTGTACTTACTGCATGAGCTCACTGATGGTGTCTGGCTAGAAGCTGTGCAGGCTCAGCCAAACCCCAGACCTCCATTCTTGCCTTTCTTTTGGGGCAATATTGTTTGTCCCAATGCTATGTCCATCAAAGGAGAACATACTTGTCCCTCCAAGTGACTGAGCATGGAGAGGGAGTGGGATACAGCTGGCCATCATCCAGATCTTTCCCTCTGTTTTTCTTCTCCTTTCTCTCCACTCATAGTTTTGGAATACAGCTTTCTGTGGTACATGTTCAACCCTGCTTTGGGTTTACAGAAGCTTTTAACAGAGTCAGATTTTAGCTATGATAACAAAGACTTCTTCCAGGTTGTACATGCCGGAGCCTGCTGAACTTGTAATCATTACTACTGAGAGCTCCTGAAGGCTTCCTTAGGACATGAGAGGAATTAGCTGACTTAGTTTTTGTGGACCACTTTTGAGGATACTCAGTGATAATCATGATGTGGAATAACAGAACTGAGAGGTCAGGGTTTACAAATGTCTTGATGTTTGTGTGGTTTTTTTTCCTTCTCTGTTTTCCTATAGCTTAGTGGTTAGAAGGCTTGCTTGGTCTGGTGGGAGTCTTACTCTGGTGGTAGGGCTCGCTCATTCACTGCAAGTGGACATCACCCACATGAAAAATCAGAGAATAAGAACTCATCCCAGAAGGGTGTCCTGGATGTTTTCTGCGTCCACATGAAAGATCTTGCAGGCTCTGGTTTGCATGATTATTAGAGCATTCATCTGGTATGTGGGAAAGATGACAGCGGAGTGACCAGACTGTGGGACTCAATGTAGCTGATTGCTCTTGTCTAAAATGTACCCTGATATAATTTTGTGAAGCGTCTTGCCACTTAATTACTTCCACTGAAAATTTTGATCCATTTTACTTTCATCTCTGTGTGGAAGAGATCTTTTTTGTAATTTTGACTCTTTCCTGGATAAGCCCAATGAGAAATATGATAGTGTTTGCTGTTGTTTAGTTGTAAAATTCTGTTGTCCTATTAGATGTGATGTAGGTGGCCAGTAGGACACTATGAGAAAGTGTTAGATCAACTGCAGCATTTGCAGAGAGGCCCCAGACTGAAAGCTGTTAGATCTCAGCAAATGAAAACTTTTAAGTGATGATTCTGTTTAGGGAAAAAGGTGATAATTTTGTAAATCAGTTGAAATAAAAGCTATACAAATATTGATTAATTCAAATTTTCAGAACTCTGTGACACAGCTAATTATCTTTATTTCTCTTGCTCATAAAGTATTTTTGTGACAAAAAATAAATCCAAGGCTTTTCTCTCATTTCTGTCTCGTTGCTTTTGGTGTTCTCGCAATGTGATCTTTATGATAGGAGTGAGTGGAGTTGAGGTTATGCATTGACTCTTGCTTCAAGAAGCAAAGATGTAAGTTTTTTTGCCCCCAAGTTGAAAATTATTTATTTGTCTTATTTTTCAGTTTTTCTCTATTCACTTATATAAGCGAACAGTACCTTACCTATACATCTCACTCTGGTAGTTTTTAGCCTAAACTGGAATGCCTATCCCACATGAATATCTATGCTTCCATTCAATCCATTATTGAACATAGAATTAAAAGTAAAAATTTAAATCACAAACGGATTATTCCTTTTTAGCTGATTAAAGGCTCCCATCACTTGCATCTATTGCATTTGCTGCTCAGGTCTCTACAGTGCACTCCACCAAAACCCACAATTCTCCCCCTTCCAGAGACAAACTCATTTGTGAGTTCTACTTCTTTTTATGGTTTCACCTGAGGACCTTTTCTTTTAATTGTGGAAGCCTCCTTTGATTTAATGGAAGTTTCTGTCCTGTGAGAATGATAATATAACACTGCGTGCTTTGTTCTGTAGTGATCATTTTTTGTAGGCAAAAACAATTGCATACTTAATTGTCCTCATTAGTGGATTTTGAAACTGATTCAAATGAATATCCCTTTGAATAAAAGGTTGAGCACTGGCACATTGAATCAGAGTAGCAATTTGGAAAAGCATGATTTATTTTTTTTGTTCCTCTTGGTGGACACGTTGTAATTTTGTACTCTTTAGCCCTAAAATACTGGCTACCGTTACACAACACACTACATGGGAAGCAGCTCTGCACTGGGAGATTAAATACTGTGGAAAGAATCTTGGCTTTCTGACTGATACCAATTGCACAATCATATGCATTAACACAGTGCAAAAACTAACCAGCTTATCTGTACTTGTTGTAGACTATACTCTTTTTTTTTTCCCCCCCCATTGCTTTGTACTGCAGTAGCAATCGTAACAATTTAAAGACTGCTTTGACATCAGAAAGTCAAACGTCCATGAAATGCTTTTTACTTCAAATATTTATTTTATGTTAAGCCAAGTCTCTGGGATGACCACTCAAAGTAGGCACCTGCTAGAGTGAAGTTAGTGAATAACTCAGTTTCTTTGTACAGGACAATTTTGGAATGTTAGATTTTGCAAATTAACATTCTCCTGATTCCCTCAGAGCCTTTCTTTATAAAACATAAATAATTGATAAAGGGCCTGTCCCGGACTCCCTCCAGCTTCTCCACCCCAACTATACTGCTATATTTCTTGTTCCCTTATGCTCTCCCCTCAGGAGGTGGGAGGAGGAGCGGGTCCAGGGGCAGAGGGGAGGCCTCTGCCTGCAAGTGCCCCTTATCTCCTTATTCCTGGGCACCGTCTTCCCCATTGCCTCTCTCCTGGGGCACCCTCTGCCACTACGCCTGTCTGGGAGGAATGCCTGGCAGGGAGCAATCGGGATTCACTTTGTCATCTGGTTTCATCAGGGTCTCTGATAGCCACCACAAAGACAAAGGAAGGAACATTTTAGTCAAATTCAGAAATAGAATCATAGAATCATTTACGTTGGAAGGGACCTTTAAAATCATCAAGTCCAACCATTAACCTAGCACTGCCAAGTTACCACTAAACCACGTCCCTCAGCACTACATCTACATGTCTTTTAAGTAACCCCAGGGATGGCGACTCAAACACTTCTCTGGTTTCTAAGAATTTTGGTTTCAAAGTGCCACTGTAAGGTGCAGTGGTTCTCTGCCCTTCCCCTGCGCTGACTGAGGCCCCTGCAGGTGCTGCGGCTCACTTCAAGCCCAGCAGGTCACCCTGTCGAGGACGATGAGCAGTTTACCCATGCAAAGCTCACGTTTGGACAAGTTAGTGTTTTCCAATTGAAAAACTGGTGAAAAAGCTTCTTCACACTTTTGCTTGTTTACTGTTTAGGAGGCCTCTGTAAAAAGTATCAGAAAACTTGTTTTGTCAGAGCAATGGCTGCTGGAAGGTATATTTTTCTGGGGGAAACAAAAAGTTTTTTCTTCCCATTGTTGTCGTGAACACTTGTGATCCGACCAGTGCAGTTATCTTTTTTTTTTGTAGGAGATGACAACTGCAGACAAAAAATTGGGCTTTTTTTTTTTTTTCTGCTTTTCTCAGCAGTTTACAAGAAAGTAACATTTATCAAGGAGATCAAACTGGCTGATAGCAAATAATTTTTTTTTTCCCTGACTCCATTGTTGACTTAAAACTGTTGCGGGTGGTGGTATTTAATTGATGTTTTTGTGTTTATTTTTACTAATGTAGTAGTTTAATATACTCTTTGTTAATTATGTTTGTAATCTCAAATCAGTTTGTGCAATTGATTTCATTTTGTTTTCCATATTAAAGCTATTCTGTGTTGATTTTAGCATTCTTTCATCATTTTTCTTCAGTGTTGTTTTGTCTTTCCCTCGTTTTTTTAGTTCCTGACTGACTTTGGTGTCTGGTCAGAGCATCTTAATACAGTGCTGTTCTCCTGTTCCCTGTTCTTGGAGATACCTATCTTGCCTCCACCTGAAACTTATTCTTTGTGTGAGTTGTGTTTTACCCTCCCACCCCTCAAATACTGAGGAATATTTAATCTTTATAATTTTAGAGGGGCATAAGAAATTTCTGTCTGGAGTCAGAATCAAAGTGAAAATTGTAAAAGGTCATTTGTTTTACCCTTACTCTAACAAAATTTATAATATTTATCAACTTTATATGTTAGTCATTAGATAAAACCCCTAGAGGGAGACATGATCACAGATGGATTATTGTAATCTCTCATCACTTTGATCTTTTCACAATAGCTGAAGTAATTTCCTTAGATTACTTTGCATAGCCTGTTACTTCATAATTGAGTAGTGATAACAACATTATTGTTTGTAGGTGTCTAATCAGTTTTTCTTCTTTTAAAATAAGAGCTTTTTTTTTTAATTTGGCAAGGGGAGACTTATTGGAAGAAAGGAGAAAAGGTCTATATAACCTTTTTTATTTTATTTTTAAATCTCAGTCATGGTCATATTGTTGAATCTTGGGGGGGGAGGGGAATCATCCTAAATAGTGACATAGCTCACTAGCATTGCACCCTACCACCCACCCAGACTGTCTTTCTCTGGCTGTATTCTGCACTGAGTAATCTGCATATTTGTGATTTCGTTTGTAATGCTTCTACTGCTGGTTTGAAAGGCACAGCAACGCACTCCGAAATGTTTCATTTATCAGTTCTCTGTGTGTGTGTTTATGCAAAAGAGATTATCCTAGCATACTATGTTGTTTGGTTGTCGACAGGGTAATTAACCTGTTGTATGATCCTGTTAATTCCGTTTCCTTAAATGTAGTTTATTGTTTAGATATCTTCAGCCATTTTGTTACAAATGTTTTAGGGTCTTTTTTGTTTTTTTTTTTACATTAATTCCATTAAATTATCTTACAAAAATATTTGCCTTTTACCTTACAGTGAATAATCAATATTTTATTTTCCTCTGGTAATGAGGATTGCAATATTTTTCACTGACCATATGGAAAATGTGGGTTAAATTCTGTTCTTTAAATTTCTCAATTGTTTTGTTATATTTGGGTCCCAAAATCTCACACAGAAGTTCAATCTCTAAAAAGCAAACACATATTTTAATAACGCCAAGTGGAATATTCTCCTGTAGCTTTGCATATTTTTTTCTTAGCGCTAAATAAAATAATATGCAAAGGCATTCAAAGGAAGGATAACTTCTACCTAATAGTTGTATGTTTTTAAGGGTTATGATCAAGCAGATGTTTTCTTGCCTGCTTCCTACTCTGTTTTAAGGCCAGTGAAAAAGAAGCTCTCTTGCTGATAACAGATCTTTCGTGAGATATGGGATCCTGAGGGGTTCCTGTAAAAATCCCTCTCTGAGCGTTAGCATCCTTCTGACCTCTGCTAGCTTTTTTCTTCCTTTTCCTTCCATTTTGGCATATAATCTCTCTTTTCTGCCTATCTCTTTTTTATTTTTTTTTTATTATTATTTTCACCCCTCTCCGCCTGCACGTCTTTGGGGGTTGGGGGTGATGGGGAACTTCTTTGTCTTTTTTGCTGTGATTCTATTATTGCTTTTTATGTGCCACTTCCCCCACCAAAACAAAACCAAAACCACAAAAAAAGCTTTGGGTTTGGGTTTCTGAAACCTGGAGATGTATTGTGGAATTGCTGGTAGACTAGCAAAAGATGTGATACTTTTAGGCTAATGTGTGTGCCAGACAGACTGGACTCACAGTAGAAGGACCTGTAGAAGGACAACAAACTTCCACCAAGAAGCTAAAAAACTTAGGGCAGCTGTGCTAGCCTCCAGTTAACTGAGGTCTTCAAGAAAGATGGAGAGTTGTCCTAATCTAACTGGTGGAGAAGAAGGACTAAGTGAAATGAGTGATTTGCCCCACAAAAGTGGGGTCCAAACTGCCTTTAGGCTGTGTTTGTCACCCTACATTAGCTGTGCAGGAGGCTCAAAAAAGCTGCTCTCCTAACACAGGCACAATGTCTGGGGTCTCTCAGGAAAAAGCACCCTACAGAAGGCACACAGGCTGTTGATTTTTTTTTTTTTTTTGTTTTTCTTAAATTTTGATTGGAGTTTGATGCATCGATGAGACTACCTGGTTTCCTAGTCACTTAACTGCTCAAGGGACTGCACCTCATCCTGCTTTGCGCCTGCTTTATGTGGCTGAGAAGATGCCTCCAGCAAATTTTCCCAACTGTCAGCTTTGTCTGGAGTGTGTTGTTCCATCATGGTACAAAGCAGTCCCAGGCATCTACCATTCCAAGCGCAGACTGCAAGAGTCAGCACCAGGAAGGAGCTTTCTGAAAAAGGGATGTTCTTATGTCACTGATTTCCAACAGAGGCGACGTTTAGACTTTATTCTATACTGTCCTTTTTTATTTTTTTATGGTTGGGTTTGCTTCTAGACTTCTTGTGTTTATGATGCTGGTATTTAACAGTGAGAAATTTTTAAAGTTTAAGGTGACACCTTATTTTCTTTAGATTTAATAGATTGTATACTTGATTATTGCCCAGTTCATCAATTACAACATTACTGAGGAGAAAAGGAGAGAAAATATAATGTTCAGGGCTGTTGCAAACCTGATGTTCCACAGTAAGACAGTTAAGGCTGTTGCTATAAGCCTGCTGTAGTGCAGGAGAGCGGTCAATGGCTTAACTACATAATTTGTCTTTACTTTGATTTTTATTTTATCTAAATAATCTCAGTGGCCTTTTTGCTCCAGAATTTCACTTTAATTCAAATCTTTTACTTTATCTAGATAAATATTTCATGCTGGATTTGATTAATCAAAGGGATGAGAAATAGTTTTGCCTTTGATTTGAAATTGTTATTCATTTAGGACCAAACTTTCCCCTTGCATAAACATTACAGGAATAGTATTTAGCCTTTGAAAAGGACAGGGAAGGTAATGGAAATGTACGAATCAATTAATTGTTCAGAGACATTTTATTAATATTTTTGAATATGTTGTCAGTTGTCGAAAGGTATTTCAATTCTTTCAAAAACTGCAGTGAAAACTGAGGCTGTCAGTGGTCAGTTGCAGACTATGGAAAGAGGGCTTTGGAAGAATGTGAGGCACAAAAACTAGCTTCAAAATTCACAAACATGTTATTCAAATTTACTAAAACATGAAAGAGAACACAATGAAAAGGAAATGCACAACACCAAGCTGAACAGATACAAATTTTTCTTATGTTACGTGCAAACTCTGTGAAAGTTTTCACTTTTGGCATCATTACAGTAAAGGTTCTTAAAGGTGAAGCAGTTGGAAGGGAGATGTAGAGAAGAGTGGAGGAAGGGAAGAGGAGGATCTCCCTTGGACAGATAGTTCCATGGTTGGCTTTTGCATGTCTTCTTTCAGCTCTTTGTTGCAGCTGATGCTGATCCCTCTAGGACACGAGATCCTACACAGAGCAAGCCCAAGCCTGATCCAGTATGGTAGTTTAAATGTAGCACCTTTTCTCTTATGTCTTAGTGACACTTCCTTTTGTCCATTAAAAAGTTGGATTGTGAAGCACCAGTTTCAGCCTGTTTTGTCTCGTGTAATACACAATGAAGCCTTGACAAATGACACCCTTATAGGCAGAAATATCCGAAGTGTTATTTTCTAGGCCCTTATAGAAGACCTTCGAGTACACAACATGTATATATGTAGCAGTGGAAGCACCCTGGAGACCTGGAGGAAGGAGTGACATGACAGAAGAGAGTAAAAGTCACCTCTGTACAAACCAAATAAGCGAGTCCAGTCTTAGCTATGACAATAGGTACATGTATAGCAAATGCAAAGCCCAGCCTAGATCTTTATACCTATCTCTGTCCAGTCTGGTTACATCTACCCAGACTGGCTATGCAGTGCTCCGTCTCACTTTCTCTTTCTGAGTGTGATCGACCTGCAGCCCCACCAACCAGCTCATCATGAGATAAGCCAGTTCACTTGACATGAGATTTCTCAAGTGCTAAAAGAAATTTTGTATCTGAATGACATATTCCGCACTTTGCTAAGCACAATGTGGCAGCACTGTCTCCCCTGAAAAGCAGGAGATATTTCTGTGGCTATTATACTTTGTCAGTTCCCCTTATCGCTTCAAGTAGGTTGAGTCTAAGGAATTTTGACTAAACTTGCAAAAAATGTGTCCTCCTTTCCTTCCCGTTCTTGTTGTATGAGTAAGATAATGGTATCTATTTAACCTGAGATTCAAGAAGTGTCTCTTGTCCTGTGTCTGTTCATCCGATGAACTGTTTATGTGCTTTTTTAACCACACAGTTAAGGGCAGAGGTCTTTGCCTCATTGCCCTGAAGTGTTGGCAGGTGCGGACTGTTTGTCACCTTGTCATTTCAGTTGGGGCGTCCACCGAGTGCTGCTGTGGTGCAGGCTTCCTCCTATTTCCCTCAAGTATTATTGGCTTTAGTCATAAAGAAACCTTATTCAGGAGGAATCTTTGACTTTGGACAGCTAACTGATGTAATCTCTTTGAAAATGTTGGTGTCATCTCTGTCCAGGCCAAGTGTAGTCAGACTCAACTGCAAGACATTTCAGTTCTGGCTTAGAGGCATTGTAGAAGTCCATTCCCGCAGAGCAGGTTGCGGGGTCAAGCCTGTGCCTGTTTGCCGGGGCCCTCACAATTTTAACTATTGTTCTGGAAACAAAATACTTCANTTGTTTTTTCAAGTATTTCTCTTCTCTATTTTACATCTATAACTTTCATCAAGCTTCCCTATGGCTCTCCCTTGCAACTTTTAGTCTGAGCTTGCTTCTGCTTACTGTAAAATATGATGTTTAGTTGGATCATATTTTACTATTAAGTAACATATAATTACATATCGTCTTTGACTTGTCTCTCTTTCAATTAGATTTTGATATATCACTTGTTCTGTTACTCAGCTAATCACTTTCTTCCTCTGGAATGCTGCAGAGAAATATCTTTTTAATAAAAGATTTTGAAATCTCATTTTTGTTGTTGAATGTATCCAAGTAGCTCACACATTGTTTTCCACCACAAAATGCATCTGGATTGTCAGCATTGTGTGTATGTGCGTGTATTATAGCATTGCAATTATTTTCCAGGGATCTTAGTGTGTTTGTGTCTGCCATTAAGATGAATGTGTACCAGATGCTGTTTTAAAATGAAGCACTATTGTATAGGCTGATGGATGGAAAGTTTGTCAAAAGTAGTGAAAGCTTCTACAGGGGATACAAAGCAGCTGGAAAAATTCATTGTTATGTGCTGCTAGTATGAGTCTCTAGTTCAGCTGTGCTGCATTTTGATTAGAAAGTTAGATTCTATGGAAGTGTCAAACATAGTTCCTGGTATTCTATATTTTTATGGCATTTGCAATTTGGTATTCACCTCTTTATTCGCAGCTAGTAAATCTACCGTTTTTACATGAATGTCTGTTAAGAAGCAGTATAGCATAATAAAAGTTGGCAAATGTGAACTGTATCTATTACTTCTATTTGAATGTCTTGTTGGCCAATGGAAATTAAAATGCCCTGTTGATTGTTTCGCTTTTATTTGTAGATAATAGCTTGTACAGCCAATGAACAATGCCAAAATTATTTTTTTTCTTTTTGGTTCTCTGTTACCAACAATACTGTTCTCTGCTTCAAAGTACAACTATAATTAGAAATGTGATTATGTAAAAGTGGCACCATCTTATTCATTCCTGCCTCTTCCTGTGCTTGGTCCTATTATGCCTATTTTTGCTTTCCAGATAGCCAAGTTTCTCCTAGGGCTGTGCCAGCTAGGGAGAATTTCTTTCTTGCAAGGGACTTTATTTGGTACTAGCATGTCTCATCTGTATGCAGGGACTCATCAGTTCTGGTGCTTGAAATTTCTTCTTTCTGACTCTCCAAGTGCCTTTCATCCTGCTCTGTGATGCCCATTTATCTGACTGCCTCCTGCATGCCAGACATCTTTTCCTATTGCTTTAGGAGGGCCTCTCTTAATTTTTTCTTTCTAGGGATTCCCAGAGCCAGTTCTGCTCTCTTTTGAGGAGGTGTCTCCTGGTGATCAATACCAAGATGATATTTAGAAGACAATGTCTTCCCACCTTATATCTCCTCAAGATATCAAAAGAGAGAAGAAAAAATAGTCCGTTTTGTGCTCTGAGCTGCCATAAGATTAAGTGGCAGAGGTAGACAAGGCTCTTTATGACTTAGCATTGGGATTGCGAGTTACTTCTGCAATACAGTAACATCCATCTCGTGCAAATGAAGGCTACTAACCTTGAAATCTGTCTCATTGATGCTCACTTGGGCCTGAGGCACTACGGTCACCTTTTCAAAAACTTACTTCTTTCCAGACTTGCTTTTGAAAATCATGTCAGAATCTACTGCATTCCATATATAGTGAAATATGCAAGTTTCTGTGTTTGTGTTAACCAAAATTGGCTTTTTTTTTTTTTTTACAAGACAGCAGTCTATGCAAATGTACAGCAGAGTGGTGGTATTGGTAATATCTCCTACCATTTATTGGAAAACAAAAATCATACCTTATGCTAATATACTTTCAGACAGAGAGGGTTAGGAAGACATTTTGGATGAAATGTTGAGGAGCCTTCAAGCTCTGTGGGTAATAGCTGAATGGTAGAAGTGTTCAGAAAAATGAGGGCTAATCTTGTGTTCTGTCCAATACCAACTTTTTTCAGTGTTACAGAACCTGTAGTTTAAGGTTGGAAGGGTGGCTACAGTCACATGGATGGCAGAACCAAGATTGCTCTAAGCACGCTTTGTCGTTTGGTTTATAGGTCTTTGTTAGAAAGACATGACCAAATTATATACTGTATTTATTAAGTTGTATCTGTATTAAGTATAGGTATGTATTTTTATTAAGGAATTATGGGGATTTTTTCATTGTTTGCTTAGTTCTTTTTTATTACTTTATAAATCATTTTGCCACGGAAAGACTGTAAAAATAAATTTATATATGCTGACAGAAACTGCCTGTGTTCCAGGCAGAAATTTAGTTGCTAGAAATTTCGTGTAAGTAGATTACTGCTAGATTTTTGCTGGCCTTACAAAGAATGCTGCATCAGCAAATGCAAAAGTGATCAGATCTGTTTCTATTTATGCTACAAAGAGATTTCTCATTTTACTTTTGGATGTAAACCACTTAGTGTGTTTAATCTGGTGATATTTTCTTCTAAAATGAGAAACATTTTATTAGAGCTTGCATTAGGATCCAGATGTTTTGATTACCTTCCCTAGGCATTGCATTTGATTTTGTGGCAAGTAACAGTAAATTGTTTTGTGTGTAGCTGAGATTTCATAGGTTTTCAACGTCTGCTCTTTTTCTTTTTTGTCTTGCAGTTTTCAGTGAAGATCTACATGCCAGTCTATATTTTGTCAATGCATCTCTGCAAGAGGTAGTGTTTGCTAGCACCACAGGGACATTGGTACCCTGTCCAGCAGCAGGGATCCCCCCTGTGACGCTCAGATGGTACCTAGCAACGGGCGAGGAGATCTACGATGTCCCAGGGATCCGCCACGTCCACCCCAATGGCACTCTCCAAATTTTCCCCTTCCCTCCTTCAAGCTTTAATAACTTAATCCATGATAACACTTACTATTGCACAGCTGAAAATCCTTCAGGGAAAATCAGAAGTCAGGATGTTCACATTAAGGCCGGTAAGTAGAGCCTTCTATTGCGTTCAAATGGGCATAAGGAGGGAGGAAACTTGGGTGTTCCAGACAGAGTAGCAGCAGCTGTGAATCAAAGGAGATTGGCCAGAACTGTAACCTCTGAACTCTTCACAGTCTTAAGTGAAATACTGGATTCTTCCCTCTTCTCCCTGATTTGATCTAATTTGGTGGTGAAAAGTTAGTTTTTCAAAGACCGTAATCAGTTGAGCTTCTGCAAAAGTATAAGGAAAAATGAACTGATAATGAAATCATTAATCAGACTATGCTTACTCATTAAAGAGCTGTTAGAGAAAAAGATGCAGTCTTTGAATTTTGTATAGGGGCTGGAAGAAAAGAAGAATGCTTGCCTAACCACATCCCTTCTCATTTGCTTGTATTCAGTTGTGCTTTGTTTGGAGAAACTAGTGTCCTGTGTAACGATTCAGCAACTGATGCTGGTCCATAGGCATTGCTTTCTGTTTAAGCTAAAACATGCAAATGAGCATAATGGTTTTGCATCTGTTTTCTATACTGACTGTGTGCAGACTGGGTCAGCCAGTGGGAAAATTAGAGTGGGATCAAAATCAGGCCTTTTGTTACAACACATAAACACATGATTGCATAGTTGTTGAAGGTTTTGTCTACCCACTTCAGTTAATTAAAATATTCAAACAAACAAACAAAAGCTAGTCTGGGAGCTGACCCTTGGCTAATGCAAAGCCTTATAACCTCTTTGTTGTTGTTGGACCTCTGTTAGTCTTTTCTCAGAGGAGAAGTATCTTTCCTTTGGAGATAGGCCTTCACTGGAGTTATGTAGGAAAAACTGAACAGTTAGCAAGTAGATTTGTCTGTGACTCTCCTTTTAAATAAGAGAACATATTCCCTTCTTCTTAACGATAAACAAACATTCAGAGATCTGTAGTTTGTAGAAAATTAGAAGGCAAGAATACAGGTTGCCATGAAATTCATGTGTTTTATTAATATTTTAGTGTAGAAAAGTGGGTTTTCTTACAAAAAAAGTGGCTAGTAGAAGCAAGTTCACGTTACACATATGTGGATTTTCTATAATGGTCTATGCTTCTTCTGAAAATGTTTAGTTGTCCAGAGATCAAAAAAGTTTGAAAACCAAAGATTCATAAGAATACATAGTAACCAATGTTATGTTTGCAACTCAGTTCTGTTTTTTTTGTGCTTTTGATTTTACTTTAACGGATTTGTGGACAAGTTGTCTGGCGGAATTATATTTAGAGAGAACATAATATTTTTTTTTTGTCCTTTGTGGATTTGTTAATGTATTTTAATTTTGAGCATCTTTTGGGCAGCATTTTTTTTCCATTATCAGTTTCCAGTTTTTCTATTTCTTAGATTAACTAATGTGGTAATGTAGAGGAGGCTAAAACTTGCAACATAGCTAGCTAAGTCTCTGAACTGGTGTTCATTTAGTTTTAAAAATGTATGATATGGATGACAGAATGCAGCTATGTCCGTTGCTCAGCATTGACCCATTCATCCATGGAACCCCAAAATCAGTCTTCCTCCTCTGCTTGAGAAATAAACCTCGCAAATGGAAGAAGGACCTGAAAAAAAGGCTTTGCAGTAGGTGGTTGTAGCTGCTTGATTCATAAGCTAACAACTCTTTTTGGCCAAGACAGAAACGCCCCTTTTAACCCTTTTCCTTCCCTTCTTAGCCTTTTACTCCTGGTCCATTAGTTCCTCAATATGATTCAATTTCTCTGTTAATGTGGGGTTTGGATAAGAAGTTAAACAAGTCCCCTTCCTTCATATGAACTGATATTGTGTGTCGGAGCTGTCATTGTGCCTTATGGCAGACAATAGCTATTAGTGAGTATCTTTTCCAGCGGCTTGTGTAACCCCCCAGTCATAGGAAAATACAATTTTTGAGAGAGTCTTCTGTGCATAGCAGTGTGTATTTTATGTTTAGATGATAAACCCTGTGTTGCTCAAATATGAAGTGATAAACTTCAATTGTTTGTGTGTTACTTTCAATTACATTTCTGTTCATGTGAAGTCTGTACACAGTTTCAGATTGGCCCTAATTAGCACAATTTTTTGGGGGACTTCTCTAATATCTTTTCCGTTTCCTCTTCCTTCCAGTGCCCTCCAACAGCAATAGGATTTCCTAGGAAAGCAACCAGTGGAGCATCCTGTCATAGCACAGTCATACAAAGACTAAAATAGCTCTGCCCATTCTCAGTCAGCTTCAGAAAGTCTGAAGCTCATTTTCCTGCTTCTCCAAGAATATGGGTAGTAGGTTTAAATGTTCCAGCTCACAAATGATTGAAATTATGGTTTTGCCCGTAATTTTGCACATAATGCAACACGCATCCCCAACCCTCCAAAAAACATGACGTGCACACCTAGACACCCAAATGCAATCCTCTTCCAGGCCAGTCCCACATGGGAGTAAAGGTGCATATTTCCATTTCAGCTTCAAGCTTTCCAGTGCAATCATGGCAGGGAAGAATATATCTATTTACCAAAGGCTAAAATTCTCATATAAATTCATGGCTTGGGGACTCGGGATTTTAAAAAAGTAAAAATCAGCAAATCATTCATGGTAACTAGCAAAACTATGATCTGGAAATAACTGAGGGGCCTCTGAAATCAGAATAATGTAAACTTTTTAAGCAAGCAAATGAATAATTCTGTGTTTGTTCTTATGGAAATGATCAACCAGGCAGATCTTCAAAATGGCCAGCTGTTCTGAAAAAATACAAATACTTTTAGCAGTGTCTTAGGATATTGCTGCTAAACAAGCCTTTTCTTCAAATGATGGCTCAGGCATGATCATTAGACAAAAGTCAGCTTCGTTAAGATGATCTGTGTGCCATTCCCTCTAGTGTAGAACAAGATTAGGGGGCTGCTTCATCACAGGGCAGCCAGTGTTGTAAAGTCACTACATTAAAAGTGCTTATAATATCAGTTCAGAATTACATAACATATATATAAAATATATATATAACAGGGTTAAGAAACTTAACCTTTGATTACAAATAAATTATTGACTTTTTAAAAACTAGTGATGTCTATCTTAGCATAGAAGATGGATTTGTTTTGATTTTTAAAAAGATATTTGGTTTATAATTAAATTTATTTACTTTTGGTTAGAGTTCCCAACTGCTATATTGCTACAGTGTTGTTTGGGATGGAGAACTTCAGTCTTCCTTTTTGCAGTGGTAGCTCTGGACCTGAAAACTTGATACTGTTTGCATTTGTGAAAACTACAGTTACATATTGGTACTCTGCCTTTCTTTTTTGAAATACATTGTAAGTGGGACTGACATTTAGGAATTCCAGTGCTCCTGATATATAGAAATAGTTTTGTAAAATCTGCAAAGGATTTACTGACTCTTCAGTCTAGAATCAATGTGGTTAAATGTAGTTGGTGGAGCCAGATATATGCTTGTGGGCAGGATACCTAAGCAAGAAATGTCACTATAATGTGCTGGTTCAGCATTGTTGACTTACACTGTTGCACTGGGGTTGTTCTTCCCAATAACTTTTACCCTCAGGTACATGCATGCCTCACACACACACACACACATCATTTTCTGATACATCCATCCCTATTTTCATTGAAACTGTTTGTCACTTCAAGATACATAAATTTGTTCACCACCTCAAGATATATAACTATGTTGGCTGTGTTTTTTTTCTTTTTTTACCCCTTGACCTGATGGTCCTATGGAGGGTTTATGTTGCTACTTGTCCTTCCTATCTTACCCATCTGCTTCTTGTAGTAGACAACATCTGTTTCTTCACTGCTCTACCACCTTCTGCATTAACTATTGCTCACAGGATTTTTCACCCCTCATTCTTAATGGATTTTTTTTTTCAGTGCCAGGATTTTCCTTTTTTCCATTCTCCTACCCAATGCAACTTCATCTCATCACAGCAGTATTAGTCTGATATGAAGGTTTTCTCCAGTTGTTCTTTTTTTCTTGATCCATTAAATTAACTCTTCCAGATGCTAGACAAATCATATCCTGGATCAAAGTGTCCCTATGTTGTTTTTTAATGCAACTCTGAATCATAGTTTCTGTTTTCTTACCATTAACCTATTTCTTTCAGTGTTGGTCAACTGAATGTAGCTCTTATCTTACCTACTACCATTTCTCTGTGTCTCTGAGACACCTTGCTTTTTCTCTGGCTGTCATCTCCACCAGTTTCCTCCTTTGGTTCTCACTTCTTCAAAATCCTAAATGACACTGACCTTGTCTTCTACCCTCTGGATGTCTAATTCACAGTACTTGTATGTGCTTTGTACCCTTTGATAGAGCAGAAAGCAATTTGTGATGGGAAATGTGGCATGATAAACTATAGAAGTAACAGACAGTTACACAGTAAACACCATTTACCCATATAAATATGCAATTCTTATGAAAGTCTTTCTTCTTACCCTCAGAATTAAGTAGGGGAAGAATACAAAAATACAGTGAAATACAGATTTTGAGGAAACAAAAAGATCTGGGAATGCTTTCATATTAATTTGCTATCAGCCTTGCAAAGCTGCATCATTTACTGAGACAAAAGAATTCACAACCTGAGTAAACTCCTTGGGGGAACTTTGCAAGGCTCACCGAGGAAGTGGATGGGATGTGTGATTACAACTTGTTTAACGAAATGTCTTCTTTTATCTTCAGTTTTACGGGAACCCTATACAGTCCGTGTGGAGGACCAGAAAGCCATGAGAGGCAATGTAGCAGTGTTCAAGTGCATTATCCCCTCCTCTGTGGAGGCATACATCACTGTTGTCTCATGGGAGAAAGACACAGTCTCGCTTGTCTCAGGTAGGCTGTTATGGCTTTTTTTTCCAATCGGCAATGGCAGCTATGGTTCCTGTTGTTTTGTTTGTTTTGTTTTTTTTTTTCCCCAAAATGCCTGATGTTTCCTTTGAGTCAATTATAGCTGAACTGTATGTCATCCTTCCAGTAATGTATTTCACTTTAGCATTGCTGCATCCCTATGACTGTCTGTGACATGAAGGTTTTGGACAGCCCTGCTTTTTCTGGCATGCTTGAGGGGAAAATAACATGTTTTTTGTTTTATACCAGACATAAAACCAGCTTCCTCATGCTGCAGCAATGGGTTCACGTTTTAACTTTGATAAGGAAGTCCTACGTGCCAAAGAAATTTGTGTCATAAAGCGTGTATTAGGTTGTAATTTTTTTTCAGTAGTAATGTTACTCATGGATTAGAAGAAATACTGAGTCCAAATTTGGTTGGTTGTGTTTAAATGAGGTATGCAATCAATACTTATACTTTCATAACATCTTAATCTCAAATATCTTCATAGATAACACTGGAGGCTTAAGCACATGGTAAACTGTGCTGTAAGCTGAACACACTGAAGTGAAACAATCTATTCTAAAGTAGTTATAGGCGTTAATCTATTTACTGACAAAGTGTGGCAATGCGAGGCATTGTTCAGGCAGTACAGGGAATTCAGATGAAGAATATCCAACATTTTAAAGCATAAACATTGTAAGAAATTCATGGGAGAAAGTATACGTGGGAAAAATATTTTCAGTGTAGTACATATCTAAATTACATATTACACACAGTGCAGCTGTTGTTACATGTACACATGATTTATGTGTGCAGAAATTTGAAATATAGTGTTCCAGGGTAATGCAGAATGGAAAAAAACAGTTTGAATTAAATGTTGTTGCAGAGTGTATTTAAGAATGTGTTTGTGTTTATGATTCTACAACATGTGGAAATGTTTTTGTACTTCTCCTCAGTATATTAATAATCTTTCCTTTCTGACAAACGTGGCATTGATGGAAATATCTGTCTTTCTAGATGACTCATATTATAGATTTTATTTCTCTGTGTGTTTTATTGATTCCTTAGTAAGCTTGTTCCATTATTTTTTTTTTTCAAATATATTTCAAATAGCTTTCTAAGGATTTGGTAGATACTTAAGCACCATGTAATTGATGATCGGTTGTCCTATACTACTGGTGCACTATTTAAGCTTGGTAAATCCACTTCCTTGTTATGCTTTTGGATTTCGGTATGGCATATTATTTTTGTCATTGAATGACTGAAACTGAGCGTGTTTCCATGAAGAGGTCTGCAATGTCTGAATTGTAGGACTCACCAAGACTTCAGCCAATATAGCCAGGTCAGAGTTGTATTTAAATATGCCAACAAGCTTTCCATTATTATGTATATAATGATAAAGAACTATTGTTAAGATTATCTAAACTATTATTAAGATTATCTAATGCAACATTGGATGAGTGCACTTAATTCATGTTAAAATCAGCTACTACATGATGCACATACATCTGTGTGTGAGCATTGGCTGGAGGAAATGAACGCGTATACCTACATAGTTAACTACCTAACTACCTTAAGTTTTTTTTTAAATTTGTTCATTCTGCATTATAAGAAAACATGCATATTTTCTCTGTCAACATAGAGTGCATCCTCTCAATCTGTTTTTTTGTGTGTTTTTTTTTGTTTTGGTTTGTTCGTTCGTTTGTTTGTTTTTAAACTTGAGCGTTAGTACCTAGTGCCTATGTGATATCTTTGAGTGGTTCAATCCTGCTATTCACCTTGGAATCAGGAGTAGGGCATACAGGTCTCGGTAACCCCTTCTCTAGGGAATCAGGTGTGGCATTTCTGCAGACTGTCATGGCTGCTATTTTAGGATAATTTCCTTCTGGTTAGTCTATATTGATTTTTAACTCCAAACTTTTGGGGGTTAAAAGTGTGTAATAAAACTTAACTATATGGACCTAAAATGAATCTTTTTTCTTTTTTTTTTTTTCCTTAATACAACTTCTGACTGTGGTTACTAGGCTACAATCATTAAAAATCTATTACAAATTTCAACACTTAAAACCCAGTTTCTAATTATCTCACAATCCCTTAATTTGACAGTTAGAAATCTAAATGGAAATAAAATATAATTCATTAAAGCTGATGCTATTAAAAATCTCAGTTTGTCATATTGGATCACATCACAGAAAAGATTTAGTTTCAGAAATGAAATCACAGGTCAGATTACAGGTTGATGCTCTTTGTTATGCAAGGGCAAGAGTGAGGCGGGAAAACATTGCTCCAGTTTAATCACAGAGATTGCAAGATTTGTTTGTTTCACCATTTATACTCTTTAACTGCAGCTTAATAGTGAGAGCATTTAAAAAACAGAACTCATACATGTTTCATAAAACGGTTGCCTTGAGTTTTACCGATAACCAATTTTGCAATAATCTGGCCATGAACTCGAGTAGTAGATATTGATCAAGCTTGTCGTCTTAGAATGCCAGTGCTGATGAATAGGATGCAAGACATAACATGATTATTGAGCTGTTTTCCACTAATGATCAATATTCTGAGGAAATGCATATGCTTGCTTATACAGCCGCTGCTAGCATGTTTTTTTCCTGTGCTAGACCAAATTCATTGCTATGTTTTTTATCTCACCATTCAATATTGGAAAACATCCATTTCTGATTTGTTTTGTTCTTTTTTCTTAATGTAACTGATGTATCGGTTACTCATTAACATCAGCAAAAATGAGAGCCATCTTGAGAGGAAACCACAACTGTGAAAGAGCAAGAATATAAAAAGATACACTCACAGAGTGATGATTAACATGGTTTGAGGTGGATAGGGCTTTTGTGGGAAAACTAGATAGTGCTTACTTGAAAAGAAAGAAAAGAGAAAAGGAAGAGGACAAGAGAGAGGAAAAAGATGAGAAGAAAGTTTTCACTGAGATTATATATCCATTTCAAATAGAAGACACACGTAGCCCAGGAAGCTTATACCTTACAGGAGGGACTGGGAGAACCCCATTGATAGGAAGTGGGGCAGATTTTCAGTGGGAATCTCCGTATGCAAGTTGTCCAACAGAGAGAAGCGCTTTTTTGTTTTTTTTTCTCTGAAAGGCTTAAACCTCAGTGCAATACTTCCAAGTACAATTTAGAGTAAATATTTCATATACCTGTCTATCTGCAGTCCCATTATGAGTACTAGGATTGAGATCTGTAGATGAACAAGAATCCTTTATTTTAGCTGTTACTTATTGTTCTAGTTAACAGATCTCTTTTTATGTAAAATCAACATTTTAAAGAAAAAGCAAAGTGTTTTTAATTTTGTAATGTAAACCCAAAATCTGGCTTTTTAGAAGGAGTGTTTAAGAAGCGTATTCCTTGTTTAAGATGGTGAGATTTTTTTGCTCTTGCAACCGTGTCCTGTCCTGGACATACCTGTTTTTGTCTCTGTGCTTAGTTCTCAGAGAGCACAGTGATGTCCATAGTAATCAAAGCGTGCAATAAATATAGCTGGGCAAAAGCATCTTCTGTTTCCTGGCTACAATTTTATGTCATGCCTCCAGGTTATTGTAAAGTAATTGGGAGTTGAAACCTATTAAGACATATTGCTACAGTATTTCCAAGGAGTGTCCAGATAGGTCAGACTCCCTGTTCGATAAAGAGGAAGGTGCCCATGTTTGGAGCCAGAAATACTGAATTCTGTGAAGTTTCCATGTGCAAGGACAGCTGTGTACCAGAAAGGTGTGCATGTGCTTGTCTGTCTGTCAGGGGAACAGCTAAATAATCAGGATTTTGCTCCTAGACTTTGTCTTTCAATGTGATAGCAAATCTGAGACCAAAAAGCTTTTTCTGGGTGTCCTCCAGAGGCCAAGGTAGCAATAAAAAGGTTTTTAAAGCAAGGCAAAAACAATTATTTGGATGAATCTACTTTGGGGAAAAGTAGAAAACCCTAACTTCCAACAACAAATACACAGAAATCTTTTCATATTGGAAAGATCAATTTTGAATCATAATTGTTAGATGAAGTATTCAACCATCTCCACTAGATACAGCTGTGTCACAAACTCTCATGATAGAAAGGGACAGCGGCAGCCTCTGCAGTTGTCAATCTGCTACAAACACATAAAGTGTATCTTATTTGCCCATCTGTGTCTTTGAGAAAAGTAATCAAACTTTCCAGTGGTGTTTGTCTTGCCTAAAATCTCGGAGATGTTGGCAAAATAGAAGGACCAATGGTAACTCTGAGAAGTCTTAAGGGGTTCACAAAGTGCACATTACTGTTCTACCAAGCTCTACAGCTGTAGCTTCAGGATCTCTTTTCTGAAGAGCCCTCTTTTCTGAAGAATTGTATACTGTTAGTTGACTTGCAGTTGAGTCTGAAATTCATTTGAATTATAATAAATGGCATAATGATGTGCAGTTTTCTCTTGTATTGGTAACCAGCTCTTACGCATTTTCATTAGATGACCCTAAACATAAAAGCTTAAATAATCCCAGAACGTTGTATGACTGATAGCTGCACATGGCTTTCTCAAAGATCATGTTGCTTTTCCTCCTTCTTGCTTTCCTTCACAAACCATTCCCAAAGAAAGAGACTTTTGGGATCAGCTTTGTGTTGACCTTGTAACCATGAAAAAGAGCCTAGACCCCATGGCACCAAAGAGTGCAGCAAAGTATGTTTTTGTAACAACAGCCATAAAACCAAGGAAGGACAGCATTGAAACGTGCCACAGTGTGGACTTTGTTTCTGCTGCTGTTGAGCAACCATAAGGCAGAGAGGACACTAGTGCTTGGCTCATACTAGTTGTTCTTGATGCGCAGAAAAGTGAAGCTGGACTAGAAGGGAAGGTAAACACAAAATAACTGCTGATTCTGCTCTGCCTGGGTGAAAGCAATGAGCAGAGTCTGTTCATGTGCTAATTAGCCCCGGAGAGAGCAAGGGATGGGTATGGTTATCGGGGAAGGAGGGCAGAAAAGGATTATTAAAAATAAAGGTCAGTATAAAGGATCAGAAAAGAGACAGAAAAGAGTAGAATGAAGAGCGGATGGAAACAAAGAGAAAGGCTGAAGAATTAAATTTCGTCTGTCACTACATACTGTATTTCTGTTATGAATGCCTCCTATCCTGATGCTGGTAACTACAAGGGATTTTAAGTTTTTCTGTGTATCTGAAGAGCTCAGTGCCAAGAGCAGGATCGTGAATAGGTTCATGCCCTGACCTTTCTGAATTCTCATTTTCCTGTCTAATGACATACCATGCAAGAATTGGTCTGATTTATACATAGAGTGTGACTGCTTAGAAAAGGCAGAAAAGGAAGGAAACATAATAATGACTGGGCACAATGGCATATTTAAATCTGCACCAAAGGGATAGCTGCTTTGAGGGAAAGGTGTGTGAACATGGATGGAATGCGGTTCCCTGAAGGGCTGTGATTGACGTGCAGATGACAGCTGATGAGCCTTGCAGCCATCATACTTTCTGTCAGCCAGAAATTAGACACACTGGACCACGGCTTGAGAAGTGTCACTGATGTACAATGACCTACATTTGATGTAATGAATTGCATTATTTATTTACACACAGTTCCTCAAGTCTCATCTTTAAAAAGCTCAGGGGCTCTCAGATCTCTTTCTGCACAAAAGGCTTTTCTGAACTGCTGCGGTTGACAGTAAGCAGTCAATGTTTGCCAGTAGTTATCACGTGGTGGCATCTAAAATACAGCACTGCAGTTTTTGCTTGTGCTGGGTTTGGAGATTACAGTAGTGGTTCAGTTTACATAGAGCGATCGCTGTTTTTTTCAGCCACAAGGTTTGTACATAGTGGGGGAAAAAAAGTATTGCTCTCTTTATGGGGAGTGGTCCTGTGTGCAGTCTCATGTTCAGAATTAGGTTATTGCTGATGATCACGGGGATTAAGTCCAGGATTTGATTGAAGCTGTGTCTGGTAGAGATGAGCTATGATCTTTCTCGTTTTGGTTTGCTGTCAAGGCTTAATCATGGTTGCCAACCAGCAAGTGTTCAGCAGACACTTGACCTATGCCACTGAATGCTCTAGATGCAAGACTTCTTCCAGTTCCAGGTAGAGTGGGATGAAGAGTACAAATTTTTATGCTTAAATACTAGCAACATGTAAAAAATTAAAAAGTTCTGGATGTAAACTACCTTCTACCAGAAATATGTCAGTGAGATTTAATTCTGCTATTCAAAGTTGTGATAGCACACAGAAGGTAAAGCAGTCAAACCCTTACCTCTGCTGAGCTTCCTTGACTCCCTGGAAAGCTAACGTGAGTAGTGTTCAGCAATGCTCAGGTCAGACTGTAGGTTTGCTGTTACAGTAATGTGTTTTCTAAGCTTCTTGAAGACATGTAAAGTGCACTTGCCCATCACTAAATATATTATATTGCTTCCTCACTTTCTCTTTCAACAAGGTTATTTTCCTAAGGGACCTAGGAAAAAGTCATTTAATACATTATTTAAGAAATGTTGAGTTATTGGCATTTTTCCTGAGAACACTGTTCTTTTAAGAGGAGAGTGTCTTATAATCCTAGAAAGTGAAGATGGTAAAAACTTAGCACTTCCTGCTTGTGCAAAGATTTTTCACACTCTCCTTGACTCATTGTAAATTAAAATCGTAACGATTCGAACGAGCAAGGCAACGTACTTACAGCTGTTCATTGGGGGACCTTTTCTCTGGCTATTCTGCAGCCTGTGCTCCGTGTTTGTTACCCTGGAGCATTTTAATCAGGTGAATCATTCTCAAATTATGGCTGTGGGATCAGTAGGATTGGATGCAAGGATTTCAACAGCTTTGTGGGAGGCAGGTGTTTAGAGTGACTTGGAGTGATGAAGACAGAAAGCATCTGATCCACATGTCAAAGAATCACATTTTGATAGCACAGAGGAAAGTGGGCCATACGATTTTAGGCAAAGGAGTGGTTTCTGATCACTTACTCAGCACAGGGAAGCATGCATGTGGAACCAGACACTGTTGTTTTCCTGTAGAGGAAACTTCTGGATTTTCCTCAGTGTTACTGGACATTCTGGCTGCTCTGAGGGCATAGAACATTGGTGGCTGTTAGTGAGAGACAGAGAAGAAAAATGTACTTGAGTGGGCTTGTCATGGTGTTTAAAGTGCAGAAAGCCAAAATTTGTTCTGTCTCACTACATCCAGCAATTTTAATACTAATAGGGTGCACAAATAGTAGCAGTGTTTTTGGCATTTCAGTAACGAATTACGTCTACGAGCCAAGTATATCATTTTTTTTTTTTTCCTCTCTGTTGTTACTCTGTTTTGGATAGCTCACCATTTCCACCAGTTGGAGGGAACCTTTCCCTCTACTCACTTTAAAACCAAAGAAGAAACCACCCAACAACGCCCAGTCCTCTTTCTCTATTTTTTTTTCCTCAATCCTTTATTTTTTTTTTCCTCTCTTCATGCGTTTGAATTGTGTAAGTAAAATTTGATTGGATTCAGGCCCCCTTCAGAATTGCTTCTTGCACTCTTGAGAATTAGAGAGAGACAGAGGGAGGTTGCAACTCTGCTTTCTGCGTTAAGGTTTTCAAATACCTGTTTTTTTTTTTGTTTTTAATATGTGCCTTTCTCTTTCCCTCTCCATGTCCATAACAATGTGCATACATATATACATATATATATATATATATGGGCACATATCACATTGCTCTACGGGCCTGAGGGTCTGTTGGACCATGCATAACATTATCCAAACTGATGCCATAAATGTTCTGTTTTACAACCTTGTTATTGATGTTGCCAGTTATGAAGAGGTTTCTTTTAGCACGTTTGAATTCAGTGGCACAGTTAGTCCCTCACTGGAAATATCTGTGTCACATTATTTTCTCTCCAGATGTACTTGAAATTTCTTTAATTTTCCTGGGATGAATCCCATTTTATCATCTGGCCAGCTTTTTCTAGCGCACTCAATTCCTGTAATATTAATTCTGTCTGGGGTTTATAAAACCTTCAAATAAATATGGCCTGCATTTTAATTAACTTGATGTTTACCAGACCTTTATTAAAGGTGAAATAAGAGCAGACTGACTGCTAACCTTCACAAGGTGTTCACTCAACATTTTTCCATTTTATCTTTGCTCTTTGTTTACAAATATTCAAGCAGTTTTTGGTTTGTATAATTTGTCTTGAATTCAGTATTTGAAGCAATATTTTTATTGCTTTGGTTTGAGACGCAGGATTTTTGGGGGTCGGATTTGTAGACAGCAAGTGTCAGGTGTCAGGTTTGTTATCAGAGGGCTGGGAGCAGGAACGTGCTTGGGTCAATCAGTGTGCTGGTTTTAGGTCTAATTTCATTATTTATTTTCATTTTTATTTTTTGAAATAGTGATAATTGTTTTCTTCCTTATAAATCTGCTCTGTTAGTGGCTTGTGATGTTGTCGCCTTCCTGAATGGCAGTGGATAAGTGGATGACCGCTTTCAGCACTGTATGCTTGGGGTTTCCCATCAAAAGTCTGTCTAATGTGAACAGCCAATGAGCTCTGACAGTTTTGATATGAGGGGAAAAAATCGATGCATGAGATTGCTTCACCTGGATTGCTAAACTGTAAAGGCATATTTTCATTGCATGTATGTTTTCTCTTCAGAGGAAAGTTACAATGAAGGTCTGGGGATCTTGTAGTTAGAATCAAGCGAATTCTTAAAGCGTGTGATCTGCTGTGTGAGCTGGAGCTGTGTAACTGCACAGGGGCAGACACTCTGTCCTGGGGCAGAAAGGTGGTAGATGCAAAGGTTAAGCATTTTATGTTGTAAGCAGTTGCTGTACCAAAATGTCTTTGATTTTGCTAGAAAACTTAAAGCTAGCAAAATTCTTATAAAAGTGAGAGAGAAGGATAAGAAAGATCGAACCATTTAGATGTTCTCTCCCACCATCGAAATTGCATTATGACTGCAATTACAGATATTTTTCATGGCAAAAGTAGCCTACCAGTTTGTTAGTTCATGTTTGTTAGGTTTGAAATAAGCTCTGCGTATTTTTACCATGCACTTGAAGATTGTTGGTGTTGAATGAGTTGAAATGTTTACTGTAGGCCACGGAGACGGACATGATGCCATGCTTTCAGCTGGCCGAGGAGTGTGATCCACACAGACCTGTCAACAAAAGCAGGTCAGCAGGACTGAGCAAGGAAAAAAAATAAATCAATAAATCTTTGAATTAATCATGCAGCTGCCGGAGAGAATTATGGGTGCATGAAATGAAGGATATAGGTATATATCTATGGCGATTTATTCTTTCCTACCTCACTGTGTCCTTTTCTTTCCTGTGCTTGCAAGTTTTCTTTCCCCTACTGCCATCTGAACAGCTCTGTGTTTATTCAGATACCTTCATGGAATACTCACTCTTCATTTTAAAGTAACTAATTCAATATGGATCACAGAAATCCCTCTCCGCACTGCCACTTTTCTCACTGACTGTTGTGCGCACTCAATATGAATTAATACAGGAATTTCACTTCTGTGTAAAACGAAGATTGCACATCTTGTGCAGTGAATTGAACCGAAAGCAACTGCTGCTTCGGTGAACAGAGGAGTTAAAAATTCATGCCAGCTCTGCTGACGTCTCAGGTGAGCAGCCGCCTTTGTCGAGCCCTTCTGCAGCAGGAGTGCAGTTGGGGGATGAGCCCTGACCTGGACAGGGCTGAACACCCCACCCCCCCCCAGCCTGGACCAGATTCCCCTCCCTGGGGTGAGCTCCCACCTCTGTCTCGAAGGCAGCTGTGGTCAATAAACATCATTACCAAGAGGGAGTGTTTCACACCCTGCTCTCTGAAGCTGGACAGCAGTCAGATGCAACCATGGAGAACTAAAAATGCAGCTCAAGAAGGAGCAATTTGACACTGGAGACATGCTTGAGAGGACTGTGAGGAGTTATGAATTAAGAGATGCATCCTGTGTATATCTTTGTGGTTTCAGCTCTGTGCTTTGCTTTCGTTCTCTCCTTCTCGTACGAATGATTTATCCTTCGTTGCAGTGTCCTGGAGGGATTGTTCTGTAGAGCTTCTCCATGCAAAACTTGAGTGTTTTACTGCTGCCCTTCTTCTGGGTCTGGTAGTGAGGAAGGTTGGTAAAATTAATGCCCTAGTGTCTTTAAATCTTCATTGGCTCTGAAGACGATGCAGAGGTCTCTCCTCTGTGTCCAGCTTAACTCTCCAGCTGCAGAACTTGGTCGTGCACCATGGCAAGGATGTCTCCTTGGCTCTCTGCCCAGGGATCAAGTCTGGCGCTCTTCCAGTTGGGGAACAGCCTAGTACTGGATGCTCACTTTCACTGCAAATTCAAATTCATTTTCCTCTCCTATCCATGGCTTTGTTTTCAAATAGATAGTGATATTCATAAAATCCCCGAGAACAATTACCCTGCTACTTGTGGAAGGTCAGGGCAAGCTCTGTTGAGGGATTATGTATTCCAGCAGGGAAAACAGAGCTGACATACAACACTCTTGTTTTTCAGTTACATGCCTAGGGAATATTCTTTTTTTTTCCCCCTAAATGTTTTCCCCTCTTCTCCATTAAACAGAGAACTAAATTCCTGATGCATTCAGAAAATACATTTGGGTTCAGCTGTGGAGCTGGTTTTTTTAGATTACTAACAAAGAGACAAACAGACTAATTTTCTGGGGCAGAGAATGTTTTTTTTACTGCCCTCCCTTTGTAAAATATCCTGCCCAAATCTATCTAGTTAAATACCATGGTTTCATAAAGCCATGTTTTATTCTTTAAAGAGGCATAACCCATACAAAAGTAACATCCTTTTTCTCCTGGTACTTCTCTTGCAAGTGATCCTCCGGGCAATACCTGAGTGATAATGATGCAAATAAATATTTTTCTCTGTTTTTTAGACTTACTTATTTTTTGTGCCTGTAGGAGAGTTTTGTCAGCACTGAGGACTGAGAATCATTCCAGGTAGTCCACTTTCTCTTCTGATTTATAACTGTTTTCACGCAACACTGGCAAGACAGACATTTGTTTAAAAACCAGAAAGTATTTCTAAGATTAAAAAAAAGGCACCAACTGAAATGATAAAAATCACAACATGGAAGTATATAACCATACTGTAAGTAAAACTGATCCTTTAAATGTACAAAATATTATGCAGATTTAAAAAAAATTAATAAAATTATATAGTTATATTCTATGCAAAGAAATAATCATTGTAGTTAGTGTGTTCTGAAAGAAAAATATTTCTGTAAAATAAATTTTTGATATAAAATTTCAGAGTGCAAGAGTGCCAACAAACATCACAGTTTTTACATGTATGCACAACATAATTTAAAAAAAATATGAGATTATAATATATTTATCTCAAATCTTTTAGAATTCATTCTGAAGTAAAATGAAATATGGAAGCAGCTGCTGATGTGAGGAGAGAGGTTAGGAGAAAGAAAGAAGTCTTGTGAAAAATTCCAGAGAAATAATGGGATTAATCATCCTTTTTGTTTTGCTTAAATATACTGGGTATCTTGAAATCTTTTTTTTTGCTGAAAACAAGACATACTTTCTTAGGAAAAATTCAGTTAGAACAAGAGAAGCAAAACTGATCTTCATTTCAAAGTGAATGTTTGTGACTTGCTGAAAAGCAATTTCAGGGCTAGGAAGCAAAAGTGCACCCATAAATAAGAAGTGATAGGATAACGCATGCTGTGTCACAGCATCCATCTGGCACTTTTATAGAATGAGTGGAAAAAAAAGAGAACCCCTCTAAATGTCAGTGGCCCAAGAAGATTTTGTGAGATGCTGTCTGCATTTTTCAAAAGGAATTTAAGAAAAAATAATTTATTCACTGGGTTTTGCTTTCCCTCTCTTTCGTACATCTTCTTTCTTACATGAGCTCTTTTTATTGGTAGTACGTCTTCACATCCTTATCAGTGGTTATTGATAGCACTTTCTGGAGCTGATTGGTTTTTTTAAGTGCTAAAGAAATTAGGTTTCTCAAGCCCTGTAGAAACTCAGGGAAACTTTTATTCCTGCTTATTTTGACGTCCCTTTTCCCATATGACAAACCCAAATCCCCTTTGAGTTAATTGGAATTATTACCCTCATTTTACATAGAAGGAAACTGAGAAGAAGCTTCAAAACTTCCTGTCTCTCGTGGAGGTTGCTGAAAACCTCATGCAGGATCTCCTAAAGCATAGTCCTTTACTTGGATCCATGCTTTCTCTTTCTTCCCAAGTACAGGAAAAGCAAAAGGCATAGATTAAGAGTGGAGAAGGTCTAGGAACCCTTGATAATTTGGTGGGAATGTTTTATATTCTCATTAATAAACCCAATACTGCATGTACTCAGTGCTCCAGGTTTCTGGTTTTGGAGCTCTTATTGCCTTGGACTGGAGCTCCTAGCATGAGCATGTAGAAGGTGAAGCTCAGTGAGAGCGGTGGGTTTGCAAAGCATTGCTTATAAAATGTAGTCAGCTAAAAGAAGATGAAAAGTTTTGCCTTTGCTGTGTTGCCTTCATTTAGATTTATTTTCTTACTACATCTGATACCTAATAATAAATCATTGTAAGAAAACTGCAGGAATGTAGGTCCATAAATCTAAATGCCCTATTTTTTTAAAAACAAACAAACAAACAAACAAAAAACCCAAACAAAACTTGGTGTGGTTTTAATCAATGAGAATTAATTGCATTTAGAATTGGAAATGTCTTCCTCTTTCCTGTCTCAAAAAAGACTTGTTTTTCTTTTTTCCTGTCATGATTGATGTCTTTTGCAGGACGCTTGTGGAATTCAAGGTGTATCGAAGTTAGTCGGGCATTTTTTCTGTTAATTACTTTGTTAGGAAAAATATATAATTGTGTTGACTAAGAAGGATGTCTTCCTATTGAAAAGGTCATCTTTCAGCCAAAACAAAGAAATAAAAGTCTGCAAGGGATGTAGAAAAAGCCAGAACTTTTCCTTTTTCAAGGGATCTTTTCCTATTTTCAAAATAACGTATTTTCCTGTTTCCATTTCAAAGTGAAAACTATCTGAAAACTAACCGTGCATTTTTATATGGGAAAAACAAAAGGATAAAAAAGTTGTGTGATCTTTGGTTGGTTATTTGGTTCCATTATCAATCTTAGCTGTGGTGTGTTGTTTGGGTTTTTTTGGTTGTGTTTTTTTTTTTCTTTTTTACACTTTCCTCCATGAGTACTGAATATTTTAGGTTAAAGTGACATATGGATGCTGAAAAATTCAGCCATAACATCCACATAGGGTACTTTATGTGAAAGAAATTTGCCATAGTTCAGAAAAATTTTATGTGTAGTCATTTAACACCACTATTTATCTGAGATGCTCTTTTTAAATAAAATCAATGCTATTTTTGCATTTCCCTAATGGGAACCTATTAAGCTAAGTACACAGGCATTTTTAACCTCAGACACATCGCAGGGGCAAGTCAGTACTGGATTCAATCCAGTGTATTAATGAGGAACATTGAAATACATGATTCTGTGTCTGGGCAGCTTGGTTACTGTATTTGGAAGTACTTTGTTGATGCACTGAGTCACATCAAGATTCTAGAGGATAATTTAAGACGTTCCCTCTCTAATACTCCACCCAGTATCTCTTTGCTTACTTGATGGTTATTATGGAGCATATTTTAATGCTTCTGTTCAGAATTCTTGCCTTCTGGAGTTCATAGATGCCCATAAAAATAAATTCTGTGTTGAAACTTGTCTTCAAATTATTTTAATTTGAATCATGAACAATATATTAGGCCATTGAAGATTTACTGGCTTTGAAGTTAATAGGGATGGGAACTGCAAAGCAGTTTAGGAAAGACTGGCTGTAGGAGTGTATACTATGTGAACAGAATGGAACGGGAAACTAGAAGAGCAGGGGAAGAAAAAGTGGTTTAGATTTATTCTGATTTGGGAAGCGGCTTTTTAGAACAAGGAATAGAGCAATCAAGTTCGGAATGGAACAGTAGGAAAACGTATAAAGACATACAAGCCAATATACTGCCAGCAAAACTAAAGCAACTTTGTGTTTCTTACACTGCAATAGGTATCTCATTAGTTTTCTGTAATGTCACCCTAGAAGTGTTGGGAAGACCATGAGGAGAAAGCGATTACTCCAGGTCTCAACATAACAAGCTGCCTCTGACACACTCCAAATATGTCCATATGTTCCCAAAAGAAGAGAGAAGTTTCTCTCCACTTCCAAAACATCAGTGGAGAGGTCAAATTATGAGTGTTGGGGGCTCAGAGGAACAGAGGATTCAAATAGAGTTATTTTTCAGTTAAGAACTTTTCATTGAGAATGTTCATGTGTAACATTTCACATTTTCACATTTTTTTTAAATGCTTCCTTTTTCTGTCCTTTCCCACAATGTCATTCACCTTTTTTATTAGCATAAAAGTCTGAATTAAACAAAGTTATTTGTTGTAGCACCACCTTAGACCCCCTAATTAAAGAAATTTTAAGAAACTCTATAATGTCTGCAAATGAAAAGAGAGAAGTTTTGAAGAAGGGGTGGGAAGAAGAAACTACATGCACATTCTGTTGCATTCGGTAAATGAATACTGGACAGGAAGTTGGGACAAAATCATGATGTCATCCAAATTCTCTCCCCCTGTGGGTGTGTGTGGCAGCTCTGCGAGAGACTGGGGAACAATGCTGTATAGGGGCTGAGGAGAGCTTTCTGTAAACTATTTCCTTTACTGAACGTTGGTAGCCCTGTGCTGTTGATTGATGGTGTCAGTTTGTTCTTTTGGGGTTTAGTTATTTGGGAAATCTTTGACATGCACACCTATGTTAGAGTTTCTAGGCAAAGGGATTAAGACGCCATCCCCAATCAGCATGGAATGGAAATGGAGGAGCTAAACAATGAGATTCTGTCACATTTTTTTTTGGCAATTTTTCACCCCAAGTGACTAGCATGTGTGTATTTAAACTGAATTTTATTATTTTAGGATTTTTGTAAAAAATGCTGAAACAATACATCCCCTCAAAATATGGCATTGGTTAAACAGCATAGACTCAAGTAATTGAGTCATGAGCTGTGTTAAAGCACTTTAAAAAACTGATTCAAAGCTTTGTTATTTGCTGCTCTGTTGCATCAAAATATTTTCTCAATAGAGTTCAAACTGATAAAATATGTTGGTTTGACCTTCCTCTAGTCTTTATTACTGCTATCACTTGGAGAGAGTTGGTAACACTATTACTGCTATTCGTAGAGCTCTAGTTACCCAGGCATTGGAAATCATCATTAACATTTAGGGGAAAAGGTGTTTAACATTAAGTGTAAGAAATGTAGCAGATACTCATGTGAACCTCTACCTACTGATCACAGTAAACCAAGAACCAGCAAGTTCCAACTATTGCTCCACCGTGTACTTCTTCAAGCACATGTGCTCCCAAACCCTTCAGAAAGGACACAGAAGTGTCTCCACTTGTTCTCCAACAGGTGTCTTCAGCTGCCTGCTGGCAGCTGGACATTTGGCCCTTTAGAAATGTCGGGCCCAGGACTCTTGAGAAGAAACCACATAGTCCTGTGTGGTCACAAGGAGCAGATAGGACTTGGTCCCTCTGCAGAACTGTTTTCTGATTTGTTTGTTTACTCAGGCAAATTCTGGCTCTTGCAAGCAAGAAGCTGCAGTGACTGGAAAGAGGTCACTCTCAAAAAGTTTATGGTCTGCTGTCTTTATGGGCCTAGCACATGATAAAATATAGGGTTTGCATTCTGATTTGCCATCTAGGATGGTGGCTATGTGAGGAGTGTTAAACTTGAATACGGGGGTAATTTATGGATGATAGCACGGCATTTATCCTGCAGCCTTGGGAAGGGTGCACCAATCTTGGACGAGTGTTTACCTGTGACCCTCCTGAGCTCCTTTAACAGCCACAGGCATCGGTGGAAAAGGCAGGTAGAGCTGGATGTGGTTCAGCATATGCTGCAGCTGGCTACCTGCTTCCTGCTGCCCTGCCCTATAACATTTTCTTACCCTGGTGTTAAATGGAGTTGCATCTATAAATACCAAGTTGTTTTGAAGGAATCCTTTTCATTGGTTTCTTGCTGGTGGGTTCAGTTGAAGCCTGCATCTCTGAACATCTGCCTAAACTTTGGGAAATGCCTCAATAACATGGACAGCAAAGCAATGGACTAAATTTCAATGAAGTGGTTTGCCAGTGCTAATAATAGAAGCCCCAACTGACTGAAGAGCCCTGCAACGGACCAGCTGTAGCTCAATTAAGCAACTACTAACATGGCCCTCAAGTGCTAAAACTTGAGCTCCAGTGCCTGTTTTTCTTGGGCCTTTGTCAAGTTCCAGAACAACTATGGGGCCACAAAATCTGGTGCTGCTTTCATGTTGAGTGAGGTGTCTCAGATGCCTCCACTCTTGGGCCTCCATGTAATAGCAGTGGACATGACTCAGTTTTTCTAAAAATAAGCAGACTTTTTCATTTGATCTGATGTAATTAAAAGGGTGGCTGTAAAGTTATCTTAGAACACTTAGAAAAGATAAAAAGTAATCAGACCCCTTCCCTCTCTTCTTGGACACCAGTGCAGACAAGTCCTTGGATGTATAAAATGTTGAATTTGCAGAAATGTAAAAATGCTGTTTTGATAAATCACAAGCATCTTTCATTGGCTCAAAGGATATTAAAATGTCACAGTGAAGCAAATCAGCATTCTCATTCTTTATTCCTGTCTTTGAGGATACGCTTTGCAAACTATGGAGAAAACATAATTACGTCTAGGAATTAGGAGAGTGAAAATATTGCTGTACTGCAGTGAACAATTAATGATATTTATCTCTCACATAAGGCTTTACACTTTTCCTATATAAATCTCTTAAGCAGTAAGTAATAATTTAGTAAGTGCTATCTTCACTTTGCACATACAGAAACAGACACACCGCATGAGCATGGGGAAAACATCAAATCTGCCTCAGCTTTTGCTAGAATTAAAGTTCTGTATGTAGGCATCAACTTGGCCCCCATTGTACAAACTTTTAGGCCACATATTCAAAATGTTTCTCTCACTAAGTTTGTGGTTTATGTTTCATTCTATAGAGCTCTCTTAATTTTGGCTCTTTGGGGATTTTACTTTGAACACTTTAAGACATGAAAAAGAAATAAATTACCCATTTTATATTCATACTTCGTTTCTCCCACCTATAAATTCTTATAATATTTATCAATCTATTTAAATATTGCAAAATGCAATACAAACAAAGCAAGGAATTATAAAACAGCAGCTTACTGAGGGGAAGAGGAAGTGGGCAAATTAAGGAAAAAATGGAGGTATAATGCTTTTTGCCATCTTCTTAAATGACTTAAATCAAAGTCAAATCTACATTTCTAGGTTTTGTGAACATTGTAGAAGAATCCCAAGCTCTTTGAGGCAAAGGGTAACTTTAATGTTTTGTCAGCACTGTACTCTATAAAGACGAATAACAACTTGTTTCTGACAGCTTCATTTGACTGTAGCTTAAAACCTGTTTTAGGAAACTGTGGACTAACAGAGGCAATTTTGAAGCCATTTAAGGTATTTGAAGTTGGACTTTTGGCAGGAAGCTCCTCCTTAGATGCTCTCTTTTTTTTTTAAATACTCATAGTACTCAAAATAAACAAAAGAGAGATTATTTCAGAAAACAAAAGAGTAACTTGCAGTCTACCTTAGGTCCCCGTATATAATTTTTTTTAAACAGCCCTGACCTTTTGAATTGATTCTCTATGATTTAGAGAAGGAGGACCTGTAAAAGACCACAGACACTGATGATTTAAGGGACTTAAATGACTTACAGTTATAACACCAAACAGTTTACAATACTAATTGAAAGAGCTGCAGCAGAAACCAAAAGTGATGATTTAAACTTCTTGCAAGTTGGTAAACATTGAATGTTGATGGCTTTTTTTTTTTCCTAATAAATGTTGTTACATGTCTCTTGACATTGTAGGTGACATGAACAGTGTCATCCAGTTTAGATGAACTTATTAGTCTGTAGATGCCCATGCTTTTGGAGGAGCCTTAGCCTGTAAATAAAGTCAATAAATCAGATATTTTGGTTAGCCTTCCACCTGTTAAACATCCTATATAGAGCTATGCTGGCTACAGGTTGAAGATCTAGCAATGCATAGATCAGCAAATGGTATTTTTACTGCTATAGCTATTTGGCATTGGCCCTCCTATTTTAAATGGGTGACACAGCTGCTCACTTTGGGGTGTGCAGCTCCTTTTTTTATGTTTACCCGCCTACCTGGCAAAAAGCAGCGTGTTCCTTCAGTGAAGAATAAGGAGCCTTTGGGGGATACTTGCATAACTGAGGTCAAAATAGGTCCCTGCGGACAAGTGCAAGACTCTTCCTCAGAAACTCCTGTGATGACCGGTGAAGCTCACTTCTGTGAAGTGAAATTCTGAAACTCATCTCATCTCTTTCAAGTGGAAAGCACCTAGATCAGGAAGCTATGGTGAAGAAAATTGCCAGGTTGAGTTGGATTTTCCTTTTTATATACCTTTTTCTAAGTTGACTGTCTGTCTGGATGATATTCTGAAAAAAAAAAGGGTTATGCTTTCTAAGGAAAGAATATTGTTTCTTAACAAAAATAAAGAAGTGGAATACAAAAGAAAGAAAGACACATTTAGAAAAGTGGGCCTCGACTTAGTGGTAGGCAGTTTATTCCTCAAGTAATACTGCCAGTTCATGCACATGGGAATCATAAATGGCACTATGTTTGCTTAACTGTAGGTTCTGTATTACCATTGTTTGGTAAAGCTTTCAGAGAAACTCTGCTGATGTCAATTAGGGAACTTGACATTTTTATCTGTGGTGTTTGTAATCTAATAGGTTTAGTTGTCTGGATTTCATACCTAATTTCTGAAAATATTGTGACTAGACAGGATTATAAAAAGCACTATAATATAATGCCTGTTGACAGAGCTGATTAAGACTGAAAACAGAGGGAAGTAAGTACCCTAGCATGTGTCAGAGGTCACTGAAAAAGCGTATTCAAGGCTGCTGATATAAAGCAGCTAGATATTCCTCTATCTATAGATGTTTTGAAAAGTGAGTTGCTCTTTAATGGAATCCTCTTTTCATTGTACTGTCACCACTGACTGCTCTATTATGTGTTCAATTATTATACATTTTAAAAAATATGACTTATTCTGAAGATGATAGTTTAAAAAAACCTGAAATGATGAAAGTTTGGAAAAATGTTACAGCTGTTACACAATATGCTAGCTGACTTTCCTATTGTGAACCAAAGTGCTTATTGTAGAGGTCCTACTTTATGCAAAGGCATAGTTCTTTTCTTTTGCCTCAAAGAACAGATAATTTCTATTTTAAAAGGAAAGGATCCACTTGACCTCCGTAATCGTTTTGTGTTGGAAAGACCGAATCACCCAGATTCAGAGCTGTTACTACGCTTCCTCTTTCACAAATGTGTGCGTTCCTCCCTTTTTACAGTGTGTGCTGTATTGTAGTTTGTGCACAACCAGACTTCACATTGATAGGAAGATTCACATTCATTGCATACAAAAGGGAAGAGGAGGGCAGAAAAGAACAATAGGCTTACATATACTGAACATTATGGCAGACAGGTAGCTGACTTTTCTGGGTGCAATGCCACGCTAAAATATAACCTTGATGATGAACCCTATGTAGCCTCCTTCTTACTGAAAATGTCATTTTTTTTTCCTCTGTAAAAGACAGGTTATTTATTTTTGTGTTGTTTAATTTTATCTAAAAAAATGTATTATAAAGCCTCCTCAGGTGCTTAACATTTGTGTTAAAACCGTGGTTATTAATCAGAGTGAAAATGACCTCATTCTGCAAATCTTCTCAATAATTTTGTTGTGCAATGAAAATAATTCCAGCAGTATTTTCTTCCCATAGTAAGTGTGGGGACACATATTATTATTCACCACAGTATCCTGATGAGACAAGTCAGTCTCTGGGCTTCAGCAAATGAGGCAACTGCCTAGGGCAGAGACTGCCAGGAGGGCCTAAATGTCCTTGGCCACACTCCCTGCTTTCCCACAGCATGGCTGAGTCTTGGGAGGGGTTAGCAACAGTTTGCATTCCAGCATCATGTCTAGCAGCAGGGATCTGTAATGCACGCTTGTGCTTTTTATTGTGTATCATAACAGTGATCACTTGAGGTGTTGCTGCACAGCAGGATGGTCTGGATCAGGACCATAAAAGAAATTGTTTGGGAGGTCTCAGGTGCGTTATCTTCTGCAGTTCCTCTAGGAATCCTGTATTTCTTTGTCCTCCCTCCGAGGAGCAAACACAGCATGCTGCTGCATCTCTCGGCTCAGCAACTGCCTGCCCTTCGGGAAGGGAGCTGTTGTACTCCTCTCTACCGAGCAGACCTTGAGACAAATGACCTAGCGTCCCTTAATAAAGATTGAGTACCATGGGACCATGACCTGTGCATGCGCGCGCCGTGTGTGTGTGTGTGTGTGTATACACATACAGGTAAAGAGAAGGGAGAGGAGAGAAAGATGAATGGGAGAGTGTTCCTATTAATTGCTCCTGCTCCTCCTTGCTGAAAAATGTCTACTTGGAGAGATGCTTCAGCAATAGGTGACTGCACCAGAATATGAATGGCGACAATATGGTCTTTATGTTGCCCTTTGTAAATGGATTATTGCCTTCTGGCTGTGGTTTACTGTCACTAGCATGTTCTGCTTGTAAGCAGAAGGTTGTGCCTTACAAGCAATTGTCTAAAAATGGAAAATCTCTCTCTCGTGTGTCCATATTTACAAAAGAGAAGCTGGCTGGTTTTATGTGGACAGAATATATACAAAGGTAGATGGTGGCTTCATGTAGCAGTTATTTTTGAATTTTACTTTTAATCAAAGCAAACAAAATTTGGAGTGTATTTCAGTGTGAAGGTCAGAGAAACGTGTGTCTCGTCTAATGATAAGCAAAGGACATCTGGTTATACCATCCATCAGTCTATCGCCTAGAGCAAGAGATACTCAAGTTTGACATGTCTGTTTTGGGAGTGGGAGGGAGGAGAGGAGAGATAGCAAGCTGTTTTATCAAAATGCAGGAGCTGAAGATGTTGGTTTTCTTTGGTTCATTTCTCCACACCCCACACCCCAAAGCTGATCATGTAACACTTCCCAAAAGTTTATATTAAATTAAAATACTTTGAACATTAAGAATGTTCGAACTCTGTATTTTTGTATTCTAGCTTTAAGTTACAGAGGATTCATTAAGTGAGAAGTTTCTTTGCATTAACATTCAAAAAATATCCTAAAAGATAAAACTTTGTTGCTTACACTAAAAGATATTGACAATGCTCCCCTAGATTTGAACATGGGTCAGAATGGCAGTCTGGCTTGCTTATTATTTATAGTTGCTACTATATTATTGATTAATTCATAATGTTCATACCATGTTGTTAATCTCAATGAATATAACAACAGTTGGGAATGAAGAAATAGTTCACAGTTCTTAATAGTATTGTGCATTACTAAAATATAGTAATTTCTAGCTTTCTGATATTTGCCATGCAATCAGTTCATACAGATTTCTAATATTTTTAAAATGGAAAATGGATATTGACTAGGCTCTTTTCCTTTTTTTGGTTTTGTTTTGTTTGGGGTTTTTTTCATTTTTCATTTTCCTTCACAAAATATTCAGGTAAAGTGCTACATTGTGACATTTCTTTCAGATTATGTTAGTTAGATCCTTTTTAAAGTAGTCTTTTGACACCAAGGAAGTTGCTTGTTGTCTGGGTTGTGTTTTCTTTTCTTTTCTCTTCAACTGAAGAATACCTTGGGAACAAGCTTTCTGGTTTTATATCTAAATCTCTTTGAATGCTCCAGATTTATTTTATAGAGTTGCTGATTACAGTCTCCTTTGTGTACCCTGTTTGAAAGCGACCTTCGAAAAGAAAATGGATTTAGTATATGGTAACTTCCTTTGATCCTTTTTTGATTAGACTTGTACTTGTCTATATGGTCCCTCTGGTGACCAGAGATTTGGTCAAATTATTGTGGTACAGGTATGAGTAACTGGAATTTGGACAAATAAAGAGGTGGCTCCTTTGTAATCTTTAAAACTCTTCTTTTATCACTTTCCAACTCTGATCAATAATGAATATATGTGAGTGGAGTTTTTAATTTAAAGCTTCAAAATGTTATTTTTTTTCATTTTTTAAACTTGAAGTATTAAGTTTTATTTCTGTGCGTGAATCTGAAATAATTTTCAGGAAAATTAAAGTAGATTTACTGTTAGGATTAGAGATTTGAGAAAGGAAAAATATATGAGAAGTTATTTTTATGAATAGCAGAAAAAACTGATCCTTCAAAAGAATAAAGTGGAAGGTGGTGAGTTTTTTTTTTCCCTTTGCTTTCCTTTTAAGATCACGTGAATTATTAGTAAACCTAAAATGGTCCTGCCATTGAAGGTCCAGCTTGTTAGAGATTAGAGCTAGAGCGGTTATTCCTAATGGTTAAGCCCAAACTCTATACCCCTAACATCCGCGAGGGTCAGGACCCAAAAAAGACTAGTCACCACTCATCTCAAAGGCCAGGAAAAGACTTGGGGAAACAGCCACCACATCATTTGTGGAGCCACCAGAGAAGAATATCAGCTTGTACCTTGTGCAGAGCTGCACCTCCAGCATAGCACACTCCTGGGCAGTCATGGTGTCACTGGCTCCATTGGCAAATGCTAACTGAATTTGCTCATCCAGCAATCTTTCTGGTAAGGGAAAGTTCCATTCAGAAAATTGCCACCAAGCAAGCTCTTGCTATCTTTGTGGACTGAACAAAAAAGTATAAACACATGAAATGCATTTCATTTTGTGCGTTCACTAGGCATTGCTAAAGAGGCATATGTCACCTACGTTAGACTGAACACCAAGAAATTTGCAGTACTGACACTCTGGAAGAGTCCTGTGCTTTCCATGTTATTGTTCAGAGTGCCTATGGTGTACAGGCGAGGGAGGATCAGAAATCATTCTCGTGGAAATACTGGTTGGAATTACTGAAATCAAGAAGAAACTTTTTCTGCGTGGTGATGTTCAGTTAGAGATAGTGTCAAGTATGCAATGTGGGCAAATGGCTTGCATATAGCTCCCCTGTGGGCAGGTCAGGGGCTGCCAGTGTGGAAAATCTGTTGTGCTCAGTTTTGTGGAAAGTTGCATCAGAAATGGATGTCATTGGTTTTAAGAGAGATTTTATTATCGAATTTTAGCTGTAAAAGCATGTCTGTGTATATAAGTGAAGATTTTCTTCTGAAGCTTAAACTTTCAGTGCCAAGCCTGTCTAGCTCATGACAGATGCGTTTTTGAAGATCTTCTCTTTTAAAGATAACTCAGCTTTTTACAGCTAAAATGTGTTTTCTGTCTGTATCTTGGTGGAAAGGACAAATATAAGTTTGTACTTGTGTGTTTAATAGAACTGGCTATGGCAACGACAGATTTGCTTCTTTAGTAATAGGTAAAACAAGTCTCTAACTGGGGCTTTTGTTGCAACTGCATGAATAAAAATAAGTTTTTGTTCAGTCTGGCTACAGAGCCGAATGAACACCTTTTTTTTCCCCCAATATGAATCAAAATTGACTTTTTCCATGTTTTTTCCCCGTCCGGGGGATAGAAAAGGCAGAATGCTTCCTGTGAGTAGCTCAAAGTATTTAATCCACACTGAAGAAAAACCTTTGTTTGCCCTATCAGCGTATTTTTAGCTAAAGCAATAAACTATAAAGGATTAAATCTGAACACAAGTGATGGATCTTGTTATCTAAGACACAGAATGTATTACTGCATATTATGTTCTTCAGAATTGCACTTCTTTTGCCTCAGATCCATTTTGAAGCCTAATGCTATTTTGAACCATACATCTAGTCTGGTTTCTCTGCACTAGGTGGCAAGCTCCTTAGGTAGATATCTGTATTTTTTCTTTTCCTGTTTTTTATAGCCCTGATGGAACAATTCGTACTTTTCCATTTGTATTGTAGTGAGCACCTAGCAATGCCTGCTATGGGAACAGTTTTATAATCATAAATACTATGGTCTCCTATTTTGAAGATGTAAAAACAATAATAAGCAAAGACCAGAGTTAGTCTGTTTTTTTTTTCTATTCAGCACTTGTTACTGAGACAGGGATTTATAAAATCCTCCTAAAAGATAAGTAACTTAATTTCTGGCCCTTCAGAGCTTAATCGTTGCAGTTTAAATGCAAATGTTATTCTTTCTTTTATATTTAAATTAAAATTAGCATTTCAATAACAGGTGTTGTTGCTTGGCAGTCTGGGCTTTCCTTTTTTCCAATGTCTAAAGTTACAGCACTAAAATCTTGAAGGTTAGAAAATAGGTATTGGAAGCATCCCAAAACATTACTGCTCCATGTAGGTAATGAAGCCATTGGCTTTCTGGGTCATACTTGTGAAAGAAGAACTGTTTTCATAATACAATGTGTTTCAAAATATATGTAGTTCACATTTTTTCACTTTCAGGTTTAAGCAGCTGGAAGTAGAGATTTTGCATTGCTCAGGATGTTACTAAAGTGCAAAAAGTTGATGCTGAATTAAATAGTGGAATATAGGGGCGTGTGTGGTTGTTAGCAGGTACTTTTTGAGTACTTTTAAACAACATAATGTATTTATACATGAGTGAAAATAAAAGTCCTCCAGCTGAGAAAAAAAAAAAAAGAGTGAAACACATAAAGATATGCCATTGGAGAGGTCACATACTTGTAAATAAAATTTAGACCCAGGCAATACATCATGGACTAAATTAAATTGCTTGCAAGCAAAAGTCGACTTACAAGTTAGAAACCTGCAAACTCCAGATCAGTGTAAGACAGACATTGGGGTTGGATATTAGAAACTGGAGAGCTTCTGAGTAAACTAAAAATCTCTCATCTCCAAGTGCAAATATTTTTCAGACTTCTGTTACTTATTTAATCAAAAGTAATTTGTGAGCTACTGATATGTGTCCAAAGAAGAGCAATGAAGCTGGTGAGGGGTCTGGACCGCAAGTCTTATGAGGAGTGGCTGAGGGAACTGGGGTTGTTTAGCCTGGAGAAAAGGAGGCTAAGGGGAGACCTTATCGCTCTCTACAACTACCTGAAAGAAGACTATAGTGAGGTGGGGGTCGGTCTCCTCTCCAAGGAGCAAGTGATAGGACAAGAGGAAACGGCCTCAAGTTGCACCACAGGAGGTCTAGTTTGGATATTAGGAGAAATTTCTTCACTGAAAGGGTTATCAGGCATTGGAACAGGCTGCCCAGGGAAGTGGTTGAGTCACCATCCCTGGAGGTATTTAAAAGACATGTACTTAGGGAGGCAGTTTAGTGGTAGACTTGGCGGTATTAGGTTAACAGTTGGACTTGATGATCTTAAAGGTCTTTTCCAACCTAAAGGATTCTATGATACTATGAATGTCTACGTACTCTTCTATAACTTGAAAATACCAGTATCTAGTGTGCTTATAATAAATATGAAGTACCTTCAAGCTTTTTTGTATTTAAGTAGTGCTGTTATGTTGTTAGAAATGCACAACTAATTACCACAACAGTGGCAACTCAGAATTTTGTTTCAGTAAAGGAAATAAAAGCTGGAGCCTCCAGGACTCAAAAAAGTCCCTGAACCTCTCAAGTCTCCTAGCTGTTCAAGCGTAAGCTTGGCATGCTGGAGCAGTTCTGGTTCCTTCTGACTGAGGGCAGCACTCAGAGACACTGGATGGTGACATATTTGGTAAGAAGGAAGGCCTTGTCTCAAACCATTGGTTAGCTTTATTACTGTGTACATACATGATGCCATCTTGCCTTAAGTAAGTCAGTGCAAGTGTTGCAGTTGCAGTTTAGGTTTCAAAATAAGAGCAAATCATCTCCCAAAGCAGACTTTTGTGTGAATGTCTGTGTGTGTGTCAGGCTGAGGAGGAGTCTCTGAAGGACACAGGGATTAGGGCAAAAAGCGTTGCAAAGCTCGAGGGAGGACAAGACTCCTGCAGATATGATCATGGTGTTTGACTTGAAGGTATCTGGTAAGGAAAGAAAACTGAAGTAAGAAAATTAGCTCTGAGCTTTGGATGAGGGGTGTTGCTGGACACTGAACAGAGTGGGTTCAGTTGGAACCAAGTTGAGAAGGTCACGGGGAGAGTATGTAGGAGGACAGGAAGAGGGAAACTCCAGCCATGACTGCATACAATGCATTTGGGAAGAAAAGGTCTCCAGATGGAGAGAGAACTGGGTCGTGGAATTTACTAAAATGGTAAGTAGGGTGAATGGTTTACAGGTAATTAACTGTAATTTTAAAAGCTGAGCTTGTGCTGCCACACAGAATGGATGGACAGAGGGTGGGTATTTTAGTGCATTCAAGATAAGAAAAATAGAGTTTTGTTTTCTTCCCTTCACAAAATTCAGTGTTTTCTATGCTTTGTAAAAGCCCTTCTACACTGCAGCAGTTGCAGACGATCAGTCGATCCCTCATTTCTGACTTAAATTCCCGCTTCTGTGTTCAATATTATAGCGCTGTGGGTTAAGTATACTACTGTAGTAAAATAGATGTGCAAAGGTTAGTAATGCAGATGGCCTTAAGGGAGGCCTCCTTTTAAAACAAAGTGCTGATGCCAAAGCATATCAGATCTGCTTGTTTTCATGCAGAGAGTGACAAAAAAAAAGTGTACAGGTACAGATGCTAAGGAGTATGCTTACAGATTTAAATTTGACAGACATTTCTGAGAGTTGTTCCTACAATGAAACATGTATCTTCGGAAACGTTCATGGAAACAAATACTGCTCCTGGCTTATGTTTACTACTAAGTGCAAATATAAGCCAAGAAACATATGAACATGTTTGAGCTTTTAAATCTCTGAATTTTTAGTGAAGGCAGTTCTTAAGCTTTTTGTGCAACAAGAGCTGTCTGGAGCTAGGAAGCAACATTTTTTGTGTGTATGTCTGTAGGAAGGCTGAAAGGAACTATGGTTCGTTAGGAAAAATTTTGTCCTGCACAGTAGAAAGCAAGGTTTATGAAAAAGCTCAGTGCTCTGTAGAGGACTGAAGATTGAGATCACTCATTTTGCCTTGTGGAACCAATCTTCCACTCCTCCTAAAGCTAACACTGAGACAACACCCATTATTTTTCTCCTTGCACTGCTACCATTATATTTTAAGAATTATTGATGACATAGTGAGTGTTTTGTATTTTAAACGTAGAACAAATAGTCCCAAAGGAAAGATCAGTTTTCTTCTGCAATTTTTCCCCTGCACTAATCTTCTGTTCTCTAATTCCTGTTGATTTGCTTTTTGAAATAGGAGAGTGCAAGGATGCACCTCACAGACACCTTGCCAGGAGATAAATTTTGCTGGACTTGGTGCCTCTCCTTTCTGAAATTATAGGATTTATGGCTCGTTCTTGCAAGTCGCCTCTCTAATGTGTAGGCATTTGTTGGGATTTTTTGTTCATTCAAAGGTGTGATCTGGTATGTAATTATTTTCTTAAATTATTTTATCTGTAGTAACATAGAGAATAGTTTGTTAGTTACATTCTAAATGAGAAGGTTTGAGTGATATTCATAGGAACAGAAAAGGAGCTCTAAATATTTCTTAGATTTTGTACAGTCTATCATGTTTTATGTTAATTTGGCCAAAGGATTTGCTTGGGAATGTGGGTAAAGTACAGCATGTTTCAAAAGCACGTAAAGTGGAAAATAGTCCCTTAGGGGAACAACAAATTCAGTTCATTAACCACAGGTTAATGAAATGCAGATTCAAATCTTATAGTCCCTGTCTCTTTCTAGGACCTTGTTGTGGCTTAGCCCCAGCCAGTAACTACAACCATGCAGCCGTCTGTTANCTGGTAAAGTAGGTAGAAGAGGGAGAAAAATAAGAAAAAAGACCTTGTGGGTTGAGGTGAAGACAGTTTAATAGAACAGTAATAGAAGAGAAAAAAAAATAATGGTAAAAGAATATACAAAATACAGCGATGCAATACAATTACTCTCACCACCCAATAATCAGTTGCCCAGCCCATCCAGAGCAGCAATTGTGGATTCCTGCCCCCCGGCCAACCCCCATTTATATACTGAGCATGTCATCTATGTTATGGGGTATTCCTTTGGCCAGCTTGTCCTGTCTGTGCTCCCTCTCAGCTTCTATGGGAACTGGAAAAAGTCCTCGACTTAATTATAAACACTACTTAGCAACAACTAAAGCAATGTGTGTTATCAACATTATTCTCATACTAAATCCAAAACACAGTGGCTACTAGGAAGAAAATTGACTCTATCCCAGCTGAAACCAGGACAGACCTGAAGTGTCGCAAAGAGATTATTTACATATTTACTACTTAATAGCATTTGTTGTCCAGACAATTATGAGTCATGGACTTAGGACTGGATATAACAATTTTACTGGTTATTGTGGAGACATTGGGCCTAAACCTTTTGGACTATGGGCCAGTTGCCAACCCTTGCAGATAACTGTGCATCCTCCCCAAGTGACTTTGCCTTGAAATTACCTGTATAATGACAATGTTTTTCTCCTTCATCCGAAAGAGAGAGGGTACTGTCAGGGGAATGCTCTTTCTTGGCATCCTCCTAGGCCATCGTCCTGTAGTGGGTCAAAGGCAGAAGTCTTATGGATCTACTCACTCCTTCCTCTGCCCCCTTCCCTCTTCTTCCTGCAACTGCTCTTCAGAATATTTGGTTATTGTCTGTCTTTATCCACTGAAGTTTTCATAGGTTAAATTTAAGCATTCAAGTACTCTTCAGTGTCACCAATAGTCACTTTTGGTCACACTGATTTAGCTCATGTCACTCTTTGTCTCAACTTTCTGTTTCACTGTGTTATTTACTTCAGATCCAGTGTCTGGATCCTGGTCCCTTCACAATCCCTTCACAATCACAGGTTCACATCAAAGTGTGTTACTCTAAAGCTGTCCCCTAGCTAGTCTCCAACCTACACTTTGCTGCCTTTCCAAGGTCTTCAGTGGCAAATGAGTGTCATAGACTCTCTGCTCTGGCCCTCCCAAAATATATATTGGCAATGTGTCTGCACACCTTGTTTAATTGTTCTGTCTTCAGACTGAAATGGTGCTCCCAGTCTGGGACTTTCATATTTTCCCCTTTCACATTAATTCCTATGTCCTGGCTAACATTGGCAGCATCTGAAGAAGTGGCAAAAACAGATGAGTCACCACAAATGACATAATACGCCCTTTTTGACCACTGTTTTAGAAAATATGGCTTATGAGAAGTGTGAGCCTACTTGCTATTGTTCCTGGCAGACATGCATGTTCTTTGACCCTTACTGCTTTGCAATCTTTCTGTTTTGGGCTTTACTTGGTGTTTTTTTGTGATAGCCAGGTAGCACTCAGTGCAGCTGCTATAGACCTTTTATGCCATACAGTAATACTATATTTTCAACTCTTGTAATTCCCAAATGTATGTTAAATTTTTCCTTGGCTGCTGATCTAGTTATTCCATGTTTTGTAGTATCTGTTGATCTGTCTTTTTTGATTTTTGCTTACATTTGTGCTTCTACACATCTTGTAGAAGCATCTCCTGGGAAACATCTTCTCTTTGTTCATGTTTTAGTCTTGAAATCAGTACTTGAACGTAGCTGTATTTTACAGATTGGCTATTTTGCTATAATTAAACTTCATGAATATGAAGATTCATGTAGTATTCCCATGGAGTCCTACAGTTAGGTTTAGCAATAGGATTTTATTTCATCTCACTGTAACCCATTATCATGTCACTTTTGCTTAATTGTAACACCATATCGATTCTCAAGAAATGCATAGTATGTACGTGCTAATTTTTGTTTTTATTTTTAAGCCTAGGTAGATGGACTGCAAGGATTGTCTGCTGGAGAGTTGGGAAAGGAGTTTGCTGTGAGAGAGAAAGGGGGGAAAAAGGATTGATGGAAACCTTAAAGTAATTTTATTTGCAAATTTGTCATGGGCTTGGAATTTAATAAAACTTGTAATTGTAGATAGTTTACTGAACAAAGCCATTGACTTAAAGTTTTGAGACATGATTATATTTTTAGGACTATCCCTGGCTTGCTTTGTGTTTGTTTTGGGGAGAGGCCCTTAATATCTCTTTGCCTCTGGCCTTGGTTCTGCCTTGCTTTCTTTCTATCTTTCACCTCTATTTTTTTTCCCCTACTTTTTTCTTCTTAAAGAGTGTAAGATTTCCAGAGCAGGTGCCACCATTCATTACATGTGTGTACAGCATGCAGTACAAAGGACACAAATCTCAGCTATCTTTAAGGTAGCAGTGTCATGCATATACTGATAATACCAGAAAACTCTGAAGTATGTTTGTAAAACTGATTCTATGTTTTCTATTTGATGGAGCGGTTATTTGTTCATTGACTGCAGTGGAAGAATAAATAGAAATAAATCTAAGCAAACTGGACACATTGCTTAAGGTTGACTGAAGACATCTGAGTTCCAACAAAAGTCTTGCTGGACTCTTGTTGATGGTAAAATATAGGATTGTCATTGTTCTTTGCTATATTTCTTTGCCTCTATAACTGTTTGCTTTGCAGTTTACTCTCCTTGTAACGTACTGGTGATTATTGTAAGCTCTGACTTGAAAATTAAAGCTTTGCAATACTTGGTTCTTTAGAAAATGATCCTCGTGTTGAAGTTGGCTGAAACTTGGACCATGTATCAAAAATGTAATTTAAGCTTTTATAAGCAAATGACTTATGTGAGCAATGACCATTTTTTGGGTTGGGGTTTTTGTTTGTTTGTTTTGCTGAGAGTGAGAGTCCTTCAGTTGGTTCCTGGGACTATTCTAAATATGTTGAGCATAAATTTATGCTCTAAACAGGAGTAAGTCCAACCCCAAGCAAAAGCCTGCTTTGGTATCATGTTGACATAAGAACAAAGATTTTTTTCTCTGTACCAAACTTTCAATGAAAATACAGAAATAAAGAAGAAAGGTTGAAAAATAATCTCAAAATTTTATATCATGTAAAAGTGAAGGATCAATGTTGCATTTTCTAAATCCGGGTATGTATAGCTATGCATAAATTTATTTTTATTCTGCTTTTTGAGATGGACTTAGTGGCTTCAAAATTTGACCTTCAACAATTGCTTTCAACCCTCCAAAGTTAACCAGACTAAGAATAGGGAACCTTTCCCACTCTTGAGCTGACCTGCTTTTTTTCCCCCTCAGTAATATTTCTAACTCAAAATATTGCTATAACTAGTTAACAGATAGTTATATATAGTTCTGCATAACTTGCTGATAATTTTCCTAAATTTCAGCTAGTTTATATTCCAGATATAGTTCTAGCTTTCAGCAAAGTGCACTTACAGTTTACGATAGGGAGGTCTCATACTAATCAGATCTACTTATTCCCTCAAAATATAGTACAGAACATTAATTTCATGCTACTTCAAAATGTATTAGCCAAGTGCCAATTCCATTCTGAATCACAGAAAGGATGATCTGGGATCAAAAAAAAAAAAAAAAAAAAACCCACCAAAAACCCCACCCTGAAAGATGGCAAAATTTTTTTCTTTTTTATGGAAACCAGGTCTTGTGAGGAAAATTGATCTTGCTTTTTTTTTAATACTTTTTTTTTTCTTTTTTAGTTTTTTAAGATTCAAAAATATGCTAGAAAATGATTACTATGATAATGGACTATAACATTAAATAATTGACTTACTGTCATGGAAGTAATTAAAAACATTTATCAGCATACAAAAACTACACAGAACTTTATTAAATACATTGCAAAAACAACCCCCAGGCCACAAGACATACCTCAAAAGTAATATGTTTTGTGGGTCTCTTCTTGGATTATTCCCTGTCAATATTTTTATCTATCACCTAGAAGAAAGCATGAAATGGTTCTTGGCAAATTTCTCAGGTAGCACACGGGCCTGCATGCCAGCCAGCGAAGAAGGCAAATCTTGTCCTGACAGGGCAGCACTTGATAACATAGGACATGCTGTGCAGAAGCATTACCCTAAAAGAAAGCAGGCACTAACTGGAGACTAGGGTTAACAGGTATTACAATGTTCCTCCATTTGTGAGGACAACCTTAAGGGTCAGGTAGGGAGGGGCAGAGCTTAGATGTCTGCTTCCTGCTCCATGTCTTAGGATGGGCTAATGAGGGCTAGTGAGGATTTGCCATGCTACCAGCCACCAAACTGACCACATTTGGAAGAGGCAATAACAATGATGATCCAAATTATGCAGACCAGCTATGTTCATCTCAATAAAATAGGCTTATTTGAATGCTTTGGCTGCTTTAACATAAGTGAGCACAAGATCATGCTGTTAGGAACAAAGAATGTCTCTCAAGCTAGGAAGTTCCATCTTAACATGAGGAGGAACTTCTTTACTTTGAGGGTGGTGGAGCACTGGAACAGGCTGCCCAGAGAGGTTGTGGAGTCTCCCACTCTGGAGACATTCAAAACCCGCCTGGACGCTGTCCTGTGCAACCTGTTGTAGGTGACCCTGCTCTGGCAGGGGGGTTGGACTAGATGATCTCCAAAGGTCCCTTCCAACCCTGACTATTCTGTGATTCTGTGATTCTGTGAAGCATATAGGCTGGAATGTGGTCTCGCTAGGAAGGTGCTCTGGGGTGGCGTGCATGCAGCCTGCCCTGCACTGGTGTGATGAAGCAATTAAATTGCCATGAGATTAAGTTAATATTAAGTAGAATTGAGGACATGATAATATTTTTGCTTTTAGCTTTGGTGAAGCATGCAGCTGAATTCTGTATTCTGAATGATGAAATGTCTGAGAGAGTTTAGAAAATGGTCTGGGTTTTGGAAAAACTGTCCCAAAATGAGAGACTGAAGGAGTTCACTCTTCAGCTTCCTACTGATTATCTAGGCAGAAATAATTTATTCAAAGCTGGTGAGTATTGCCAATGGCTAGAAGGTCTGTGATGATAAAATGGAAAAGCTGAAGCTAGTTACAATGGCAGTAAGAATAAATGCAAGGTTTTAACAGTGAAAACAATTCTTTAACAATTAGCATTTATCTCAAGGTGGAATGACTTGCTGAAAGATGTGCTCTAGCACAACCAGAAATGATGAGCTTGAATCACTGGGGTAAAGCTATAAGCTGTGCTGAGACAGATGATTATTTCTGTTCTTCAGGGCGATGGGTCTTGAAAAGGAAATGAAAAAGAAACCTCATGTTGTGGGTGCGCTGTCCAGGGTACTGAACACGAGAGCCATTTTTGTCATGCGATAGGAAACTTGTTCAAAAAGTTAAAATACAACGTCAGTTTAGTACAGAAGTGCATGTTGAAAAAAGAAATAATGGTAGTTGTATCGCCCTCCCGTAGGTTAGTGTATTTGTTTCTGTGAATGTTTTGTTTGTTACAAGATAACCCCCACCCTTACCCACCCCCCTGCCTTCCTGCCTTCCTCCATGGGTTAGGATGTTTGCTTCTGTGTAACCATTGGCCAAGCATGGAAAGATGCATAATTTTTGCAAAATAAAATAATTTAAAGTAATAAACTAATTTCTGTCCTAGAGTGAACAACAACTCAAGGGCTGATTTTGATATATTATCCACGTCAGCCGTAAAGAAAGTTTTGTAGAGAAGAGATCGTCCAATCTGTCACGCTATATTAAAAATAGTTCTTCTTGTGATGTGCACTAGTGTTCTGGAGGGGTGGAGCTGAGACTCTTCCACTTATTCTGCTCCTCTGAAGGTAAATTTTAAACTGGGTTTCATAAGTGTTGCCTACCTCTGAAAAGATCCTTTTCAGACAGTAATTTCTGCATGCAAGTTGGATTGCAGAATGAACTCTGCAGAATGTTACAGAATACAAGTATTCTGCAGTCCTACAGCTAATTTGCCTTGCCTTCTTGGGAAAGTAATAATTTTGTTCTTTTCAGAAAAAATTTATGAGAAGAAGTTCTTTTGTTGAGTTCTGATCGCACATCAAGCATATTCTGTACTGCTTATATTTGCCTTTTAACTTTGTTATCTCTCTTTGGCCTGGGAAGTCACAGTATCTGAGAGCCCAGAGAAGGTCATGCTCTCTACATGTGTCAGGCTTGATTGTAATACCATGCTTCATTCTTGACTTTTCTTTACCCTGAGGACAGACAGGCAGAAAGACTATATTTAATATCACAATTAACTTTCCTGATGCAATCATGCTGGAAGAAAGATATAGGCAATTGATGGTAGTGATATTGTAAAAATAAACTGCCTTGTTCCCTGAAAAAAGTGTGTGTAGGAAACTGCAGGAATTGTTCAGGCCATCTTTTTGTGCTGAAGTACGTAATAAAGCAATTTAGTTCAATCTTGTCAGCTTGAGGAAGTATTAAAAAAATAATGCACCTTGAGCTTGTTTGACAGCCCAGTGACTGATAGAGTAAGTGACAATAGTTTTTTGCTCAATGTACACCAGGGAGTGCCTCTAAACTTTGTGACAATAGACAGAAATGCAGTGTTATCAAGTGGGTTGGTAAGCTGAAGGGACTGGTAAGTGTCACTGGGAGATAAATGGGACAAGTAGAATTAAGCCTGTGAAACAATGAAACCAAAAGTATTTAAAACAGAAAATAGTGATAGATCTTGGTTGCAGGTGACCAACAGCATGAGGACATGATGTAGTGGCTCAAGTTTGATCTAACAAGTTTAGACAGTGTGGATGCAATTCAGAATAGCAGTAAAATAAATAAATAAAAAGATAGGCTGACTTCATAGCTGCTGAGCTTATGAACCTACAGCTTAATGAACGTATTTTCCTTATGTTGCAGGTATGGGATGAGGGCTTAAAGAAAGCAGACATTTTACCTGAAATGAATATGGAACTAAATTTAAAAGTGATTGCTACAAATTGCAGTACCAGAATTTTGACAAAATTATTTCAAGGGATTTTGTTGTTCAGGCTAACCATTTAGGCCAATGAGGTAGTTTAGGTCCAGAACTTTCCTGGTTTCACGGTGTTTATTAAAGTTAGCATGCAAATGTGCACTGAGTTCCATTACAAGGCTTGATAGGTGAATGTGGCAGTTTGTGTCACCTCAGGTATGTAAATGATGTTATTTTCTTTCTTCCTTGGATGGAAAGGGGCAAAGTTTAGTTACACAGACCTAAATACATCCATCAAAATGGAAGAGTTGGATGAGCAGGCTTGATATAGCGTGGCAACAGCTTAGATTTTCTAAAATAAGACTTAAACTGGGTAGGAATACCTCACAGACCAAAAGCAGATCTTATTTTTTTGGAATTTTCCAATGTATTTGAAATATACGTGGATAGGACTAGAGAACTTTTATAGAAATTTTGCAATACCTCTGATCAGGCAGCAAAAAGCAGTTTTCCTTTTAGTTCATTCCTAACCATACCTCCACTCTGACACATTCTCAGCACACTGCCATGGAGTTTGAAATTGAATAACTCCTATGATCTGGTTACAACCCTAACAAATCTCTGAAGTGCATTAAAGAACATTTTGCACTTCTCAGTGTTAGGAATGCATAATTACTCCCTAAAAATCTGCAAAAGCTGCACAGTCTCTAAACAAAATGGATCTTCATTCTTTGCTGGAAATGATAGTTTATATGCACTGCGCAAAGTCTTTTTGTCATTGCATTACCAATTAAATACATAAGGTCACTGAAGTGATATGAGCTTCAGATTTGCTTATAGAACCGTATTTAAACTTTTGTCCCTGAACTGCCTGCAGATGTTCTCATACAGTAGCTGAAATAAAAATATAAAACCTAAGCTGTTTTCTGGTGTGCGTTCAGTAGCATTTAATGGATAGGCTTAAATGACATGTCTACCTGTTCTTCAGATGGCCGCCACTGGAACCGTAACACTATCTGATGTCTTATGATCTTGGTAAGATACAATGTTGATAGAAGAGGTCTGACGGTCTTAAAAAAGCTCAGCTAAAAGCAACTGCCAGAACAAAATGCAGTTGTTAGAAGATGTAGCATTTGCCACAGGGAGGTAAAGAATTTTTCAGGGTTTATAGTTGCTGCAGGTATACTTCACTTTCCTCAGACTTTATAATAGGGAATAAATGCCTGCACCCTTCTAGAGACAACTGATGTATGCTGAGTTGTTAATGCTAACTGAGCTTCATAAGGCTGGTTCTTTATCATCCAAGACAATGAACTTTGTCATTGGTGCCAGGCAGAGCTGTATTATGCCAAGCACCCTGGGCTGGGCAGGGGTGGGGGCAATGGCTCACGGGCCACTGACATGTGGGGTAGTGGTTAGCATGTGGCTCTCCTCTGCTGCTGTTGGGGAACTGGCACTGAGGTGATTTTAGGATGGCAAAGCGTGAAAGAGGAGACTGAGGGAGGGCAGGGGTCATTGGTTCCAGGAGGTATAATGGGCAGGTGGGAGGGAGGGTCCTGCAGCAGAGGTTCTGGTTTGGACCCATGCAGTGTTGCTGTGCAGTGGGAAGGAGGTAAGGCGCAGTGGGTGAAGGGCATGGTTTAGGACACTTGGGGTAATATATCAGGAGGGTGCAGAGAGGGTTGACTCTGTCAGGTAAAATTTAGGAACATCTCGTAGAGGTAGTGCCTTGACTGTCACTATATATATGTATGTGGTACTTGGTCCTTTCTGTTTTTCCTTTTCCTGTTCCTGGATAATGGTATCACAAATAATTGTCTCTGATGGGATATTAATGTAGAAGACTAGTTCAGCAGATCTCCTATTTGTACTTTGGTATTTCTGGGAAGTCAACCAGATTCACTCTCGCTGACAAATACTTACATAAATTCACCCATAAATCCGCAACACTCTTATTTTCTACCATCATTTCAGTCAGTGTGCATTATTTACCTGAGAGTCAGCCTTTTTTTTCCCCCAGTTAACCTTGTCTGTCTTACTCAACTCTTTCCGTATGAAGTATATTTGAAAACTGATTTATTCTGTATTGGGTAGGGAGTACACGGAGGCTCCAATTCTATGCATCATCCAGATTCTTTTTATTAAATCAGCCATGTACATCAATAATCAAAAGAAAGACAATTTTCCAATTCTGTGGACTGCTCAGCTGAGTCCTCAGCTATATAATCCAGTCTCTGTGTTCAATTTCTCAGGCACCCATTGCCTTTGAAGCTAAGAATCCTTTCCCAGTTTTACATCTTTATCTAGTATCAACCTTCCTACTTATCCACAGCCCTGTGTAAAACATGGAATACACTTTGTCCTTTAAAATGGACTTTGTTTGGTTTAGCTGTCTTTGTTTTTTTTTTTTTCAGGTACGTATTCGTATTTACCCAACTAGTTAATACGACACCATAGAATCATAGAATAGTTTGGGTTGGAAGGGACCTTTAAAGGTCATCTAGTCCACCCCCAGTGGTCAGTGGTAAGGTGCTTGTATGGATGAGTTTTGGCAACAAAGCTGTGAAGAAGAAGCTGTGGCTGTGAACATTTCTATCTCTATTCTATCTTCTATTTAGAGGAGGACACTATGAAATCAAAGATTAGATCTCAGTTTGAGCATGGTTCTGACTTTGCCTTCCATGTCTTTTGCACAGAAAGCGAGACTAAAATTCTGTTTGTACTTGCCAGGGAAGCTACGTGTTCACCCACAATTATTCTGTTTTAACCTTGAAGAACAAATGAGCCAAACTCATGAAAAAAATCTCTATGAAAAAATATCTGATGATAATTTCTTTTTTTTTTCTGAGACAGACCTCATAATTAAGTTTTGATAGGCAGCAAGTGAATCAGCAGAAATCGTCTTCAGCTCTTACTGAAATAGATGCTGCACCTTTGACAAAGGACCTTATTTTATTTAATCGTGCTGGAGAGCTCTCTTCTCAGGTTGCTTTTTGTACTCCAGGGCAAAAGTAACTAGTTGTTTGTCTTTATCTAAGAACACTTCTGCTTATAATCCCGCCAAAAAAATAAAATGACCTTTAATACTCAGCTATATTTCATAGCAGTGAACAGTGTGAAATGCTGATCGCAGGGAAAATGTAAAGTCATCATCTGATTCAGAGCAACTCAGAAAATCTGAATTCCGTTCCCAACTTTTCCACTGGTCTTCTCTATGACCTTAGGTAGGCAGTTAAATAAATGGGACACAAGTGCCTAAACACCCTCCAGCTATTTTTAAAACCTCGCTGGGTGCCAGCCTGAATCTCTAGGTGCAAAATAGGATAAAGTTTCTGAAAGTGTTGTCCACCGCCACATGGCTGATTTCTCATTGGGATTTCTGTCTGTTCCTGTCATGCATGTGCTATCTACTAATAAGTGAAATGAAAAATGCCTCTGTTCTACATTTTTTCCTATGTGTAATTATTTCTTTTTCTTTTCTGATAGCAGACAGACAGGGGAATGAAATGCTCCTGTGTGTGACAGTGGACTAGCTCATAATGAAGGAAGTTTTTCAAAATACCTTAGATTTTGACAATTTTTCCAGAGAATGGCATGTTAAAATGCTACTAGCTGGCTGAAAAGTGTAAGTACTTTATTTGTCAGAAATTTCTTCAGGAACCTGACAGAACAATGGTACAATATGTGACACAGTACAATTAGTAACATCAATAACTTTATATTAGCTGTTATAGAGGTGTCTGGTTTAAAGCAGCTATTACAAGAGTCAGTTGGCAAGGCAGCATCTGTTCAGTTTAATGTTCACCTTCATCCAGTCATCTTGCTGGTAAAATTCTCTCTCTTCTTTTTTTTTTTTTTTTAAAGTAATGTTTCCTCCTCCCCATTCTTGTTGTGTGACACCTATTAGAATAACCTGTACCTGTTTCAAAATTTACCCGTGCATCAACTTTTGTAGGCCATAGAAGCAAACACATTTGTTGCTATCTTTGCCATTGTTTAGCACCTCTCTGTTCTTCACCATTACCAAAGCTCTAGGCAGAAGAAAAAAACAGGAGAAAAAGTTAAAACAGACACGGGATACAAGCAGATTAATCCTTTATGAAGGAAAGGCCATTAAATAGTTATACTTGGAAAACATCTGTTTTACATTTGTCAACTCTATCAGAAACTCTTCTCACATTAAAAAAAAAAAAAAAAAGAGTTAAAAAGGCAGCTTTCCTTTGCTAACTTTCCCTCTCCTGCAGTGGTAACGTAGTCTCTGTAAAACTAAAATTTTTTGTTTGTTTTTCCTCTTGACTTCACTTCACTCTGTGAAATTCTAAATTCACATTTTCTAAAGAAGCTATAAAACAGGCTGGAAATTTTTTTCCTTTGATTCTTCTTGGTAATAAAAAATGGAGACGGCAGATGAGACTATGCTAAGTAGTTGACCTGGACTCTGTATGACTAGTCAGACAGCAAGTGGGTTTAAGGAGTTAGAAGTGTCCCCTCCTGCTCTTTCTTCAGCTGGAGTGAAGGTCTGCAATGGTCAGTGCTCAAGGGAAGGGACCATGGGAACAGTCAAACCCTAGTGTTTTTCCATGTAGTGTAGGAGAGAAAAATCACGTGAGGATGTACAAGGGAAAAGACTGATATCAGCTCAGGAGGGCAAGTGAGTGCCTTTTCTTTCTGAGTGTGGAGATGGAAGTGAGTTATAAATGTGCTTTGACTTCAGTGGGGATGCAATCCCATCCTGGTTTTGTTAGTTAAACACTGCTATTGATTCACAAGAGGTCACTTACACTTGAACACAGGAAACTCTCTGTGCTAATAGTGCCCTTCATCTACACATACACTTCAACTGAAATGAGTTGGCTTCCTTGAGGGGGAAAAAAAAAAAAAAGAAATGTCCATCTGGAGAGGCAAAGAGCATTAGGCTCAACTGTCTTTCCCTTTCAGCTTCCAGCAAACTATGTTGCTGATATTAACCGCTCTTTTTAAATACAACAGATGTATTTAGATGTATTAGTGCAAGAACTACTGCAGACACATGTACAGCACAGTCTGAGCTTAAAGGTGCTGAAACCCTTTACAAACCTCTTAACCATATGTTGAAATATTTAGGGCTAGGGCTTTTATTTGGGATGTTGAACAGAATTTGAAACTTAAGACTAGCAGTAATGACCCTATTTTGTCTGTAAAGCAAAGCTGAATAGCTTATTCTAGCACTAGCAATTATGTGCAGGTTCTGAGAAGGAAGATCCTTCTTTACTTTAATCCTTCAGCATAAAATGAGAGAAACAAATATAAAAGAATGACAGTCTCCTCAACGAGTAACTCAGACCAGAGCGTTATCCAGATCTTTGAGGAATATATGTATTTCTTCAAAAAGGATTTCTACTCTTTCATGTTGTTGGTAATCAGATATTATTGGTTTGGTTTAGAAGGGACCTTTAAAGATCATATATTCCAACCCGCTGCCATGGACAGGGACATTTTTCACTAGATCAGATTGCTCAAAGCCCCATCCAAATGGCCTTGAACCCTTCCAATGATGGGACATTCACAACTTCTGCTGGACATGCTTCTTTTCATGCAGCCCAGAACACAACTGGCTTTCTGGGCTGGAAGCACACATTGATGGCTCATGTCCAATTTTTCATCCATTGTTATACCCAAGTCACCTAAACTGGATGAAGCTAAGCAAGTTTCACCAGCCAGAGGTATCTTGGCACCCAGGAAAGTCATGAGGGTAAGCTGAGCTTGAATTTACTGGATCTACCAAAAGTTTTAATAATCACCTTCATTTACTGAATGCACAAGTAACTGTGGGATGAGTTTCCTCTCATTCACTTCATTTTAATTTTAAGAGGAAAACTTGAATACCCTTTAACTTGAATACCCTTAGGACACAGTCTTCATGGATAATGGTTAATAATTAAAGTTGACAAAGTACATTAATAAAACAAACCATTAAAGGTGTTACCTTGGATCAATCTTTGAAAGAAGAGAAGTTGGCAGTGAAATTACGTTGGTTATCTGTCTCTTTAATCATTGGAAAAATTGTTTCACTAAAAGCTGACTCAGGACTGGGGAAGGGAATATATACTTTAATATTGGAGGAACAATTTGTTTAGTTTGCTCAGCAAAGAAGTTGGTATTCTAGCACAGTCAGCAATAACTGGTTCATAAATACTTGCACTGAGCCCATGTGAGTTTTGCTTAGAAGAGTAAAGGGAAATTTAACTGTGTTGTGCTTCTGCCAAAGTAAACCTTATTTGTAAATGTTACTTGGTTGGTCACCTCCTGTTTTCTCCAGTCCTGCTTTTCTCCCTAACAAACTGCTATTCATTCAAGTTTTCATGTTATTTAAAGCACTTTTTCACATGTTTGGAATTGAGATAAGCAGTCGCATGTTGACAGTTTGGGTTAGGTTGGCTGGATTTAGGATTTATAAATGCTGTATCTGTAGAAGTGTTTCGATCAGAAAAGGTGAATTAAACTATCTTAAAGTGGTTTCTAAATAAGCTGTTATTAAACATCTGGCAAAGGAGTCAATTTTATTGTAAGCCAGGTTTTCAATTGTATATTCTCATTCATAATTTATCCACGCATTAGCTTTGGTTTTGGATTTCTTCTGCTTAAAATAAAAAAAAAACCCAACTTCCTTTGCATAATAACCTAAAGTATCAATTTGTGTGCCATGATTTGCAGTCTGTTTGCCAAGGAATAATTTTGGTTTCTCAAAGGTTGTTTGACTTGTATCACTGTTTGTAGTGGCGTGGCTATAAACTGTGCCTCTGTAGCTTCTGTCATGAAAGTGAGTGAGGGGTTTTTCACTTTTGTAAGCTGAAATATATTGTACATTGCTGAAATTCTTGTGAAGGAACCAAACAGTGGCTGCTTATTTCCCAGATGGTTTATTTATCAAACACATTATGTCAGTTGGGTTTGGTGGGTTTTTTTTGGATGTGGGTTGGTTTTTTTTTTTCCCCTAGCCAGTGGGAATCTGTGACTGCTGATACAGGTGTAGGGATGAAAGTAGAACGCAGTAGTTTCAGGTACCTTTTTATTTCAAAACAAACATAAAATTATCTCTATGAAAACGTTTGGTGAACTGCAACACTGGAATGCAGATTTCATTTTTATCTCATGCAACCCAGATGCAAGAATTGAGCATCACAAATCTCATGCAACTCAAACAAAATCCTTACTCTGGAATCAAATTTCAACTTTCTGTTACACGGTGCGGTGTTGTTGCTGCAAAATCTTTTACCACAGCTGTCTAATTATTGCTTTTGCCATATATATATCAACATTTCCATCCTGCTAGTGCTATCTTTAAGACAAAAAAACTTCTGGTCAAAACAGGTCAGTCCTTATGGGCTTCTAATATTCAAATTTATCCTCCAGGACATACATGGGATACTGTAAAAATTGCTGTGAAAGCCATCCAGGGCTACTATTTAAAAGTTATGTAGCATGTAATTAATAATGCAGGTTCCTGTGGAGGCCCTGATGAAACACAATTCTGATGCTCGGAACATCTCCCTTTGCAAAACTACTACATACTGGAGAAGAATAGAAATTAGAGGGTTATAATCTGAAAACATAGATAAGAGAGGTGTCTTTGGGGTCTGCCAGCTAACAAGAAGTTTGTCATACTTATGTAAATTTTATTGAGGTTTATTGAATGCTCTTTATAGCACTCAATTATTATAGTGCATTTATAAAAATTGCTATTTTTATTAAACCATCCCTGTGTAGATCCAATGAACACTTTCTGAAATCTGTGATTCAGCTTGTAGTCCTGGTGCAAAAACTCAATTAGGAAAAAAAATCCCACAAAACTTGAAGCAAATATCACAGGTCACACAAGTAATTAGAGCTCTTTTTACCAATCTGTGTAATGTATATGTGTTATTAGCATACCATTGTACTGCTATGGCACAATAAAGAAATAAAGCCCAGGTATAGATATACAGTTGCTTGAATTTGCCATACATTAGTATCAAGGTTAAGCAACTCTCAAAGCCCTAGCTTTAAAATTTTCCACATTTATATGCACATTAATCATCTGACTAGGAAAAACCTTAGGAGCCAAAGATGGTGTGCCAGGTGTAATTAAGCGTGTGTAATTAAATATCATTAAAAGCACAGCTTTACAACTAGACAGAAATTCTTTTTCTTCTGTTACTATGGGGAATTACTTTTTTTCCAAATTTTATTGAAAATGAGAAAAGTGAAACTGCTAGTGGTTTTATTTTATTCCTTTTAGAGCACAGCTGAAGTGAAATATCAACTGCAGTTATTATGAATTTAGTATAAAAAAAATACAGTGCCTTGACCTTGATGTTATATCTTGTGGCTGGCAGAAGTGTGCTCCCAAGTGTTCAAGTAGTGAATAATACTGCAAGGACAATTTCTAGTTGCTGCTTGCTGGGCAGAAGCTTGACTTGATGTAGTATCTCAGCTCCATTGGATCACATTGGTTCCAACTGCAGAAATAAGGGACAGTTAGATTCCAGTTCCACACCTGGTTAAAATAGCTTTCCATCATAAGACTGAATAAGAAATTTCTGTAATAGCCGCATGTGTAGCACTTCCCTAAATACACGAAGGCACCAGTGCCTTGCAGTTATGATCTTGCTATATCATTTAAAGTCCTCTGTTATTGCACAGGCTTTGCTCTTTCAGATGTTTTTCATGCTTTCCATTTCTTTGCCATTACTATTTTGTTGCTTTCTTCTGCCACAGCAAGATAGAGCTCTGCCTTGTTGCTGTAGTGACGTTACAAATCATGCAGTGTTGCCTTTTTTTTTCCTTATCATCTCTGGCTCTGGGGTTTTTAGAGTCTCCCTATTGTCTTTCAGATGGCAGTGTAGGAGAAGGTATGTATCCAGTGCTCATTACTCTGGAGAAAGACCTGAAGATATAACTAATGAGTACTCAAAAGAGAAAAGACTTAAAAATCATTTCTATTCAAAGCTGATCTTATTTTGGGGGCAAGGGGAACCTGTCTCATGGCGACCGTATGTTTCAGCCCTTGCATATGCTGCTTCATATGTGATGCCACATGCTGGAGAGTTTATTCATGTTCAGTTTACTCCTGTGGCATGATAGAGAGCCCATTTGCTTTCTCAGTTGCTGACAAAACCACTGGTTATGAATTGTGGGAGGGAGGGGTAGATACAGTGCCTAGCAGCTTTCTACCAGACAAAAGGGCTGGCAGTAGGAAAACCTTCCCAACTATAAGGTTGTCCATGCCACCTGGCTAATACTGGATTTACTAGTCATGCTGAAATTTTGTTGCCTTAATGATGCTACCATAAAGACAGGAAAGTTTTCCAAGACATTGCATGTCTAAAGTAAATGGAAGATTAACCACCATTGCTTCACGTAAAGTTAGCAGCCGTATTTTATAATGGGACTAGTTCAGATTTTCTTAGGACTTCATTAGCATTGTAGTTCTTTCAACCGTACAGGGCTGATTGTGTCAGTACCAGTGAATTTAAATCAGTCTGTCAGTGGTGCATCTCATCCCCAACATTCAAACCCATGCTAATTGCTGGGAAATTCATCGGCCTGTTTTTCAGGTTTGGTGCTTTGAACCTTTAGTTGAAAAAAAAAGTAAATTTAAAGAAGGAAGGGGTGGTTAGAGGGTTGATGAAGAAAATTGTGCTGGAAATAGTTGAAGGGAAACAGAGGATGCCTTCACATAAGTGGTTGGTTAGACTTTGGTCTTTAGACCTATTAAATCACTGAATACACTCCTGAGGCAAAGCAGGCTTGATCCACCTCATACTCCCTAACACCTTGTTACAAGATGTGGTAAGTCTATAATGTCGGAAGGATATACTGATATGAACACTTTCATTGCTGTTTTCCTCATCCACTACTCTACTGAAAAAACATCATTATTAGCAATATCCAGGAGACTGGTGTGGGGCAGGCAAGGACTGTGCAAGCATCTCAGTGATGCTGGGAGTGTGAAAAAGCAAGTGATCTGTGACCTGAATGCTTCAGTGTGTTTTTCTGTATGTGTTTCAGTTAAGGTCTTAGAAAATCTTCTCATTAAGAGAATTAAAACAGGAAGCTGATGCTTTGCACCAGGGATAACAATACTTAGAAATCTTTTCAAACACCTGGTTTCTAGTCTGGATACTTTGCTCAGCAGCTCAGTCCATCCACAGATGATACCCACCCTCTCCCTTCCCCCACACTATACCCAAGGATTGGGAGTAAGGCACTATTTGTGTAACATAAATGCTCAGAAATCCAGAATTAGATGGGAAGGGACAGGGAAGCGGACTCCAATAGCTTGGCATAAAGAAGGTCTTGCCTTCAGCCTCTTGTGTTTTTCATACCTGCTTACCTGGGGTAACAGCACCGATGGTTCTCTGCAGCTCCCACCCTGCGGGCTGTGATCAAGCTCAGATGCCACCAGTTTGATCAATAGCTTAGAAACCTGGAGCAGTGCCCACTCGGGAAGCTGACAGTGAGCCAATCGGTGTTTGAACCAGCCATTCTGGAGAAGGTGGCCTTTCCTGCGCCGTCTTACCCTGCTTTCTCACCAAGCTCCATAAGGTGCAGCCTGATTTCAATAAAGGTTTAAAAAAAGAGTATGTTCATCTTGGAGAAACTAGGGGAAGAAATGGTTGTATTGCTTTAAAGATGTAAAAATGAAACGGCTGTTCATTTCTTTCATATTTTTCCGAGCCTGTAATTATTCCTAATCAAACTACAACAAACAGTAAACACTAAAAATGAAATAAACGCAGTGACAGTTTGCCAATAACGAGCAGAAAATGTTCCATCTGTCTAGCAGTGAGTAAAATGTGTGTAATTACTGCTCATTTTTCTTCTAATTGCTGAGTTATTAGTTTAAAGCTTACGCACAACTGGTGAACAGTGCCGACTACCCATTCTCTAATTACAGCCCCTGCTTTGCTGTGCTTGAAATCAAGAAAAGCAAAAAGCAGAAAATTTGCATTTTAAAAGAGTTGTCTGAATTAACCCCTCTGGTAAGAGCATCTTTTCAGTTTTGGCCTCACAGGTCAGATCCTTGGCTGACAGAAAACAGTGCCTAGTTATATCAGCTGAAGATTTGCCTCTCAGTGGAATTACCACCTCTCTCTTTTTTTTCTTCTTTTTTCAAGCCTACATTTTAATTTCTAATTTAAAGAAGATTAAAGAATGCTCTGAAATGGATGGTAGGTCAAAGGAAGTAGTTCCAGTGAGGAAGCAAAGGTTATGATAGCCATGAGTCAGTAATACTTGCTTCACTTTGTGCTTCTTTTTCTTTATCTGATTATCTCAACGTGGGTCAGATGAGGGTATGTCTATGCTTCAGCCTGCTCCTTAGCACCTTTATCTGCTCTCCCTAGGCTAACTCTGTTAGAGCCAGGCTGTGCCTGAGGTGACAGAGCTGTGGGCCACACAATCCTGTGCTACCTTTGCCTCTGTCAGGTGTTGGAACCCATCCTGCCACAGGGACTCTGAAGTCCATGAGGGTTGACTTACCTTGTTTGCGGACAGTTCAATAGAATAGATGAAGGACAGAGAACAGACTCATTTTTTTCATTTTCAAAAGCCTGGAGATACTGTTATCACATGTGATTTTGATTCTTAAATGTAATGGTAGAAAATACAGACTGACAATAGCAAGAAGACTGAGGAAGGTTCAGAAAGCCAAACGTCAGAGCTGTCAGCCTGGCAGTTTCTGGGATCATTCCTCAGAGGGATCTGGGCAGGACAGCAAAGCAAGGCAGACTTACTAGACAGTAGACTGAAATCCACGGTGGGATCCACACTTTTACTGGGGGATATTTAGGGGTTCGCAAATGGGCAAAGATTGAAAACAGGTGTGCTAGGCTCTTGTAGCAAACCTTTAGCTACTTGCTGTCTTTTTTGGATGTTGGGAAGCAGGGTGAAGCCACAGGTGCAAATTATGAAACAAGACAGTAGAAAAAATCTGATGCAGACATGTAACAGTAGCATTCATCTCTCTGTGTGAGCTCTGCGCTGATATGCTTTAGATGAGGAAACATCCTACTTCAGAAGCTCAGCACTTAGTCCTACCAGCAGTGCCTCTGAGTGGATTGCTCATACCTGCAGGGTAGTTAGGATGCGCCTAGCCCTCTTGGATACCAGTGATTTCCTAGTTGTGACAGCAAGGACTTTGGTGCAGATGGCAAAACGGCTTCTGTAAGCTGAGTAGGTGTGTAGGCTTCACATTGTCTCAACCTGATTGCTGTCAGCGCATGGACCACCCAGTTTAAAGCCTTCTGTTTGAATGTGCCCATAAAATAAAAACTCATCTCTCTAGATAGTGTTATTGCTGGCATACAAGGTGTGAGCTAAACTCTGTGGGGAATCCAAACGGTATAAAATATGACAAAAATCCAACCAGCTGTCATGCCTCAATACAGGATTCCTTGCAAAGTTTTTAGTTCTGATTTTTAAAAACAAGCCTTCCTTTTCCAGAGACACAGTGAAGGGGGAATGTACCCACCCACATTCACATTCATTGAGGACTTTTGACAATGAAGTGAAATATTTAGGCAAAACTACACATCATAAAAGTTGGAGTTTAGGCACTCTAAAGGATTGTCCTAGCTGTGGTAATAGTGTTTTTAAAACAGTGATGAATCATGCAAAGTATTAATTGCTTGGGGTAAGCAGTCAATAAAAGGCCAGCAGCTTTCTTTGATGTAGCTATAGCTTCTGGGTTTAGAACAGCATATGCACATTTTCTTGCCCAGGAACAAGTTTGAGGAGAATGAATTATTCTCTTGGATAGTGGCAGATGTGGATACACAGGAGCTTTGTCTTGATGTGCATCAGTAATTCTCACAAAAGTCAGTGACAAAGGCTTACCTAAGGAGGAGGAAATAAAAGATTCTGTGCATCCATCCAGTTTTAAGGGAAAAAAAAAACAAACATCCAGAAACCCCCCAAAAAGCCTTTTCCAGTATGCTCTGTTTTGGCAGTGAGCAGAGTGGTTTTGGTGTTGCTTTAACTTTGCCGTGAGAATGGAGATGCAGGTAGCAAGAGGTGGGGATTTGAGGAAAAGGATGGAAGAAAAATTAAAAAAGTATTTAAGCATTTTTGCTCTGTGGCTAGAGAACTGAAGCTTTACTACTTCTTTTCAGTTCTGAATAAATGTATTTGCTTCACGGGCTCACATGCATATTATGCATAATCCTTTAGATATGCTTGCCAGCTGTGTGGTAGAGATAGGGGCTGCTGGGACATTGCTACATTAAAAATGGTGGAGATACTTCACCAAAAAAGAGAAGAAATGAAATATTTATTTGCATAATCTTTCTAGAGTCACCTAGATTTCTTGAAAGCAGCTTAACATGTTTGGAATAATCTATTAGGGAAATATTAAGGGAAAAAATACCGCCTTTTCCTTCTGACTATATGCATTTTGATTTTTCTCTCTCAGTATAACAGATTGAAACTGCTTTATACTCAATTTAAGGACATTTTATTTCAGAAGAATAACTCCTATTTGAAATACTGTAAGTTCATTCACCTCCTGCAGAACAATAGGGAAAGGTTAAAGGTTTTCTGCAAAATAAGTTCACAGAAATGTATTTTACCATAGGTATTATGCTTACAAATATTGTTTCTTTTCCACTCAGCATATATGACCTTTTGTTCCTTGTTGAACTGTTCGTGGTGTTTTACGTAGAAGAGAATACCCATGTCTCTGCTGAATCTCAAGGAAGAAAGACAGGACTGTGTGAACATTATGCAGATATGTAATCTCCACTATATTTAGCTAGTCTGCTTTCATAAAATAAGGACTATTTGTGTAAAAGTCTTTATTTTTGTTGTCTACCTCAAACATCATTCAGTTCTATGCTGTTTTGTTTTTTTTTCCCCTCCTCCCTCCCAGTAATTGAGATGAAAATTAAGTCACAGGGGAGAGGTAGATATTTTTCTCTGAGATACTCTGATCCCTGTGTAGTTTTGGGCCAGAGCTACATAAAACAGCTGTTCTTCCAGAAAACGAAAGAAAAAAAAAAACCAACACAAAAACCCACAACATATTTTCTAATGTTTCTAATGTTTAGTGTCTATTTTTGTGCTTGCAATGTAAATAACCAATATTTACAGTATAAATGGTCCAGTACAGCAGCGTGAATATCCAATACAATATCAAAATGTACATAGCTCACAGATTATTTTTTTTTTTAAAAAAGGAGTTCAAACACTTTTATGGTGCACTGATAATTCTGCATCATTGATAAATAAAGACAATATTTTGCATGGCTTTCCACATAACACCTCCATTTTAAACTGTGGTGCACTTGAATATTATGTTGTGGCATTATATTTGTATATTCCCTTGAAAATAACAATAAATAAGGCTGGTATGTGCTTTTAATCATGTCTGTATGTTCCAAGTCGATCAGCTCTTTAGTAGCTGTTTCATTTGTTCATTTAAAAAGACTGCTACAAGTGGCTAAAGCTGATTTGGCCATTCATAGAGTATCATTTGCCATCAGAATAGATCTACTTTCGAACGATCCTACTTTAAATTAAATGCATTTCATATCTCATGGCTTTTCAGCCATGGACATCTAAATAGAAAGATGGAGCCGAATGCACAGGTCTGGCATAAGTGGCACTGGCGCGTTTGCGCACAAAGGAGCAGCTCACACATTGCAAAGAAAGTACCTGGAAGCATGAAACAATTGTCTTATTCATCTCCACTGGAGGCCTTTCTCACTCTCAGGAGTTACATCATAGACTCTACAGCTTTCTTGTGCCCACTTGATTTGCTGGGATTAATCTGTTTGTAGGCTATAATTTTGTTTGCCCAAGAAAGTTGCATCAAGCATTTTTATGCCAGTTGGCTTGTCTGGGGTTTAAGACTATTTGAGGTGTGTTTATTTTTGTTCTAACTTGAAGTGATTCTTGATCACTTTAAATGAAAACAAAATGAGTCTTGTATGCAACCTCACAATCCTTGCATTGGTTTAAATAAACAAATATAAAATAATAAAAATAAAAGTGATAGTAGAATTGTATGATGATGTCATCCACTAAGAAGCTGACCTTGAAAACAGCTATAGCAGTACTTTCAGCACTATTGGAGACTGAGGAAGAGTGAGGAATTCAGAGGTAATGATTATTTCTTTGCCAATACTAAAAAAACCCAAACAAAACAAAATTAATTTCAGGCTTCTGAGATGGTCTTAAAACCATACAGTTTCAAAAACAGTAATAAAAAGCTATAAAATTCAGCTTTGTGTCCTCATAGAATTTCAAGAAAAATAAATTTGTGGGATAGTTAACTTCCTTTATAATACAAAGATTACTCTCACTTTTATTGTAACTGTAACATATGCGAGGATGTTTGTTTAACTCCCCAGTTGTCAGACATGAGGTTGAAAGTTTTTAATAGCCTCTGGGTATCAAATCTATAGCCTCAGGCTGCTGTTTGTAATTTAATATGAGTAATTTATTATGAAGAGAGAAAAAACAAGAATTGCCCAGTAGCTATGAAAGCACATTTACATTATAATTATTAGGCACATAACAGCTCGAAAATAGATAAAAGGAATTTTAGAGTAGTGTTGGCAGCAGCAATAGTATCATCTGCTAAGATAAAGCAGAGAAAAATAGCTCTGGAGAAATTACTTGTGAGAAGAGCAGTGGTTATAGTCGAAAGGTCATCCTCATCTCAGCTGCTGACTTGGTTGTAATGCAAACCACTATCAGGAAGTTGTGTGTAACTTAGAAACATCATCTTTCTGAGCTGTCTGGTGATAGTTATACATCAGAAAGAGAAGGGTTTTCAGGACATATTACTTTGGCATCAGTAGATCTGTAGGTGATTTTTAATTTTCTTTTCCTTTTGAATGTTTCCACTTTCAGTAAACTCAATTTCAAAAAGTAACTAGTAGTGTAAAGTATGTAATGGTCCTTCCCTGAAAACTAAACCCTATGGACTAGATTTCCCAGAAGAGACTGGCACTGAAGAGTGCCCACATGGACCCCAATGAACAGTTCACATTTTTTTCTGAAGGGTCAGTGTTCACTGCTCTCAGCAGGAGAACAACTGAAAGCCATCTCCGTGGTATATAGTGACTCAATCTCTGTTGCGACTGATTATTCCCAGAGAGTTATGCTGGAATTTCCTTGTATCTTCTCCTCATTTTAATGTCTCAGTAACTAAGATAAAATCACACATCTAACCATTTAGGCAGTTAAGAAGATATCAAGTGTTTGCTTTATGTATGTGATGCAGATTTACCTCTCTGTTCATCTGTGGCATCTTAAATAACCACAGACACGTATGGCAGCCTGAGAGTTTCTGGGACTGTTGCCTGTGGTGATTTCTCTCCTCCCCCTCACCCACCTCCCCCCCTTTTTCTTGTCATTTCTTCTGCTAAGGACTGCCATTCATACCTCATAGTCCTGGGCATGGCCACCAGCATGTGTCCTCAGAAGAACCCTGAATGCTTGCTCAGGGTCCTCATACACGATGCTTTGTTGGAGTTATTTAGTGTCTTTCAAAAGTCCTGCGGTGCACTTCCACCAGTCGATGTAGGTTGATATTTTTTGTTCTCCCTTTGCTCCCCACCCTAGTCACTGCAGCAATTCACTAGTGCCAATCATTGCTACGGGTCCTCCCTTCTGGACCTGTTGATACCCTAGATGCAGACTAGCGATATGGATAAGGATAGGGATATGGATCTCATTTGTAATTGTGAAATAGGGTTCAGGAATGGAGATATCTTGACAGTACTTTGAAAACAGTGTGTCTAGTTTTTTCCCCCTTTCCTTAGAATCAGAAAAGTGCCATGAATAGGGAGTAGTTGTGCTCACAGATGTGTACCTGTCCAGTTGTAAGACAGTTATCCCACCTCTGGTGCACTCAGCAGGAAGGTTGTCATGTCCCTTTCCAGGTCAAAGTGTTCGTATGGAGGCTCCGCTGACCATCTTGCCAAAGTAACTTCTGTGCTAGTTTTTTCTATCTCTATGTGTACTGCAGTCTGCATGTACCTGCTCCTGTCAGGATCCTTCAGAGGCAGGGTCATAAGGTCTTGAGGTCCTGTGCGATTTCACGATTTCTCAGAAGTGTGGTACACAAATGATATGCGGCTATGCATTACTTGGCTACAACAGAAGTAGAGACTATTCCCTACCAAGGGGATTTAAGAAGGAAGAATCAAACCTACCCTTAGAGACTGTCACCAGAAATATGCCTCTTAATTTTATTTTATTTTTGCAGTTGACCATAGACAAACCACATTTTTTTTAAGACTGGAAGAGCTAGAATGCGTCTATTTTATTCCTACAGTGAATCTGTCCTTATGCAACAACGACCTAGGGGAAAGCATATCCAACAAGGCAGTGAAATCAGCAAGTACCCATCTGGGGATGGCAAGGGGACAATAATGTTCAAAATTACTAGGATAAGGTAGGAGACCGTGGCAGAAAGATGATGCATGCAATTCAATTCAGAATAAGCGACAGCAATGAAACTAGGAAGGAAAAAACAGAATCAAATAAGATTTTAAAAAGATACTTATCACAGAACCCTAATCAAGATAATGGAATACTAAGCAAAGACTTAAAATCATTCTCACAGATATTACACACCACTTGTCACATCGTTAAATGCAATTTGGAAGTGGCTGTCAGGTATACAGCAAGATCTGTGCTCTCTCTTGTCTACACAGAATACTCATAGGCTTTAAGTAGAAAGAAAAAAAAGCACTGGTATTCAAGACGTAGAATCTGATTAAGGGAAGCAGCCCTAGCCACTACAGCCCACTAGGTACATGCTTACATGCCTTTTTACGCTAGAGCTTTCATTCTTTAATTCACCTTCACTCTTACAAATGGTTGTAAATACATTCATCTACTCTGCATCTTTAGTGAGAATCTCTGAGTAGTCAGACAAGCACTTTTGTCAAGAATTAAAGCATATTTGTTTCAGTTTATGGTGGTTTAATGTTACTCATGATGAAAATGAACAGCATAGAAATGTTTTTCTTGAAGTCTCTTCTTATGTCAAGGTTTCCAAGACATCTCTTAAAATACTCAGTCATGTTACTATATCATCATAAACAACTGTTCTCTGTTTATTCTAGTAGAGACATGAACATATCTTCAATGAGACTTAGAAGCCAATCAACTTCATGTTGACTGGATACTTCAGTTACTTAATTCACAAAGTAGTGGAAAATCTATAATACATGCCACTATGCAGTGAATTTTTTGAACACCACCATACACCTTTCTAAACAAGATGAAACAGTAAAGGAGAATGACCGTTGCTACCTTCAATAACTTTGATAGTGGTAATATTGATTTGCATTTTTAGAGGGCTAATTAGCAGAGATTTTGACTGTTTAGATGCACCCTTGATGTGTGATTTTAGTGTATGCTGCATTTAACTGAAACTCTTCCCTTCATTTGGAGTACGTCTTAATGTCATAGGTGAATTTGAGTTTTCTGCTGATGTGTGACAGTCTTGTTCCTTCCTTTTACAATGGAAGAAGCATCAAGAAGAGCGTGGCCAGATGTGTATGTTTACTTTAAGGTAATAGGTTCTTTGCTGGGTTCTGGTGGAGGGCGTGAACTTCCCTATTTCCTGTACCCTGTGGATGCTCGCTGACCATATTCAGTCAGTTTGGTGAGTGCTTATTCTGGATATTGGGTAAGTACTGGTTGCTACTGGCTTACCTCACAGGCAAAGCTTTAACAAAGCAAACATGTTTTGAACCAGGTTTGCGATGACCACTGGCAGTACAGAGAGATTCAGCACTGCCTGTGAGGCAAAGATGCCTGCTTTGTTTTTTTATCGCTGATTTCTGATGGATGTTGCACTGCAAAGCCTTCTGCTCCCAGCACGATGCCAATGCTGCTTTTGGACCACAGAGGCCGTCGCTTGCACAAGCTGAGCCCTGGCAGTGGGATAACCTTTGACTGCTGTGAGGATCTGAAACTTCTCCTACGTGTGGTGCAGCTATTGTGCCCACTGGCTACGTGGCAGTCCCAGGTTACCCTGGCTTGGTGCTGAGCTGATTATTTGCAGAGTCTGGAGTTTCAAAAACAGAATAAATTTGTATCTTTGAGTTTCAGTACCACTTGGAAACTAAAGAGATTTTGGTACAAGAGGATATGTCTTTGGGTCCATCCTTTCTGGTGTCCAAATTTTCTGGCACTCTGATGCTGTTGCAGGCAGTGTTTTTCCCCTCTGTGTTTCTGTTATGGTCTGAAATTCCCTATACACCACATTCAGAAGTTGACCCGTTCCCTTTGGTCTTTTATTTATATCAGTGGGAAGAGACCCATAAGTACTCATACTAATCTGATACAGGAGACTTTTATAGTGCTTCAGTGTCACCAAATCACACAGAGGATCACTAGATTTTGGTTGTTTGGGAAAACCGATCATGACCTTTTTGTTTGTGTGTGCTGTGGAAGAGCCAGCAATGAACGATCTGCTCTATTGGGTGGTGTCTATAAAAAATTTCTGTGGGCCTCTTATTAACATAATACAAGAATCTAGTTGGTGACTTGAACAAAGATTTAAGGATGGATATCAGCAGTATGTTACATACAGAATTTATCTGAGACATCCCAAGGGAGGTGGAGCGTGCCTGTATTGTATTGAGAGAAAGCTCCTGTGTCAGTGTGCTTTAACTTTTGCTTGAATTAAGTTGTACGTCTGTAAGCATCTACTTACTTGTCATGGTTTAACTCCAGCCAGCAAGTAGAACCACGCAGCCGCTTGCCCACTCCCCTGAGCTGGGATGGGGGAAAGAATCAGAAAAGTAAAAGTGAGAAAAAACTTGTGGGTTGGGATAAAGACAGTTTACTGGGTAGAGCAAAAGATGTGCATGCAAGTAAAGCAAAACAAGGAATTCAATTGCTGCTTGCCATGGGCAGGCAGGTGTTCAACCAACTCCAGGAAAGCAGGGCTCCATCACGTGTAACAGCTACTTGGGAAGACAAATGCTATAACTCCGAACATCTCCCCCTTCCTTCTTCTTGCCCCAGCTTTATGTACTGAGCATGACGTTATATGGCATGGAATATCCCTTTGGTCAGTTGGGGGCAGCTGCCCCGGCTGTGTCCCCTCCCAGTTTTCCATGCACTGCCAGCCCACTCGCTGGTGGGGCGGTGTGAGGAGCAGAAAAGGCCTTGACTTGCTTAGCAACAACCAAAAATGTTACTGCGCTACCAACGTGATTCTCATCTCAAATCTAAAACACAGCACTACACCAACTACCAGCAAGAAAGTCAAACCCATCCCAGCCAAAACCATGACATTACTATATATGGAAGGTCACTGTGTTGTTGTAATTGGACCCTGCCACATAATTAGCTGTAACTTTTTAGAAATACTGATGTAAAGTCTCTAGTCTGCTATGGCAAGTTTGTCATTGATGAGTTAACTGGGTTTAGAAGAAGCAGGATGGTAACGTCCATACCACTGGTTTAAGAGTGCTTAAGACTATTTTTGGGAAAGCAAATATGCTTAATTACCAAAAAAAGCACCTGGGTTCCTAAAACAAAGTTTTAATGAGAATCAAATTGTCTAGGTAGAAGAAACCACTTCAGATATGAGAAGATTTTTTTTTAAATATGAATAGCTATGAAAATAATTTACCTGAACTAATCATTATAGGTCAGGATCAAAATGTGAGAGATACTTCAGAGTATAAGAAATAGATTAAATTATTAAAAAGGGAGTCATTTGTGTAAGAGCAGCTTGGGACAGAGGAAGTTGACTAATGTAATGCCACAGAATTGCCATTATAGGATGATTGCTGTTAATTTTTTGATTACCCAGTAATAGAACAAGCAGTACAGTGATTAACTGGCTTATAGAAAAATAGGGAGCAGTTAATCTGAAGCAGTGCTGTCATAAAATCCAGAAAAACTCTGAGATGGACTGCTGCAGATAAGTAGCTGCTGCGTATGCTATGTAGGGCATATGAACTAAGGAGTAGCTTCCAAGAAAATGAATGTAGGCTCAGCAGGGACTGAGAGCAAAAAGAATTAAACAAATAGTGCCAGGCCATAATGGTGTACTGTTGTGTCAGAGGTTTTAAAACAGTTGTGCCTTTGTATAGTCTTCCAAGCCTACCGGTTTAAGCAATCTTTTATTGCAGAACAGAACACATTGTATACGCAGAGCTAATCCTTTTGAAAGTCTGCCTGTTGGGCTTTTTTGCATACTGATCAGAAGCAGCGTGACAAAATCAGTAATTCTTACCTGATCATAGTTTGATAAGCAGGTTGGAGAGAGGAAAGAAGTGATGAGTACTTAGGTTTATTTTTGCTTCTTATAATTTGAGAAAATAATTTACTTCATATTAAGTAAACATTTTGAACATAAAGTAGATTTTTTACTCTTTCTTCCACCATTGAGCATTGTTGCTTGTATTTGCATTAAATGGCCATACATAGGTCATTGGAGCACAGCTGAGAAAACAATAGATCTCTCTGTATGCCAGAGGTGACAATAAAATATCTTTGGTGGCAGTTGTTCCAGCCCAAGTGGTCGTGAGAATCACCTGAAACTATAACCTTGCCTGATTTGTGCACCTTGTGCCATTGTTATTCTGTCATAAGTGGACAGCTTATGTTGCCACCTTCTTCTTACACACGGTCATCTTCACTGGAAGAGTACTGATAAGTGTTCCTCCTCTTGCCACACAAAATGGGACTATAAATCACTCTGCCCAAAATTTCTCCTAAATGATGGAGCCACTGTTGGAAACATCTCTGATACTCTCATCTAAAAAAAAAGAGTTTGGGGGATACAGCGATGATACTGGCCAAAGGTGGCATGGTTACTATGAAATTATAGAAAATAATTCCCAGTGTCCAAGTCCACCCCAGCTCAGTGCCATAAACCTGCAGTACCTAAGGCAATACGTAAGGCGCTCAACTGATGGCAGAAGCCAGTGAAGATACAGCCAATACTTCAGGTGACTTACCTTACCCCATTACAGGTGTCTTGCTTTGGCAGCTGCAAGTTTGAGGGGAAAGTGTACTGTCAAATGAGCCTCACATGGTACAAAATTCAAAGCTGCAATGAGGACTGCAGCTTTAGACATTGTCAGCTTCAGAGATGTGTTACATTGGTTGCTTAGCTGAATGTTGAATATCAAAAAATGGTCTCTTTGTACACCCGAAGTTAACACTTGCTGACACCTACGTGTCTGTTTATCAAGCACTTATACCTATGTGCACTGGAGATAGAGTTTACTTGCACAAAACTCATTTAGAAATAGTGCAGACTGCATATTTACCTTTGGTAATTCACATGTTTGGAGGTTAATATTGGAAAAGGGGATAAGCAGGTATTGGTGGGAGCAACACCACTCATGCATAAATGAAAGCTTGGCTTGGAAAAATCTGGAAGCATTTTGAGGTTCATGTTTTTGGTGGTATTTACTTTTTATGGTCTTATATGAAAGCAAGATTAAATAGCTCTTATTCTAAGAATGTTATTTTTATAGTTTGTCTTCTATCTATCACCCTTCTAAACTCTAAAATTTCCTTGGAAGTGGTGACTCAGTTGTTGTAGATGAAGCCTCTATTAATTTGTTCTTTGATCCAAATCAGATTTCCAGAAACTTGGAGCATTCATTTTATTTCAAAATAATGCAAAGAGTTATGAAATACATGCACTACATAAGACTTTATTAACTGCTTTAATTAGTAAATAAATGGAGAAGAAAATATTAACTTCTAGCAAACTTTTTACAATATCTGTACCTTGCAACTTTTCTTGTTTATGTTTCTCTAAATCTCTAGGCATATCTTATTGTTCAAAAATACACTCTCATATTCATTATTTATTCTTATTAACTGTGAGTTCTCTCTAGAAACACCTTCAGGGCCTATTTCTCATTGTTTCTAGGTAAAATAGAAAATAACTATAGTAAAGAGCAAATTTCATATGTTAAGACAAAACAGTATTTTGAAGTACCAGTTCTCAACACCACACCCAATTTTTTTGCTTATTTTAATGGAAAAAACTAAACTTAGGATGGGGTTTTATGAAGACAGAAGTGCCTTTGTCTTTCTAAAATGCAGTCTTGTAACAGAATATATGAGATGTTTTTTCTCTTAACATTCAAAGTCTGTATTAATTTTTCTGTTGGTCTGAGATTCTGCTAACGCTGCAAAACAAAGAAGTGATCTCAGTATGTATTTCTTCATATCTGTTGGTTTTGTTTAGTTACCCCAAGTGCAGCTAGCAGTGGAGCCAAGTTTTCTTCAATTTGCGATAGTTGAGAAACACAGGTAGTGTGGTGTGATCTCCCTGAGGTAGCTTCACCTCATGCCAGTGCTCATACCCCTCAAAAAAGAAAAAAAAATAATAAATGTACACTGCGCTGTTATTAAATAAATCATGCTAGGCCAGGAGGGCTGATCTGCCTGGATTGCCAGGAGTTTAGGGATAGTTTAGTACTGTCAGGTGAGCATTGCTGGAGAGGATGAGTCACCTTCCCTTTCTGACCCAAGAGCCATCTGGGAGCTTGGAGCCCTCAGAGGAACTGCTGATCCATGCTTCTCCAGCTCCCCGGGGTCCAAGTTTGTTCCTGAATTTCACTGTCGAGGAGTCAAAGTCAAGAAAGCCCCCACAATCGGGCTGTATTTGCATGCCTTTGGTACTCTGCATTGAGGAGGGAATGTGTCAGTGCCGCCTCTGTTGTCCAGGACCTCCATGCATCGGAAAGCCTGAAATGTGCTTGGGAGTGACCACTGCAAACATGAAAGGAGAATTTGGCAGTGTTCTGCCCCTTCTCTGCTCTCCTCTCTTCCCTCTGACTGATATTGATCATACATGGATCACTATGTTGCATGAGTAAGCACCATGGGTTGGAACTCGATGATCTTTAAGGTCTCTTCCAACCTAAACCATTCGATGATTCTATGAAAATGCAGAATAATACAGAAAACCTAGTGGCCTGGAAAATTTATATTGACTTGACACAAGGGGTTTTATAGAAAGAGTTCAACATGCAGTTTATATTGATCCAGTTCGAGGACCCTTATTTTAGAGCTGGAAAGGAAGGTGTATTTTCTGCTGTGCTGATAATATGTTACCTGTTGGGCTGTGTGTAAGCTGACCTGTTTTGGCTGGTCACATAGCAGCTGGGGTGCCATCTGCATAAAGTAAGACGGCAGGTGATCAGTGAGGGAAGAGTAAATACTCTTAGCAGCAGCAGCAGCTAGGACCTTTCAGTTGTGTTTGCTTTACTTTCCCTGGTGTTTGTCAACAGCAGATGTGCTCAGGAAGTTTCGGTCTTGGAAACTCGACTGGAAGGGAAGACGCGAGACTCATTGTGTGATTATTGATTTATAGCATCGAATAACAAAAAAAAAAAAAAAATGCCCACCTTGCCAAAAACCAGCATAGTAGGAGAAAAGCCAGGCTGAGAACACAGTGTTCTTTATTAATGATCTATTTCTTATTTCTTATATTTTTATTTAGAAGTAAGTCAGTGTTTATCACCGGCTTGTCTTACCATTCAAATCATGCAGCTTAATCTGTATATTGGGAATTTCTTTACTATCGTAAGAGTTATTGCAGTACATTGAATATTTTAACACTTTCATATATTCTAGGTTTCTAAACCCACAGAAAGCACTACTGCAACCTAAAAAAAGTATATTAAAATAGACTTATTATGGTTCTAATCCTTGCAAAAATTGTATTAGCTGATATTTTTACCTCAGAGATTCTTTCAGGGAAACTCAAAATTTTCCATTTTCCTTTTAATTATCTTATAAAGTAGCTATGCTCTTGGGACAGGTGGAGTTGGACGGTCAAACTGTAAAGTTTTGGTTATTTCACTCAGTTGTTAACATTTTAACATTAGCTACCATCCATAGCAGAAAATGAGAGTGTAAATATTCCTGTTGAGGCATATTCAAATGCTGCAGTGGCAGGTCAAGAATAAAAATCTAATAGATATTTAGCCATTGCAGGACCATGCTATAAATTACAAAATACTGAAAGGTACAATCTTCTTTGTAGCAAGGCAAGAGTAATACAAATGCGACAATTAAGAGTATGAAATGTGAAAATGAAAAAAACATCTGCTTCAGTAGCTTGTATTGCAAGCAAGGAGAATAGTAGAAATGTCATCTACTTCGTGGAAAAGTTACCAGCTACGGCAGGTTGTAGCACTTAAATTGCAATTTTCAGTACTGACGTGTAACTTCATTTAGAATAATCCAAACTGGGGTTTTGGGAGGGGGGCGTATTCCTCTACCCAAAAAATTCAACAAAGAAATAAATTATGGAAGTAAAGCGCAAGACCTGCATCACCTTAGTGATTGCTCCTCTGCTTGTGAATATTAGAAATGAAAGCTTTTTGCCTTGTGACCACAGAAGGAATGCTTCTGTTTTGCAACAAAATAGCTGGTGGCCAAAGGATCTTCCTCTGTTCCTTGTGATCCTCAGCAAAATTCAAGTACAATTTGTGCTCCTGACGTTAATTTTCTACTATGAATGTGAGGAAATTTCCAACTACTCACTTGGTTTGCTTAATTTTTGCAGTATACAGCTAGTTAAAGCAACAGAAATGCTCCGAACATCTAAGGAAAGGTAAAAGCTTTGTGCCTTAAGGACAGCAGCAATATAAAACTGTCACTATCTTTCCTCCTCCCTCTACCTCTCTCCACATTTTTTTCTGCTGCTTTCTTCCTCCAACATCCCCTGAAACATTTTAAGACAACTGAAGGCTGATGGTAAAAAGGATGCAATAGAAAAAAGAAAAAGGAATGTGTAAGAAAGGTTTAGAAGAGACTATGAGAAGAAGAAATAAACCCATAAGCTGGCCGGTCATGTCAACAAAAGCATGAAGACTGATACTGCTAGAGCAGAAAATGGCATCCAGTTCCTACTGGAAGCTGATGGGAAGTTTGGTACAGAGAAGTGTGTGGGTGTGCAAACCCAGGCATGTGCCATGTGAAGCAAAAAGCCAGTTTTCAGAGAGACAAGGGAGGAAAAAAAAGAACAGATTTAAAGAGATTTCTTTTTCACTCCTGATTTATGAATTCCATGAGAAGGGTGCTATTTTCTTTTCCTTTTGAAGCTGTTAGATTCTACAGAGAATTGCAGGAGCTGCTGCGCAGATGTCATGTCACCAAAATACAGCAGTCTGCAAAGCAGGATACCTCTCTGGACTGTCAGCATGGGATTTAGCTTAACATATATAAACATCTACACCGTAAATGCCTATCTCTGAACTAGTCATCTTATCTTCTCATTATAAGACAAGGGAAACAGACATTTCTAGGGTGTGATTTATCTTTTCAAGACATTTCTGTAACGTTTCTGTTTGGTTAGAGAAATCATGCCCTAAAGGCATCTGGTTTTATCCATTTGGTTTCAAGCAAGTCTGGACAGAAGAGCTTCAGACATTAACAGTGAAGACATGTAACATTAGACGAGATTACTCCTGTTTTTGTGTTTAGTTCTGAAGGGTCATGATCACCACATGAACAAGGGATCTTCTGATTCTCCTTGAAGCTTTGTGAGGGCAGATAAAGGGACAAGAATTTCCAATTCTTTTTCTGGTCCCTGTGGGAACCCTCTTGCAGACTTGTGACAACAAGGTTTATATGGCAAACTGCATTACTCCAGACAAACAAGGCACTGTGGAAAACAGAGAAGTCAGCCTCAGCCTGCTTGGTCTTACATCAATAACTTGCTTTATCAGTAGCCACTTAATGAATTCCATGGAAAAATATTTTGTCTCCCATATTGCACTCTTGCTTGGAGATGCACAGGGCTACCCTGATTGCACAGATTTAGGTAATGGCTATGGGTGATTTTAACTGGTGAGGGTATAGCCAGTGATACCTTGCGAGCCAGCACTGTCCTTTGGAAGTGTAATTTGATTGTGTAATCGAAAGACATTTTGAAGATATTGAATTTCCTTGCTGCTTTAGAATGAACTATGGGGCAATGTGGTGGCCCCAAGCCACTATCATTACTTTAAAAAAAAAGTCCAATTCCCAGAAATTTTTTAATGCATTGAGGTTATTCATAGCAGCTCCTTGTTTCCTTAGCAGTAGCTTTTAGGACATGGTTTTATTTGTAAGAGACTCTTTTGAGTAAGGGCGGGGAGAAAAAGGATGCCCTGTGCCCTGATCTGTCATTGCTCTCAGTTATTTCTGGGTCAACCAACTAAATGCCTACTACAGAAATGAACCACTTTTGCTTATTACTTTCCTACCAGTTATTCTCAAAAAACCAGCACACAAACAGACAAAAAGATACACTAGTATAAGTAGGGACAATCCATCAGTTTGTGTAATCTGTGGCTCGGCAGACCTTTGATAATTTATGCTATCTGAGGATGTGACCTGCACCTTTTATAGTCTCTTAAAATCTAAACAAAGCCTTTTATTTCAGATTTAACATCTCCTTAATTTGCAAAAAGTATTCAGCTTTGATACTGCTAGTGAGGGAAACTTTTCTCCAAGAGTGTGACCTGTGGAAAACATCAGAGAACTTCTCTGGGGCCAGCTCAAATCCCATTCTGCATTCAGCATATATTTGAATCTGCTAATGCCAGACAGAATGAATTTTCCCTGGCTTACCTGTCCCTCAGAGGCAACCACTGATGAGTTACATTTTTCCTTGTTTAATGAAAAGGTCTTACATTAAAGACCCCCTTCTCTCTACGTTTCCTTGCTTTTAAGGAGAAAACAAATTCAAAGGAAGAGCCTTTGCATGCAGAAAAACATTTGTTTGCAGAGAATAATTCCTCCCCGGTGTTTGCCACATATTTATTTTGTCTCAGCACTATAAAAAAGGCTCTTGTTGCTGAATCAGAAGGAGCTCATTACAGAAAGACTTCACCTTTCAGTTGCAAAAGATGTTTCCTTGAAATGATAATGTAATGAGTGTTAGATCAGCCGTATGTAGCCGTTAGGCTATTCTTTTGATCGGTTGGAAATGCATTTGTTAAAAAGCTGCTTTATTGATTTCCTGGCTGGTTTTTATACTGTTTGGATCATCTGTACACACACACACGCATCACATTTTTACCACTTCAAAGTGGTTAATAAATTCACACTACTCAGGAGATTGAACACGAAATGGAATGAACCCTTTCTGTGGAGAACTCTGTTGTTCAACCTTTGATAGAAGGAGTCTTAGCTGCATGCTGAGTGTCTCCTTTAAAATATTTTTAAAACAATCTGCCACAAAGAGAACAGCATACACTAAAGCAAAAGAATATGACTCCTGGGGATATAAACATAGCAAGGGGTTGTGATTAAGATTTCAGTAAGTCCAGATGAGAAAATATTACTGAGCTTGTACAGACTCAATGCAGATATTCTTTCCTGCGAACCTATCCACATTTACTGTTTACACTTTGTTGCTTTTATCGTATATTAGCAGTAAAAGTTTGAGACATTTTAAATGTTAAAGGGAAACATATTCTTCTACATATAAATTGGTAGAACTATGCAAAATATCTGTAGTTATACTTAAATGTCATGGCTTTGTTGGCCTTGGATCTCTCTTGGATCACAGTTTTAGAAGTAGGTTATTGCATTGAAGTGTGGATGAAAATTTCTGTTTGATAAAGTTTTAAGATATTTTTTCCTCCCTTTTTATTGTTTTGGTTTGGTTTTCAAACCTGCTAATATCTTTTTGTGATCACAAATCTGAGGAGCTATGCTTGAATCAAGTAGATTAACCTTGTGAATGGAAATCTTAAGGAACTGTTTTAACTGCTGTGTTGTAATTTGTTCTAGATTCCCTGGTTAAGGATACTCATACTTCCTTTCCTCTCTCTGAGTAGAGTTGTTAACCTGTATTTCATATCAATATGACGCTAGTGTTAGCAGCAAGCTTTTACACCCCTGTGATGTCTATGAAATATAATCTACAATTTGACTCCATACTTACCAGGTAATTCAAATGACAATGCTACTTATTGAAGCGCTTGGCTTTGGCTGTGTCCAGGTAGGCTATCAAGTCAGAAGATGCTGTCTTCATCAGTTTTAAGTTTTTTCAGGTGGTTAAATTAAAACGCCCAAACTGAAGCTTTCTAGTGTTGTGAAGTTATTGAAGTTATCAGGTATGAAATTATGAAAATGAAATTACCCAGAAGGACTTAAGGATATTTCCAGTATTTTGTGCATAAATCTCCACACATATGCAGCATCCACAGAACCTTCAGCATAAGGAATAGAATAGAAATATTTAACAGAAACCATTTAAATTTCAGTACCTGAGTCCTCTATCTATAAAATAGGGGTAATAGACTTTCTTGCTTCTCAAAAGGATTGTGAAAATAAATACATTAAAGATTGCAAAGAACTGGAGTATTATGGTAATTGATACCATATGCCCAACAAAGATAGCTGGGAACAATTTCTGAAGAGGCAGGAGTTTTATTCATAGACTCCCAGAATCATTAAGGGTATAAGGGACCTTTAGAGTTCTTCTGGTCCAACTCCCCCCTCAAAGCCAGCAAATCATGCCTTTCTCAGTGTAATTCCATCAATAGTAGGTATCTGACCTTGCAAAAGATGGAGGGTCATTCTTAAACCTCATTAAGCAAGTGCTTTTTTAATTTTCTTCCATTGGCAAAATTGAAACAAAGTCAGTTAGAAAATAAAACATAGTTTTCAATCCTTGAAAAGATATAGCGAGCAATACAGGACTGAGTTTGATGCTTTATTTTTTTAATTTGTAAAATCTTAAATATTAAAGGTTTTATATTAATAATGACTTATTAAAATTTTTACAATGTTAAAATCGGTTGTTTATTTATTCTATAATTTGAGGAAAATCTAGCTTGATGAATGCCATCCCAGAGCATTTTGATGTCAACAAATCAGTACTTGTCACTGGAAAATGAATATATTGCACAGAAAAATATTGCCAGTTTCTGTGCTATTGTTTATTCTTTTTCTTCTAAAAATAATTAAGATCTGTTTTCTTCTAGGATGCTCCTTTAGTTAACTAAATTTAGATGTATAGACAGAATGAAGAAAACCACTGTTGTTTCTGAGGGAGGGTTTTTATTTCTGGACTTGTGGCTGCTTTTTAAGTAGTACATTTTTTCTTTATTTGACAGGATATAACTTTTCCTTGATCTCTGGAGTTGTACTTTAAAGCATTTACAAAAATTTAAGATTAATTTTTTTGGCTAGTGAATGGCTTTTTGCCAGTCAGTCTTTAAAGTTTATCCTCTTGACGATGTGAAGATAGCAGAGAAAGGCATCTTGTTATCTGATTTCAGATCTCTGCAGATGGCTGTATTCTCTTCTTCAATGGAACGCAAATTTGAGTCTTGAAGTGAGAAATCTCTCCGTCATATAACCCACACCTACAGAAAGATGGCGTGTGTTCGGACGTGCCTGTTTGGCAAAGCGGTGGGGTAACATGCCATGGTTTACTGGACTGCTTTGGCCAAAGATTAGCAGGAAATGACCGCCCTAGTATAGGGAGAAGGCAGTTATTCAACAAATGGACAGACTCTATCCTGTGTGTTGTGTGTAGCCCACACTTTTGTTGATACACTGAAAGCTTGTATTGATGATGCTTTTGAACAAGAGGGTTTGTTTTTCTCTCTTTTCATTGAAGACCCCTATTCCTGTGATTAGCTTGATAAGAGATATGTAAGAGACAAAGTGGATAAGAGTTTTGTGTGCAAACAGTGGTAAGTGCTTTATGTAGCTGCCATATTTGTCAGTAGGTGAGAAGGAAATGTAGAGGCATCAAATGCAAGACAGAAATTGCTCTAACTCTACATATTCTACATACACCTTGAGTATTGTGTCACACCTCGAGTATTGTGTCCAGTTTTGGGCACCTCAATACAAGAGAGATATCGAGGTGCTGGTGCGAGTGCAGAGGAGGGCAACAAAACTGGTGAAGGGCCTAGCAGACAAATCATATGAAGAGCGGTTGAAGGAGCTGAGACTGTTTAGTTTGAGGAAGAGAAGGCTGAGGGGAGACCTCATCCCTCTCTACAACTATTTGAAAGGACACTGTAGAGAGGTTGGTGCTGGTCTCTTCTCACAGGTAATTAATGACAGAACAAGAAGGAATGGCTTCAAGCTCCAACAGGGTAGGTTTAGACTGAACATTAGGAAAGAATTTTTCACAGAAAGGGTGGTTGGGCATTGGAATAGACTGCCCAGGGAGGTGGTTGAGTCACCATCCCTGGATGTGTTTAAGAGACGTTTAGATGTGGTGTTGGCGGATATGGTGTAGGGGAGAACTTTGTAGAGTAGGGTAGATGGTTGGACTCGATGATCCCAAGGGTCTCTTCCAACCTAGACAATTCTATGATTCTATGATTCTTACTAGTAATTTAGTTCTATCAAATTGGTATTGATCTTGAGATAATTATTTAATAATTATTTATTCCTTAATATTTTCCTTAATATTTTAAGACAATTATATATTTTTTAGATTCTGTTTAACCCCTGGCATTCACTGAAATTTCTGCCAAAGTCTTTCAAATGCTTATGCTGAAAATGCTGCTTATTTTTTTACACTGTGGATATCCATCTATCAAACCTAGACCAATGTATTACTCATCATCTTATGATCAAGGTAGTTTTTATGTTAACTCTCATATAAAGAAACCCCAAACAAACCAAAAAGCAAGCAAAAAAACCCAGAACTAATGTTCAGTTTTAATAATGACTTCCCTGAATATTTATATTAAACCAGGATAGTTTATGAGAAAGTTACTTGTCTGATTGGTGTACTTTTTAAAAATACATGGTATACCTATCATGCTTTGAACAGTAGATCTGTTTGTACTCTTTCCCTTTTCAGAGACTGAAACATCACTTTTATAATTAATGTTTTTACCCTTTGATCATCTGTCAGCCTCATTTCCCTGCATTCCTTTTTAGACCATTGAGTCCTTTGAATGCTTACTGGCCTGCACAGAGCTCCAGCCCTATGTTTCAAGCTTTGCTCTCTGTTGCTGTGCCTCATTAAGCATATAAAAATATATTAATTTATTTTTAAATATATATAATGTTCTTACTGTTACTTTTCCCCATAAACAGTTACTTTTCTTGTGACAGGTGTGTCATGAGTGTAAGGGGAAGTATTTGATCCTGAGACCCAAGAGACAATCTCTTGCACGCACTGGGTAATACCCGCACTGGGAAGAAGTTTTTCAACGAGTACTTCAAAGTAGAGGGGTTCATTAGCTTTGGAAATCAACTCATCCAATATATAATGAATGGACCACTGCATTCTGAGGCTAAGCAGTGCTCATGATCTAGTTTTTTATTATTATTTCTTTTTAGATGTTGTACTACTGCTACCTCATCATCTTGTTTGTTCTCTTCACTGTTTGAACTATGCAGGAAATGCTGTGCATTTCTCATTGGAATTAGAGCTGGGGTAAGGCCACGTTATCCTGGTTTTGATAAAACTACTGTTGGTTTTGTTCTGACAACTGAAAGTTGTGATGTGTTTGATCAGGTTACACCAAGGAATGTTTATGAATGTGTTCTGTGGCTTGGAAATGCAATGGGAATGCTAAGTAGAGTTTCAAGTGTGTATGTTAACCAACAGAGAGAGGGAGGGAGGGAGGAAGAATCCAAGGAAAAGTTAGCTGCTCTGACTGATCTGTGATTATTGCCAAGAAGCTGGAAGGTGGCAGGATCAGCAATGCACCTGCATCCCCAAAAGGTCCTGGATCTCAAAGGCTGCAAAGCTCTGAGTGCTCAGGAGGAGATGAGGAATCAAATGACACTGAGTACATGGTAGTGGTTTAACTGGGGACTTTGTTGTCATTCTCAGACTCTGAATCATAGAATCATAGAATCATAGAATGGTTTGGGTTGGAAGGGAACTTTAAAGGCCAACTAGTTCAACCCCCCTGCATTGAGCAGGGAAAACTAGCTCAGGCCGCTCAGAGCCTTGTCCTTACCCCTTGTCCTATCACTACAGTCCCTATTAAAAAGTCCTTCCCCATCTTTCGTATAAGTCCCCCTTTAAGTAGTGAAAGACCGCAATAAGGTCTCCCCAGAGGCTTCTTTTCTTCAGGCTGAATGACCCCAACTCTCTCATCCTGTCTTCATAGGAGAGGCGTTCCATCCCTCTGGTCATTTTTGTGACCCTCCTCTGGACCCACTCCAACAGGTCCATGTCTTTCCTGTGCTGAGGATTCCAGAGCTGGGCACAGTACTCCAGGTGGGGTCTCACCAGAGCAGAATCACCTGCCTCAGGAGACTGTGTAAATCTCTCTACTGATTTCTTTTGCAAGACAAGGTTTTCTTGATCTATATTAAGTGTCCATTTCTATTGTAAATCTGTGACAGAAGGAACTGCTATTGTTACTGAGTTGTTCCTATGTGTAGGAACAGCAGTATTCTACAAGCAGCACTGGTGAGATCATGGCTGAAACTGTCTCAATCTCTGTGCTAAAAAGGATGTTGCAAATTAGAGCTCAGATAAAAGCTCTTAAAAAAGCTCCCAAATAGTCTGACATCCTGAAAATGCACCTTACTGTGAAGATATTAAAGAGCAGGATCTATTTCGCTTATCAAAGACAACGTTTAGCTTTCAAGAATGATTTTACCATGACATAGGTATACACTTAGGGACGAACTCTGCTAATTTCATGAAAGTGCAATAAAATCTTTAAATCACAGACTTTAATGTTAGAGTATTTATATTTATTAATTTTTAGAGTATCTCCTAGCTCTGAGGTAACCTTGGGTGATATAGCCATCAGAACAAATTGTGAAGTGTTGTGGATATTTCTCTTTGTTGTTTTTCAGTCCGCTCCTTGGGTAGCCTTCTAAAAGGTAAGTTTGGGACAACTAAGAGGCAGTGAAGACAATTCCAAAATCACTGAGGCAAAATTTCTATGCCCTGTGATAGGAGGGATGAGGTTAGATGTCAGTAATGTTCCTGAGAAATGGTCTTATGTGGATTAATCTCTTTCTTAAAACAAGAGCGAGAATGTTTCTTATTCCTCCTGGACCATTTCCAGTTTGCTTAAAGTAACCAAGCTGCATTACAGTGAACAGAATGGTAGCAGCCAACTGAAATCGTTGTTAGATAGGGCTCGGTGGTCACATCTTTACTGATAAATAATACAGGAATAGGGAGTAAGCTGGAGTGCCAGAATGTCCAATGTTGATTGTGCAAACACTGCCTAGTCATTAGTAGGCTCTTGGGCATGATTTTGGCCGGTGCCAGCCAGATACTGTGGCCCACAGTGCTCAGAGGAGACCATGTACTTCCCAAGCAAGTAGTATGGACAAAACTGCACCAGAGATGGTTCCTGCCATCTTACCCTGTCATCACCTGTGCGCAGATGGTATCGGGACTGGTGGACCTCTGATGCTACTCAGACAGTACATGAGAAATCCCATTTTACATTTGTTTCACTGAATCCCATTTGTCATTTATTACCTAAACAGTAAAATGTATTATGGAAAATGGTTACTAAAAAAATATAATTCCTGCGTTATTTTGACAGGAAGCATGTTTAGATATGGCCACCAGGGCAGGGAGAACACTGCTGGTGGGCAGCACAGCAGCAGTTTGCTTTGTGAGCCTTACTAGGCCATGTCCTGCTGACTGAGTATAAATATACCAACAGTGCTGAGTTTCTAATGCTGGAGCTGTTCAGAGGATTGAAGGGAGGCAGGCTTTTTCTCTGTTTGGATTTCAGTGATGTTTTTTTGTTCTGTCATTTGTGTGTGATTCCATGATCCGAACAGCTTGTTTTATAAGCCTCTTGCCAGTAGCTGGGACTGTGGCAGAGAGAGGCTTTTATGTTCTGGTTTATTCCGTGATCCTTGGCTCAGTTTGGCCCTTCATAGAGTGATTTTTGAAATATCCTTTTGACTGTCATTGGGTAGGTTGTGCACTGGCAGCTGATAATGAGGTAGCAAAATTGTGCTGTTGCAGGGAATACATAGTTTGCTTTCTTGAAGTCAGCCTTCCCTCGTGCAACCGGACCCTACCTCTCCCTAGTATGTAACATGTGGTACAAGGCCAGCGGTTCAGACCTGCAGGAGCATAGTGTGCTCAGCCGCCCACGCTACCTGAAAAAAGGCTGTTTATTCCACTTGCGTGAAGTACTGCTGTGATGCAGCTCTGCAAGTGTATCAGTCTGCACTGTAAAATTTACAGATTCTGCTTGCCTGTTGGCATTTTGATAGAGATGCCTCCACCAGTTCATGGAGGCAGACAGGCAAATAGCATATTTGTGTTTGCTCAGCATTGTTCTTGCTTTATTTCCTTGTGGAGTCGTTCCTTGCCAAGATAAGAACTAGAAGAAAAGATGAAAGTCTAAACAAATACGTCTTCGGGGGGAACAACCTGATGACTCAAAGAAGTTACCTCCAGTCAGTTTAGCATGTTCTTTGGTTGCAAAGTGCTGTTAATATCTGTCTTATAGCAACTTGAATATTTTTTGTTCTGTTTGGGCCTTTTTTTTTCCCATCTGAAGTTGGTCTTACAGAAATCAACACTAAAGCAAAATGGTAAAATATACCATTTCTGTAAACAGCAGAACTGAGCAACGAATGGAGCACTGAGCAGTGGTATTGATGCCCCCTTTTCAGTCACAAAAGTAACTTAAGAAAAGACTGCAATTATGTCTTTGATTACTTTTTTAAGACATATGAGGTCTTGTCTAAATTCATGGGTTTTGATAAGTGGTGAAGCTGAAATACCTTATTTAAAATGTTAAAAAAGTCCCCAAAGAAATCCCAGCAGAAATAAACTGAAACAGTGACTCAGGGAATCTGAGAGAATTTCACTATCCCATAGAGACTTTTTCTGTTGGGGAAAATGTTTTATTAATGAATATGTTAAATCCTGGGACAATCCTGTTTTTTAACTCCATTTCCACACATTATTTTCACACACAAATATGTTGTACACTTCGATTACCTCTGCCTTTCAAACTCATAGGAAACATTTACTGGAAATAAAGAATAATCCTTCCTGTCTTCAAGGGAATGTTTTCTTATCCAAGGTGAAATTTTGGAAGTTGAGTATGTGTGCATGTGCACACACATATGCTAATGACAAAGACGGCACCAAATTCTGTTCTTTTTTCAAAAAAAATTCCGAGCTGAAGTACACTGGATTAATAATCAGGGTTCTGCTGCAGTTAATACTTGTCTGGAAAATAGCCACATGCAAGAATTCACTGACCCAGAAATGGGAGAAACAAAATCAATTAGTGAGTCAGTGACAGCAAATCTGATGGACCTCTGAGCACTGCTAGCATGGATGATGTTCTCTACTTGCAGGTTCAGCCTTAATAACAACACCAGTAGGGAGACAAAATTGGAAAGCGCGCATTGTATCTTTGCCAGCTCTTCTCCCATGTTCTGCAATCACTGGAAACAGATCTGGGTAAACAAAATTCTCAGTGCTACTTTATCTGGCAGTACAGTCTCAGAAGCTTTGTAAAAGGAGGACAACAGCCTCTGTGCTTAATACCTTGAAGGATCAGTGAAATTAAATGGTAGCATCCTCAACATCTTATTCCTTTTTTCGTTTTCTGAGTTTAATGGCGGCTTTTTTTTTAGTTTTGTTTTTATTGTGTTTTGTTGGGTTTTTTTTTTTTGCCATGCAAAGTGATTCAGGAGAGCATATTGTACATGTATGTGTATAGCACATATGTGTATTCAGAGAGTTGCAAAGTGGGAAGACTCCTACATCATAGACATGGGCATCTTTTTGAAAAAGTACCTGTGGCAAATAACATTTATGTGAGTGGTAATGCAATTTCATGCACCTGCATAGCAAAGCACGGCTAGTGCCAAGAAGTCTTCAGGTAGTAGTGGGGATATTGAAAAACTGCAAGTAGTAAAATGGCAGACTGTAAACACGGTCTGTATGACAGTACTGTAAACAGCACTTGAATAATAGCCAGCAAACACAGCAAGAAGCTGGTGAGAGAAAGAAGAAAACGGTGTTGGCAAATTAACTTATTAAAAGCCAGAAAGATGAAAACATACTTTTGTAAAAAGTCAAATAGCTGTTTTCATGCGTATAAATTTCCTAACTTCCTAAATAAAATAATGGCAGTGGCTTGTTGGCTATAAGACTGGAAAATATGGCATATAAACATCATGCACTTGTGTATGAATTTTTTCCCCCATTGCCATTTTCTTTTTTTTTCTGGCTCTGTACTCTTGTTTCCTATTAAGAAAGAATGAGCAGGGTTCCCTTGCTCTGGTGAAGAGCCTGTGTATTTCCTACACTTTTTCATTTCTTTCACTTGGTCTTATTCTTTCCATGGTAAATGTTGAGGAGCTGTGTGCTTTACCCTGTGTCAGGTAGATGTTAACACAAGATAAATAAAGAAATGACTGATTAACTTTGCAGGTTCAGTGTAAATCTATTGCTGACTCAAATGTTGGAGAAATGGAATAGTTCCTCTTTCTCTCTTTCCCTAACTTGAAAATGTTGATTCTTTTGAAGAGGTGAATACATCTGTGTTTGAATTTTTCAGCTTTGAGGGAAAAATTAATTGAATTGAGTGCCAACATAAATGTTTTCACATGAAACAGTGTGCATGCATGTGCCAGGAAAATGCATTAAAGTGACAGTAGGTGGCTGAATGCATCAAAAGAAATCAGATTTGATGTACGCTGAATTAATATAGCTATGCATTAACTTTTTATGTTGTGACTGGAAGGGGAAGAGATCTATCAGTATACAAATTGACTTATTGCTAAACCAAACATTTTCTAGTAAGCAAAATTAAGCCATATGTATGAGGGTTGTAGTCCTGTTCAGGTTCAAAAGGTTACTTTGAAGTACTGTGTATAATATGAATGGAAATTGCAATGGGTGAGTAAAGAGCAAATATCTGCGGGTTCCAAGTTGCAGGGAAGCTAGGATATGTTGGTATATTTTATTAAGAAGAAAATAGGAGTAACTTTTGACAAGATAGCCAGATGCTGATTAAAAATGTTCTAATATATCTACAGAGTGAATACCCCAGAAATGTTGACAACTGGAGGGTGTTACCAAAAGAAGCAGAATTGGTATGAGCAGCAGAAGTGGCACTGTAGTTTGCGTGGCGAAAGTAGCTCTGTGTTCAGGAAGTGCTGCATAAACTTGCTGCGGTCGTTCAGGCACAAAGGAAATTCTAAGCGGGGATGCTTCATGAGCGGGGAATGTGGAGATGAAGTCGATGATGGGATGGAGCAAATTGTACATCAAAGGAAACTGCAACAGAAATAAGCACAGGACCTTATGCACCGCTCTGCCCACCTCTTAAATAACAAAGAAGAAACAGAAATCAAAATGCTCTTTGGAGCTTTTCTGAACTTGCTGATGCTAAAAGACAGAGATGGTACAGCCTTCTGGAGTCTGAATATTCCTATCTGAGAGCGGCAGGGAAGTATTTCCTCTCAGTTTAAAGCTCAGGAATACTGGGTAATCTTACCGTGCTGGCAACTGACTGGCCGTGTGAAATATAGCCCACAGTCACAGACCATAACTCTGCTTAACTCAGTGAAGTTATTTTTGGACCTGTCATGGTATCTGTCTCTTCTTGTGTTTTGATGTACCTAATGACAGAAGAACAGCTACAGAGTGCCCTATCTGCGTATGTTTCAGTATGTCACTATAACGTTCTCTGTGCCACGTATGCCTCTCTGTGCCTATACAAGAGTGCTGTTCACTTGTGGTTTATTCTGAAGCAGTAGCTGAGGGATGCATAGTGTGGGTGACATCAGTTTAATAGTGTTTTACGTCTTCAGCTGGGCTAGAATATGCTTCAGTATTCACTTTGTGTAGCGAAAGGAGGAGATACTCACCCAGCTGTGATTTTTAAAAGCTGCCTCTTAAAATGCACAGGATGCCGCAGGGAACGAACTTTCTGCAGCCTCAGTTCTAGGACAGAGCAGAGACTCTTTATCCCCTTTAACTACCTGTTCTGACAGTCAGGCATGCCTGTCTCTTCTGGTAATAATAATTTGTTTTTATGGCACCTGCTTTGGGAGGTAGCCAGACTACTTTCTTATTGCCAACTGTAACCTCTGCCTTAGTATTAGTGTGTCACATCCAAGTATGAGATTTTTTTCGGGGGAAAAAAAACCAACAAAGCATTCTGAGATAATAATTGATTTGCATGCAACAAAGTTATTAACAGCTAGTGAAATGAACCATCTTCCAGTTATTTCTGGGGTGGATCTGGGTTCATTAAAAACAGCTCTGCTAAGAATGATAAGCCCCTTCCCTGCTTTTCTTTATTTGTTTTTAGAAATGGCTCTATGCCTTTTGGTTACAGGATCTGAGTATCTGGACTTTTGTCTTTAATGATTTTACCAACCAGCCACTCAGCGTGTGAATTTAGCCATGGCAACACAGGTTAAATACAACTGTTATTGGATGATTTAATCTTTTTTCATACTACTTGATCTTGCATTTTAAATGGTACTGACAATGCAGAATATTATCTTCCATGTTTGGTGAATGGTATTGCTTGAATGATGTTTCGTGATCCAAGTAAAACTGACAAGAGCATAACAAAGTAATAGAATATAAACCCTCTCTGACCATGAACTGGGTGTGCATTGTATACAGTTTTAAGAAGGGAGTCCTCTGTTGTTACAAATGGTTTACACATTTCAAATTCTTTCTTTTGCCTAATGAAAAATACCTCATCAAACATGCTTTGGGTCTAAGATCAGTGCACATTTAACCAAGAGTTAATTAAGTTAACAGGGTTTAGAAATGAATATCATGTATGCTTTGGAATTTTTATTCTGGCATCATTGAATACATTTGGCTGTAATATTGTGTAATTGGCAACACCAGAAAGGTGTTCTGCTCTTTTCATGCTGTAAATGAATGTTAACTATGCTTAGGGCTTTGGATGACTTAACTGGCTGTTTTTTTCTGTATATTCCTAGAACTTGGGTGTGTCCAAAATTAAAAAGGATCCAGCTGTGGAGGCAGTTAAAGTAAGAAGAAAAGAGGTTGCTGGGTTAAAAAGCTGAGTTTGGAGAAAGAAGGGAGGGAAGAGATGCTGCATCTGTGTGCATTTAGTTGAAAAAAAATCAGTAGGAAACTGAGACCACATAGACTAAGCATTCAAACTGTCTCCTTTTATTAAGGGCTAAATGATGCATTCTGATTTACTTATGAAACAGAGGCTTTTTATTCATCTTTGAACCCTTAAATAGACACATAGTGCTGGAAAAAAAAAATGTTTGAAATTTCAGACAATTCTCTTTTCAGTATTTGCCATGTTCCACTATTTTGCAATAAACAAACCGATCATGAAATGGTGATGCCCTGCCAAGAACATGAGGGACTCTGCTATTTACAAATAACAGGAGCACTGCATGTGATATTCACTGTGCTTCTGGGAGACCTGAGGAAGGCTCTGAAGGCCCACGCTGCCTAAGGGAGCAGACCGCATGTGCGGCCTGGCCTCTGAGCTGGGATCAGTACTGAGTATTGGCAGCACATGATGTGGTTAATGTCACTTTCTGTCTGTGATGTACATCAGGGCTGCCCAGCTTAACAGAGCAGGTGGCCAAAGAAATTTCAGGTTGTCAGGATACCCCAGTTTCCATCTCTTACCAAAGTCTGCTTCCTTATTTCCCTCCTGCAGTAATGCCCTGAAGGCAAGGTCCTGCCCCAGTGACCTTCACGTGATCTGTCTTCTCTCATCTTATCCATAACTGTACCAGTTTACTTACCAAGAGGAGAGAGCCAGCTTTCTTCTGGGGCTTTCTGATTTAGAGCTGGTTTTGTTTACCTGTTCACTCTTTGGTCAGCTCACCTAACAGCCAGCCAAGAGCCCCCTTCTTCCTCGTGCTGTGAGCCAAACAGCACCTGTACCACCTTTCAGGTGGGCTACAGGCACACTGCAAGGGTATCACTGTTTACGCAGGAGACTCTCCATCCCTAGGCAGGATAAAGCCAGCATGTGGGATGTCCCACGCTGTTAGCAGGCTGCACAAACTATGTTGTAAGTCTGAGTATTGGCAGAGGCAGGAGTGAGTGCATCATGCCTTTGGGCTATGTGTGTGGTTACACTTATTTTTTTGGGTTGCTGAGAGCAATTTAAAGCTGCTTTCCTAGAATAGAGGGTTGTAAAGTTTGAAAACAAAAAAAACAAAGCTCGTTCCATGTGCAGAAATGCTATTTTTGTGCATGGAGTGCTGAGTATTTTGTTGCTTACTGCTTCATGTTCCTCCTTACTCTCTTTATTTCTGGTTTCTTTGTGTTTACGGTCTCCCTGGCTTATTAACTTTGCAGTGCCATCTCACTTTGCTGGTGGTGACAGGCTGTCACACCGCTGTAGATATCCCCATTACAGAATCCCGTTAGTGACAAACACTGACTCATCGCCCGGCGCTGGTCCAAAATCACAATTGGAAAAATCAGAAATCCAACCTCTGAAGCTTCCCTCTGAGAACTACCTGAAATTCCTTCAGCTTTCGCCCTCCCCTCTGTCTGTCTTTTCTACTTGCCACTGCTACCTCAAGCACTGCTCCCAAGATGACTGAGTCACAGTCCCCTGGCTGCAGTGAGTGCTGCGGGTGTGTGCTCTGGCACTGTGTTCAGCCAGAGCAATGTGGCAAGCTGCCGAGGGCTTGTCGGAGACCACGCGATGGAGCAGCCATTAACAGATGTTAATTTCACCTGCCTTTTTCTTTTTCCCAGTTGTACTTATTGCTTCTCTCCACAAAGCTGGGCTGTCTAGGAGTACCACCGTTCACGATGCGTTAGCTGTAAGCCTGTTGGGTACTCGGAGAAGACTAGAAAAAAGCTGTAGTGGTCCATTTTGCACACCCCTGGGAAGGGTTACAGGCCGGGACATCATGCCTTGGTAGGATGTGTTGCTGGTTTTGGTGCAGATAGCAATGCAGTCTATAGCAGCTGAAAAAATCTGAAACTTTATTGCATTGTGTCTTAAAAAAAAAATAAATCATTTGTGTCATTATTTCTTTACTGAAAGTTATGGATGGTGGTCATTCTGTGGCAGAAAACACTATATCAAGTTGAAGGGCAGAACCTAGAGGAGGTGAACAATGTCACTTGCCAGAGGAACTAATTTTATTTTCCAAAGAGGGAGGGAGGGAAAAGGAAGGTCATCTAGTACAAAGGTGGGAAGAGGCAGGAATTGCATTTTGCCACTTAATTAACAGCCAGCCAATCTATAGCCTGTAGCTTTCCTGCAGACCCATAATTAGGAGCAGAACCCATACGTTTCAACCTTCAGACCTTCCAACACATGACGTGAGGTATCAGAGCGCATGACAAATCACCAGTGTAGGACTCCTGTGCTGTCATGTGTGCTACCCCTAGCTGATCAATTTAATTCCTAAATTAATTATTGATAGATTCTGCTACCTCCATTGCTTTTATTTTTAAAATTTAATTTTAATCAGTTATTGGGGGAATGAAATGGTTTATTTGAAAAAAAGAGGGATAAAAAGCTTTCCTCAATAATGCCTGTGACTCAGGGTTTTTCTTGTGAAGCATTTGAATGAATATTTCAGACGACTTCATTTAAAAAAAAAACAACCCGCAAAACATTAGTTGTCTTATAAAAATGGAAGAAGTACTGATGAAGAGCACAAAGAAAAAGAGGGGAGATGAATGTGGGGTGGAGAGCATTTCAACAAATGGATCTCTGTTCTCCTCAGAAGGCCTGCTTCTGCAGGCAATACTGACTGGAGAAATGAGATGACAGTTTTTCCCTTCCCCCTCTGACTCTGCCCCCGAGGACTCAAAGATGTTTAATTTGATATGCTTTTGAGTTTTCCCTCCCATCTTCTCAAATCTCCAGGGATATTTTATCATGCAACACTGTTAAAATTTAGATGTTGTTAATCCACTACCTCAGCTGAGCTTGTATTTTACTGCTTTCTTCATCAAAAGGTAAAGTAAGTAAAGGATTTAAAATATACACAAACATAGCTTTTTATAGGCAAGCTATAAGCAAATATAGGTTTCAGTAAGCAAATACTTCTGCAGGCTCCAGGTTCTGCTTTTCCATGGATCAGTGGGTTAACTAAAGCCTATGAGAAGGCTCTTGGTTGTGTGATGGTTGTGACAGGTATTAGATCGGAGGGAAAAAGAGACAAAAAGAACTATCATTCAAAACTGCACAAGGTTGACGTTTACAAAGCACAAGGAAAAAACTGAGCTTAGGCAGAAAAAGTTACCCTACCATTTCACAGCATCAGTAGGCACTAATAAATCAGTTGGATACTCATCTTTTCGTTCTCAAGCTTATTTATTAACACGTTTTAAAAAAAATCTTGTTCAACACCTCCTGAATGAGAAAAAGGAAAAGCTAAAATTAAACCTAACAGAAAAGCCTCTTTAGGTGATCACAAACTCCTCCTGATGTTTATAACTTTTCAGAACAATCAGCAATACCATGAGATTCAGCGTATGGATACCCATAATGTTCTTTGATGAGCCAATATTCCGGTGGGCATTTCATTACAGGGGGAGCTGATGGTAAACAGGGGAATGATGCACTGTAAAAATTAGCTTAATGAAGTTGGCAGGAGAAGCCCCAGTTTTGAAAAGCTGGCAGAAACTGCCCTTGCTGCAATTAAGACCTACTTGGATGGCAGTGGAATATCAAGCCCATTAGCCATTATTTTTAATGCTGTTGCGTCCTGACAGGAAAGGATTCAAAGCAGTTTCTCTGGCACATGGCGAGCTGGACCTAAGACCTGCATAAAAATGTCTGTATTGTGTGTTTTTCAGCTGTGGAATTTTGCCAGCAGTTTATTTTACCTTAAATAAAATGGAGGGTGGAGAGGAATTGTAAGGAAAGTAAGCACCAGCATCTTGCCCGTGGTGCCATGAGGTACCCTGGGTGTTCAGTTCCAGTCTTGGTTTTATGATTTCATAATTTCAAGTCTCAACACCCTAACAATTTTTGTCTGATGAGAATGCATGACGGACTCCTATAAAACCATGAGAGAAATCTGGAGATAGGAAAGTTAGGGCTTTTGATAATGGAGAAGACCTGAATAAGCACATTGACAGTGTTTTTGTGAAAACAGTTTATCAGTGATGCTCTAGCAAAGCTCACATTTCACTATCATATTTCCTATTTAGATTTAGAACCTCAATGAAGTGATTAAATAGTCATATAGCTAGTCATATTAATGCAATACAAAGCTAAGAGGACTTAGGTTCATGTTAGCATACAGATTTACTTTTCGATTTTTTGTATTATTTATAATATTGCAGACTTGTTTCTAAATTCTGCTGTAGTCTCAGAAATGACACTACCTGAGTTTATATTCATGTTTAATTTTTAAGGCTATGTTCCCGGTCTAGAAAATAATTAAATAATGAAACTTTAGCTTTAGAGGCTGTACTGCTGTAGAGGAAAGTTTCAGCAGCAAATTCTGCAAATATGTGGTCAGAACATACAATATTTTTAAGCTTATGCTTAATTTTTTTGGGAAGCATAGAGGTGTAGGAAAAGATGTACAGTCCGGAAATGAAAAAGAACTCCTCTGTTTTGTCTTCTGTACCTCTGTTAGGGGCTGAGCCTAGATGAATGCACAGGCTTCTTTTTTCATTAATGCTCAAATGTTTATTGTTTAGTTGAACTGAAAGATTCTTTTGGAAATGCATGGTGCTCAGGCTGCAACTAGTAACTCTGCTGTCGGGGATGCAGAGAGAAGAAACTCCATATTTGAATTCCTCTGGCTATAGAGACTGCTCAGTGTGAGCTGGTTTAGAGTTTTTTTTCTTTCCCCTGGAACATTGCAATAACAAGCCTATCTCCTTTTTGATAAGATTGACTTGCAAATGGATTAGTTTGAAGAACTAGGAATAAATGAAATCTGCAAAGGCTTTTCTTTCCTCTTAGGGTTAATTCCCTCCCCTCCCTTTAATTTTCATGCTGCAGTATCAACAAAAACTACACTACCCTAAAATCAAAGCAGCTGGGGTGGGGGGAATAGAGGAAAAGAAACAGAAGGTCAGTAGTTGTTTTTATTCCTGCACACATTTGGTTTTTCTCTCTCTTTCTCTCTTCTAATGTTTCTTTTATATGTTTTTTAGCAGTTTCCATCAGGTACTATATTATCTGATGCAGTGTCATTATATTGTAGAAATTGCAGCAGTTCTACAGTTTTCTAGATGTCATCCTGCCAGATATGTGAGCCTACAGCAGTTTGCATTTGTTACCCTTTCTGGTATGCTCAAAATATCTTCTAGTATTCATGTAGAGATATGAAAGATTGCTTCACATAGAGATGAATTGAACCAGCTTGTCATACCTATAAAAATCAATGTATTTTTGGAAAGGGTAGACATATAAGGAATAAACCAGAATCTGGGGATTCTCAGCTTCTTATAGTGCTGTCAAAACTCTGAATTATTACGATGGAAGCCATGGGTCTTAAAATGAGTGTATTCCGTATACTCTCCATTTTGGTCGAAGGAGATCTCCAATTAGGAAAGGTGGGATTTGTGATTCCACTGATAATGTCTACCTTTCACAGACACATCACACTAAGCGTCTTGTTCCATGACACCTGGCTGTGATTAATCACTGCTTTTCTCATGGCTCAAAAAGAAATACAAATGTCTGAAAAATAAAAGGTGTTTTCCTCTACACTTCCTCTTTCTTTTTAGGTCTTTGCAGATCATGTAAGTCTGCATTTTTTGTCAGTGCTGTGTTTTCTGTTACTGTTGCTGCTTTACAGTGGTAGTGAATGCAGAAATGCTGCAAAGCACCTGGGTAAAAAAACTCACCTGCAGTATGCTCTGCTAGTGCTCCCTGCCTAGCATAAAACCAGAGAAAAGCTGAGAAAAAGGAAATAAAGGAAATAATGGATTTTATGAGAGAAGGCAGTTTGTTGCAGCAGATATATCCTATTAGTGCTGTGATGGCATTAGATGCCAGGATATACCATTTTAACTAGATCATAAATTTGACTTTGCCTAAAGGATTTTTCATCAGTGATGTCTGTGTCCCAGTATTTCTTTATGGTTTGCAATCTCAACTTCACCCTCCCTCCTTATATCTAGAAATTGGACCTTGGTACTCTTGTAAATTAGGATTGGAGTGCAAAACTGGATTTTTGCTGCCTCTCTCCTGTTGACAAATGTTCTTTCTTTTAATCTAGCTAGCACACAAGGAAATGAATTAAACATTAGCTGAATTGGTGTGCTAAGTGTTGAAATCCTTTCCTTATGAAGAGAGAAAACATTTCACCTAGTAGGTGTTTAACAGCCGTTTGGTCGGTCAAGACTGAAGGCAAATAGGATTATTTTGTTTTATTAAGAATGAAAGAAACCAGAAAATGTTTTTCATTATCATCTTTTCTATAGGAACTTTATCCCTTATAAAAATCTCATTCTCCATCTGCAGCAATTACAAATGTCATTTTACACATTTCAAGGGAAAAACAGACAGACAGAGACACAAGAACTACTCTAAACTTAGTAATTAATTTAAAGAGAAGTGAGATGGCAAAATATTGGATACTGGTAGATTTACCTAACTATTACTACAGAACTGTTGATAAAACTCTTGAGTATTTATCAGAATTTTAATTTTTTAAGTGAATCCCATGTTTTAAATTCACATTTACTTATATAGCTGCCTACCAGGGTGTAAGTGAGGTTTATGATAGGGGCTTTCATTTTGAGTATGATCTTACAGTGCTTCTATAAACCAAATATTTGAGTAATTTCAGCCGACTGACGTTATAAAGTGCCCACTTCCCAGATTAGATCAGTATAGACATGGACAGAGGTAGATGAAATATTCTAAATCATATGTGGCTCCCCTCCCAACCCAAAGGGTTTTCATTGAAAGTTTTCTGTACAGATGAGCTGTTTGCTACTGCTGTAAAAATTCTGTTATTAAAGATATATAAAAAATAATTTACAGAAAAGTGTGTAGAAAGGCAAAATTGAAATGATGGGGTTAGAGAGGAAGTTGAAGATGCCAAGTTTACAGTTAATACAAAATCCTTTAATATTGCCCTAAGTAGAGCTGGATAATTTTAGGATTGTAGATAGAAAAAAAAAAAAAATATAACTGCAGTGACCACCTTCACAGTAGACAGTGTTCTTCTCTTTTTCTCTGTATGATGGGGAGTTACTAGATGTACTTGCCTGCTCACAATTCTGTGGGGTTCTTTTTGGTTTGTTTTATTCTCTCATCACTTTGGCAGGTTTGACTCCAGCTTGTGCAGGCCCTTCTGATCTAGGAAATCCCAAGAGATGGAAGTCTCACTGGGCTTCCCTTAGAACAGGGGCTAATTTTCACACCATAACAATCCAGGATAGTATAAAGGAACTTCTTTGAAGCACAGCCCATCAGCATATGAGGCTGTGTATTAATGCTGTGGCACCCCCTTCCAGACAATATCAGCTCTGCTGGGGGCTATGGAAGTCTTTCTCCCTGCAAGAAAGTGAATCAGCGCGTCACTTCTCTATGGGCATACGTGAAAGGTAGCCTCCAATTAAGATATCAGACAATATCTCAGAGAAAACACTGATGTCTATACATAAGGGAGAGAGCTCTTGGCAGCTGAATAACAATACCTCCTCAGTCCATTGCCTTTTGAAAGGGAAGCACAACTTTCCTTCTTATCCTTATCTGAACTGTGCTTATGAGACAAGAAACATCCTTTCTGCTTTTATTTTCTCATGTACTCAGCATAATCTGATAAAAGTGAAAGAATCAAAATCCATCACCTGATGTGGAGAAGTATCATTTACTGCCTTATTGAGCTCTCAGTTTCGTAGCTGTCTAGACAGTCTTTTCCTTAGGACTTATTTTACTTGAGTCTGGATGGTCTTTTCCCTCCATCTGAGAGGTGTCCCATACAGTTTAGTGTGGAGATAGTGGTCCTCTAGGTATTGCTACCTTTTCATACATGGACTATTAAAAAAAAAGAAAAAAATAAAAATGTATATATTTCCTTTCAAGCATTTTCCTTTGACTGGGATTCTTTGTTTGAAACACATTTGGCTGTGATCCCATTCATCCTGTCTCCCAAACTTTCTGGTGGGCTAAGAACTGTGAGGACCAGGCAAGTATTATGGCTGTGTCCCTTAACATGTGGCCTGACACACCAGGTTCATCTTTTTGCATGTGAAAGGTTGATGCATGGTCATCAACCCCATTCCATAGGGAACAGGTTTGTTAGACATGTGACGGACCCCTTGTAAATCGGTCATATACGAGCACGCTCTTTACACATACCTCTGTTTCCCCCAATGTTTTCCCTTCTATTGGTAGATTTGTTCTAATTATCCAGACAACGTACTGAATCCTGTGCTCTTCAGCCTACACCAAGTGCTCCATTATCCAGGGATCTCCACTGGATAGGACGTACACAATGGATGTCATATATGGATGGATGTTTACACTGGATGTCATCCATTCTTGCTGATGGTCTGCGCAATCCTACAATTAGAGTAATCTGGAAAGGATCTTGACAGATCACCTGTCCCCCTGCCTGAGAGTAGGATGACCTGATGTCTATACCATTTCTGAGAGATGCTAGGCCAGCCTGTTAAAGTGAGGGACCTTCAGATCACCTGTTCCTTCCCCATGCATCTTACTCTCCTGAACTGAACCTAAATCCACCTTGTCAAGCCTGTGGTGGATGAAGTAAAACTTTTCTCTCTCCCACTTTACCGCTGCCTTTTACACATTTGGGGTGTTTGAATACTGCAATTTTCTTTTTCAAAATATTTTCTTATTTGAACTAAACAACATTCACTGCTTCAGCCTTCCTTCCTGTGTCCTGTTTTTTAGACCTGATGATGTTTTCATTAGCCTCATCCAGAATATCATGTCCTGCTTGATGTATTAGTTATTTGTTTGTCCAGGTCAGTACTTAGCGTTTTGCTAATAGATTTCCACGATACGTGCCCAAATGTACATATGTCTTCAGGAAGAGACGAAAAAGACCAATGTGCTTATTGATGTCTGCAGCTGTCTCTGGTGGGGTTTCCAAACCCTTGCATGAAAGTTCCTGAATGCTGTTGCTTGTGCTTGTTGTGTTCCTCAGCACAGAACTGCTGCTGCTACGCTGCTATAAAACTATTTTCTTTCAAGGGTGGTGTTAACCAAGCAAAACTTCATGTGGTACGTCCTGCTCTAATCATCCACTGGTCAGTGGCATTTTGGTCTCTTGGCATGTGCTGTAAACTATGTCTTTGGTACAGAATGATGACCTTTGAGGAAAATACCTTGTCTGGTAGTCTGAGAGGTATGTAAAATGTTGCCTGCCTTTCTTCTGTCGTTTCTACTGGTCCAGTACCTAATGCAGGGCATTTTTCATTCTGCTTCTTTGAAATCTTTGACATTTTTATATGAGAAGTTTCAAAATAATAGGCAGAGTATATTTTGTACTAAACTATCACAACTGATCAAAATATTGAAGATGTTCATTATATAACACAGCCCTGGTTGGCTCACACTCCCTTTTCACCAATCTTTCCTGGTGAATGACTTGGATTCATGTTGGGATCGAAGAGGTTAATGTGTAACTGCACTGTGAATAACTGTATCTACCGGTTAAGCAGGGGAAGCTAAAAACAAAACAATGAAAAAGCATTCACTGAAGCCTGCTGGGTGATTAGGTGGGCTGTAGACATGAATTAGATTTTAAACTCTTATTTTTAGAGCCTTGGATGTTTGAGTCAAGCCTGCCATGGAGATAAGCACTCTGTATCTTCAGCAAGACAGATGCTTGCTGTCGAGAGAGGGATCATGGCAGTTCAGCAGGGATTTCTTTGCCAGCCTCTTAGGAGCAGTCAGCATTCACTTCGATGACCAACAATCTAGCTGATAACCAGAAATATGCAGGAGAGAAAATAAAAGATTTTTAGTGAGACTGAGTTTTTAGCAGACATGCACTTATATGTGATGAGATTGTGTATAGTTTCCAGCATATCTTCACTGAAAATAACAGAAATGGCTACATTCTGCTTCAGTTTGGCTGCTGCATTCACTGAAGAATTTCCTCCACCGTGTATTTTTACACAAATATTTCATTTAAGCATCTGCAGAACTTAATGCAGCTCTGGAAAATAAACGACAGATGACATTTTGGCTCTTCTCGGATATAGCGCCTTGCATCTCAAAAAGATGGCAATATTGGAACAAAAAGTGTTTGTTTTTGCTGCAGCTCTGCTATTGATAAATGTTCTGTCTTTTCATCTTGCTTCAGGAAGAAAACATGAATTAAACATTAATTGAACTGTATTGACTGCCAACATGTAGAAATCTTATTGTAGATGTTGGAGAGTGCAGAAGGCTGCAGGGCAGATTGCTGTTTCTTCATTGATTATTTCAGTGGTAAAAAAGACTTGTTGACAGAGTGCTGTTCTTAAGTGAATGATATTTAGTTCCCATAGTATTCCAACAGAAGTGAGAAGTATAGGAAAGACACGGTGTGCAATATGTGTTCTATGTGACACTACAGTGTAAGAAAAGCTGATCTCTCCTTCAGTTTTTCTTTGGTTCTAACTACGGTAAGATTTTCAGCTTTTATATCAGAAAGATATATTACAAAATTATATCCTACTAGGGGCCGTCAATCTTCTTCCCCTTTGCCTATTTTTTTTTTGTGTGTGTTAATGCTACGAATCTGTGTGCCTTTTCTTTCTTGTGGCTCTTCTCTGTGTACAGTAATAGGCTTTCCAGTACCCATAGTAACGCATATTGAAGGTGACGGGCAAAGAATCCCAAAGCTGAGATTCTTGGCCTAGATGACAGCACTAGAATTTAAACGAAACATACAGTAGACTCTGTATGAGAGACCCCTTAAGCATTGAATCAGGGGGATGAATGGAGGATTTTAAAATATGCTGTGACTTGAAGACTTTTATAATGTATCCATAGACAGGAATCTGACTAAAGTGATGCTTTTGCTTTTGGGGTTGGACAGCCAGCTTTTGCAAACAGCCTAAAAATAAATACAGCTCTGAAAAATTGCTAGTGCTCAGAGCAGGTGGTCATATACTGCATACAAAAAAACAATGAAACCCCCACAAAAATTGCACAAGAAGGCTTTTCTGGATGAAAGTTTTGCCTTTTTTTTTTTCTGCAAGTGTTGTTGTCATTAATCCTGTATTACACGGGAGCATTTTAATATAGTAAAACACACACAATTTTCGTTGTTTNAGACTTTTGGTTTTAATGGTACAGAACGTTTAACAACTTTTGTGTTGACAAATCCTTTTGAGCCACAGTAGGAAAAAATCTTATTTTATTTTTCCTTTCAAATTGTGCTCATCAACACCTTGCTTAAGTTTTAACAGTTGGTAACAAGTGAAAATGCACCTTGTATATCTGTATATACTTTTCATATTATTGAGGCTGGATTTTTTTGTTTCTCCGCTCCCTTCCCTGCATTTTCTGATTACATTCGCTTCTTGCTGATTTGCTGGAACACTGGCTGCAAACACTTGCTGTTAGTCTCAGGCCAAGGATGACGCATGAATTGGTGGACTTAAATCTCCCTGCATGTCCCATGAAATCAACCCGAAGTATAACACCTGTAGGTATAAGAAAAATTACTTTCTACCTCCGTGTCTACATTCAGAGAATTCTGTCTTCCAGGATTGCCAGTAAGGCTGATCACTAATGAATTACTGATGTAGAAATGCGGTAGTTTCTTATGTGTAAACTGCGCTTGCTATAACTCTGATGTACTTATATTTTATCCAAACTACATGTGCAATAACATTTAGTGATATAAATATAATTCCACTAAGTTGCCACTTCTACCTCATACTAATCTCAAATTTGCTGTGGTACCTGGTGGAAATAATGTTTCAGATATTACATATGAAGATGAAGTTTTCTTCTCCAAATTAGATTTTTTTCCTTTCTGTCTTACGCTGCCTTGTTTCCTTCAGGTATATGAGGACTGAGGTTTTGACAAGCATGAACTATAAGAAAGGGCGTTTGTGACACTGGCATTTTTTGCAGGATCTCTTATGCCTCTTGCTGGAAACTTCTGGCATCAGGTGCCTAACACTAGTGTGAAAATGTACTCTTGGCTTTGCCTGCATCATTTTGGGCAAATAGAATGGATGCTTTTGCATAAAATGCCAGAGCCAGTTAATTTTGTTAGGAGAGCTATACGAGATAGTTTGAATTTGAATGGCCTCCTGTCTTGTATTTTTTCCTACTAGAGGAGAAAGGGCACAGATTACAGGTAAATCCAAATGTACCTGATACAGACAACAGATTAACATGTCAGTCTACATCTAGCTCTGCCTAAATGATTGCACAGTCTCCTTCCTCAAAACAGAAATCCTTTATTAAGGTTAGCTGATTTAGCTTGGATTAAAATAAAATGCATTGCAACACTACAAGTTTGAGAGATCTAGACCAAACCTGATTATTTACTGAATTTCAGCTGCCTTAGGAAAGTGGTGAAACATTAGTGACAGTGAATGTGTATTGTTTTTCAGTTGTGCCCCTACTCCTTCCATCCTCTGAAAGATCAGCCAGTGTTACCAGCCCAGGTGCTTGAGACTGGGGAAGCAGACTGAGGGCTTGCCTTTATCTAAGGAGTTTTCCAAGATATGAGGTTGTTAGGCAAACTTTTGCCCTTGGGTGGTTGAAGGTTTCTCTATCTAGAAGAGATCTTTCCCAGCTGAGCCAGGCTCTGAGCAAGTCCGAGGTCTGCATGTGCCTGGCAATGCTCCCTGCAAGTCTTCTAGAGAAGTGGCTGGAGTGGGGGAAGCTGAGTTCACAGGGTGTGTTGTCCAACTTCTTGCTCTGAAGCATATCCTAGGCTCACGTGCTTTCCCAACAGGCCCTTTTGATCACATCTGCCAAGTAAGTGTATGTTTGTCTTTATTTGCAGTTTGAGCCGATGGACCTTCAGGGGGCGTGTAAAGTCTTTGTGTGGATCTAGTGGCTCCATCATGTGCCTCCTACCAAAGAGACTCAGGTCCAGCCAGAAAAAAAGGTCTTTGCTGTTTTAACTAGCCGCCCCAAAAAACCTCTATGGAGAATGGATTTTTCTTCTTGAGTTAGATTGATACAAAGTAGGCCTCTGCCATAACAGCTACAGGTTTGTGATGTCTAACTCTTGCAGATCTCTTGGTGTTTAAAAGTTACTTCTGCAAGCCTGTCTTTGAGGAGCACACACCTGTTATGCCTCAGTCATGAAACTAAATTGTCAGCTCTTATGTTTAAGTTTCATCTTTTAACATTTTCTTTTCTATGTGCTTCATTAAAAGGTTGCACATCAGTGCCATGATTCAAATCCTGGTATTGAGGTCCCCTTTCAAAATTGTAGTCTACCTGCCAGATTTTATATCAGAGACATCATGTTTGTGAAATATAAGCTGAAACCTTATATACCAATATGTCAGATGTGCCATATAGTACTTTAAATTTCAGAATCGGGACCAATTAATAATCTAGGTACTTTGCTAATTAGCGATACCAAGAGTTTGGTATGGTGGCGGATCAGGTTGGGGAATGCAATGTTACTTTTTTGACTATGGTGCGTGAAGCAGAACGAGCTGTTTTCATTTCGGTTCAGTTATCAGTTTTCGGTTTTGCGGATTTTTTTACTATAACACGAACCCGATCCCCTTTCATGGATTTTGTAGCACAGTAACCACAACGATGTGAACCAGGACCAGCAGTGGGAGAAAAAGACCCCTCAATTTTTGTTTATTCTGTGCGTTTTGTGGCGTTTTGCGGATTGCGTTGTGGCGGTTTTACTGGATTTCATGTAGGAAGGGGAGGAGGCAGCCCCCAGTGTGTACAGGGGAGGTGGGATGCTCCCTGCTCCCCACCCAAGGCGGTGTCGCCAGCATCCTACGCTGTCTTTTCCCTCTCACTCCCTGCTTCTGGTGTGCAGGGAGGCCGGGGCGCTGTACTGGGGAGATGGGGAAGAAACCCCTTTCCCTACAGCCTGGTAGGAAGATCTGTGAACCCAGCTTTGCTTTAGCAGAGGCCAAGGTGCCAGTCCCAGGCCTGGTGGCTGGAGCGCAGGGTGCCGGCAGGCCGGAGCAGAGGCCAGTGGGCAGCCCGGTGCGGGCGGTGGCGGCCCAGCAGCTGCCCGGCCTTCGCCTCCCTGTTAGGCTGGGGCCCTGCTGCCACCGGGGCCCACACGCCGGGCAGTGATGCACCGCTCTCTCTTGTCTCTGCCACCCTCTACCATGTGTGGCTTTTCATTTAAAAAGGGAAATTAGATGTGAGCCGAAGATAATGGCGCCACCCTTCGATTCCAGCTACCCACCTTGTTTCAGCTTTTGTACCCACGTCCTTGCTGTTATTTAAATTAGTATTTGCCTGATAACTCTAAGTACTTTGCTTGCTCTGACTTGTAAAATGTCTGATTTCATTCAGTCAAACATTAATTCAGTCCTCAAAAGGTATTTGCATTATGGATTGATTGTAGAGTTTGCATTAAACTAGCATACCGACATAACCCCAACTGCTAGAAGCAGCTGCTTTTAATTGTTGCCAATGGTGACCTGTCAAAAATTGATCCTCATCTTATTCTGAAACCACAGTGACTGCTTTCTAATGCAATTACCCAGGTGAGTCCCAGAAAGGAAGATAAATGCACAATATTAAATTCTACCATACAGAATCAGGTAATTATCAGTATGAAGCATAACAACCTGAACTGATCTTTTTTTCCTTTTTTTTCCTGCATATATTTATGAACTGGATTTTAAGTTTTACAGCAAAGACCTTCTTTCTGTTTGAACAAACAATAAGATGCTGTATAACTTTGAAATCTGCAATGTATAAAGTTGATTAAATGAAAGTATTAGGTCCTTTGAAAGTTGATTTTGCAATATCAGGAATATAGTTATTTCATAGTGATTTTTTTCTCTTAACTGTAAATGCTTCACATGAGGTTTAGAAAGGATGATTTGAAGGCAAGGTCACAGGTCTGGCTGCATATTAGGCATGACGTGACTCACCATTTTTCCAAAGTCAATAACTCTATGACACAAAGGATTCTGGAAATGGTTGTGAATTTTGACTGGCACTAGTTTTTACCTGAAAAAAGTGTATCGGGCTGTGGTATTAGGCGTATTTCTCTCTATTATCTTGAAGTCTGTGGGATGCGCTGTTTTAATTTGAGAAAAGAAATATTTACTCTGTTTTGAGAATATTGTTCTAATTAGTCAAGATATTTTCCTGTGGTTAGTGTAAAAAGAGATGGTAAAGAAATTATATATATGTTGCAGGCCAGAAAGGTTCCTCTCCAACTGCAATTTAAAGACACATGAAAAATTTAAAGCCAAATGGTATTTGCTATCATTAACTAAGCATTGGTAACAATTAATGTCCCAACATTTATATCTCATGGACTAGTCCTCTAAATAAGTATATTTCTGTTAAGTCCTTTCAGTTGAGTTCTCCAATCTTCAATGCCTAGAAAGGGCAGAAACTTGCATTTGGGAAGCAATGGACAAGTGAGCACTGCAGCTGGCTGTAGATTCCTTGTGCAGGGATGAATTCAGCTCTACGCAGGAATGATTTTTTTTAAACTATTTACTCATTAATTTAATAAGACTCAAATACCAGTTTGTCCGCATAATGCAATGTATCATTAAATATGAAAAATGGGAGATACATGTGTGTTTGAAACTCTTGCTGGGTAGAAATTAAATTAGTGGTCTTACCTTACGCTTTTTGTATCATCTGCTCTCTATATGTGTATTATTACCATTAATGTACTTTTTTTGTGTTAAAAAAGTATAAACAGACACTTATTGCAAACCCAACATGGATGGAGTTCATAGTACAGTGGAAAACATTTAGCTTCATTGTTGAAAATTTGTTTTCTTAGTGTCATTAATCTTTTAACCTGTTTAGCAGTTAGAACATTCCAGAAAGCCATACTATCTCTGCAAGGAAAATGTCCTTGAGCAAAGTGAATCTCCTTGTGACTAATTCTTTTGGGATTTTTTTTCTCGTTTTTTACTAGTAGACTTAAAAAATCAGAACTGCTTTTCCATTTCTTCTTTTGTGATTTAGATTTTCTCTTATTTTTGCGTTTTGCTGCATATTCATTGCAGTACCTCTGTTTCATTCTAATGTTTCTGCAGTTTATTGTGTCATCTTTCTATTTATTTGAAAATAAAACACGTGATCTAAACCGGCAGTGTTCTTAATTGGCTAAATACACTCAATTCTTCTGTCCTGAAACACTATTCTTTGCTCTCTAGATCAGATTCATTGCAGGTATCTACTTCTGCCAGTGACAGTTGAAGATTCCCGATGTTTTTGTGTTGTGTTTTTTTTTTGTTTTTTTTTTTTTTTTTTTTTTCCCTCAGCTACCTAGCAGTATTAAACCTGTTTTATTTTCAGGCAGCTTCAATTTGCAAAGGCTGAGCAGGTCAATCTATTGTCCTTGCTGGCGGCCCAAGATGCTGCTGGCCTGCCGCACAATAGGCAGCCTTTGGGGGTCAGAGCCTGCATGTGGCTGATAACGGTGCTATTCTTGGCTGGAAAACACCATGATTAGTGAGCTTCAGTCTGTCTCAGCGTGGGACTGGATCTCAATGGCAAATCCTAAAGATGACACATTCAGGGATCTCTTCTGTGCCTACCTTTTTCTTTAAGAATGGAAGCTGCGAACTCAGAAATAATTAAAAAAAAAAGATTCTTTTTAATATATTTTTTAAATNTATAGCACCTGTACAATTCTGCTACCTCTGACAAGTAGGGGCTGTGCTTCCTGATTTCCATCCTCATGAACCCACCCTTGTCTCCCTGGCCCTGGGATGGACCAAAGCCCTGGCAGGGCACAGGCTGGGGACTGCCTGGGTGGGGAGCAGGTCTGCAGAAAATGATCTGGGGGTTGGAACGACAAACTGGACAGGAGGCCACAGCATGTCCTCACTGCAGGGGGGAACCTATAGCAGGCCACTCTTAGGTGCATGGCAGGAGGATGAGTGACAACAAGAAATCACAGCTTCAGCCTAAATGTGAGGAAAAAAATTTTTCCCATGAGAACAGCTGGGCACTGGAGTACATTGCCCAGAGATGTTTTTCCATCTCTGTCCTTGGAGGTTTTCAAGACCCAATTGGAACCACCTATCTCAAAGATGATCTTTCTCTGAGCATGCAGTCGGACTAGAGACTTCCTGAGGCCCCTTCCTACCTGAGGTATCCTGTCCTCCTATCATTTTCTTCTTTAAATACCTTTTGAAAATAATCACCTTGAGCCTAACTAGTGATAGAAGAAAAAAAATGTGGAAAGTGGTATACACCAAAATGTGGGGAAAGACTTACTATTTCTACAGATTTAAATTAAAATAGAGTTTCAAGTGCTCATATTACCTACAGTTAGGTGGGAACCACAGAGAACCTTATAAATGGTATTTCAAATGCGTGGCCACTTGTTGGATGGCTTAAATGTGGGAAATCAGACCTGCCTTTAAGCTTAGAGAGGGGTTGTATCATGACCCAAACAACAGAGATTTTGAGTCAAGGTGGAAACCATCTTGGACCTGCAAATGTTTAATAGGAGATCTGATTAAAAATGTAAAATTTTAATGACAGTAGCCCTAAGTTTATTAAATGCAGTGCACTAAGCAAGACTGTATAGAGTACCACAGCAGCGTAGTATGAGCTTTCAAGAATTTGAACAGGTAGAAATGAATGAGTATGAGGAGCATGTGTGATGTAGCGGAAAGAAAGAAAACATTACAATAACCTAGAGCACTCTACAGTTTAGTCATAGGTGTTACTACACAAAAAGTTCAAAAAACAGTGAGTAATAAAGTAACTTTATATGAAGTGTTCTGTGAAATCAAAAGATAAAGCAGGCAAGAAATAAAGAAATGTGGTGAAAACAAAACAGAAAGGGATGGTTTTAAAGTCTTGTGTGGGCAAAATGGAGTATAGAAAAAGAGCTTTTACTGGTGGGGAAAAAGATCAAAAGAAAAAAAAGATCAAAGAAAAATCACCATATTCTAGAAACCTATAAATACAGAAGTATGTCTTACAGAAAAAAAACCAATCACATAATATGCACAAGCATGCCAGAGGAAAAATAAAGACTAAACTGAAAATAGTTTTATTAATAAATGAAAGAGATAAAATACTGATGGTTTTAGATGTTTAAGCTAATTAAGCACTTCAAGAAGTATCTTCACATGAAGAAATATGAAATACATACAAGAATGAATTAAGTGTATCCAGTGTTTTGGTCTAAGGTTATGCAAAACTGAAAAAGACAATGTCTTTGTCTCATAGTATCGACACATTGCTATTCTCTTCACTTGCTAGATAAGGTTAGGTAACCTGATGTTTTTGTAGGAACGCATTCCCAAGTTCCTCATTGTTGACAAAATCTGCAGCATTACTAGTATACTATAAAGCCTGAGAAATAAAACTGTGCCACACTGGTCAAATAAACAAGGGGGACAATTCATGTTTGCTGCATTATTACTACTAAGTGCATTGTAACTGTAAGATATGTATAGCTTTTCTTTGTGTTATATGCTCAATGAAGCTTCACCATCATAAATTAGACAAAAAAATACAGGATTGTTGCAGACTCCTCAAATTGAGGAGAGGTAGATTGGACATAATTTATAAAATGGTAGAAATGCTGAGAGCTGTTTAACAATGAAGAGCTGTAAAAGCAGAATCAAAAGATGTTTGCTTCACAAAACTCCTGTTTTATTAATACCTTTTATACACTTGAACAAATTAATCTTAGGGGATTTAAATCAGAATTTAACAGCGGATAATCTGACGGGAGCAATGTACGTATGCATCCCTAGACTTCTTTCTTTTTAAATGACGTGGTTTCTTTTGAATTATTATGATGTTTTGTTTTCAAAAATACTGATGAGATATAGTTTGGCATCATTTGAAGTCGGTAAAATAATGAGTAAATTAGTCTAGTTACTCTCATGCATTTTTTTAAAATATAAATTAACGCTGGTGAACAGACAGGCACTTCAGCATATGGTTACTATTCCTGAAGAATGAATGCAGGATATTATTCTTGTTAAGACTTGTGGTTCTATGTATGTGTCAGAGGAAAGTATACTGTATAAACCCAAGCTGGATTTTCTTTACAAACTTTCAAAGCAGTGTTCCAGGTAGTCAGAGCCCTAGCATGAGGAATGAGTAACGTGAACAATAAACATGAAAGATGTAGAGGTAACAGGCTATTTCATACAAGTAAGATATTTTGGGAGGATTTATAAAATTAGTGACTGAACAGCTTTTAGGAAATTGTGCAACCTTAATTAAGTAAATCTTAATATAATTTTTTGACGGATCATAGAAACGGTGTGAATTTAAACACTGAGGTCTGTTACAACATTTTTCTGGTAGTTAGAGAGAGGTTTACCATCCTTTCCTATCAAATGGATGGACGCAAGTAATGTTGTTAGCCTTTTTGTCTAATAGAGAGTTCTCTTCTGACTGACTTAGTTTTATACCTTTACCACTAGGCAGAAGCCAAAACAAAGCTTGCACTTAAATGTACTCTGCACGCTAGTTTATGCTAACTTTAAATCAATAGATCCTCAGAGTTACTGACTGGGTTATTTTCCACCTTGAATAGCAAATCCATTAGAGATTTAACTGAAGTTTTGCACCTCTGATGAGTTCTCATACAGCATCAGCTTCCTGGTCAGATTTCATCAGTTTTCTTTGTGCTGCCTGTCAAGAACCAGCAAGGAATGTAAATCCAGTCTTATACATGTCCTCAACATATTATACCTTTCTATGTTCTTTGTGTTTCCAAAGCAAAATATCTGCTGAAGGGAGAAAAATGAAGTTGTATAGGAGAACTAGAATTCTTATCAAATGGTGTCTCTGGAACTTTGAACGAAAGTTTTCCTTGAAATCTATGGCAAGTTTCCTGTCTGCAGCACTTAACCTGTAAGGGATTACTGACTGGAAGAAGGAGAGAATGTATAATAATATTAATGATCAACTACGGTCTCACGTAATTAGACTCAAGTAACAGTACTGAGTTAAGGGACCAGTAAATTAAATATCTAAACTCCTGGGAAATGAAGTCTAGGAGGGAAACAGCAATAGCAAAGGAAAAAAGTATTGTACCTCCTATTGGAGTGGAAAGTGTCTGATTACATATGATGAGGAATCTTACTATACTAAAATGTATTTGTTGCAAAAAAAGTCTGAGGAAAATAAATTGTGAGGTGGCTGTTTTATGAGAGCTGGAAAAAAGCAGTCAAGAAATGTTTTCTTGACTGTGTCTAAATAGAATCAACACAAAATCTGTTCCAAGACCACAACTGAATAATTATGGTATGAATTTTTGGTTTCAAAAGCTTCAGGTCTAATAGCAGAAGAACATAAGGCAAAGACCAGCTGGCATAATTTTGTTCTCCCTGGCACATTTCTTTTTACACTGGACTTATTTTCTTTCCTTCTTTGAAGCTGTTCGCAAGCATCTGCAATGAGAAAATAATGAAGTCCATAAACTTAAAAATAGCATCAGATACCTCTTAGTCATATCGCAGCATTTCTGCCTGTCCTAAAACACATATTATACACCCTGTGGCAGGTGGATTGTGCAACTCTGATACTGACAATGTTCTCAAGTGAAATCTTAGCACCGCTGAGACTGTAGGAGAGATTTGTGTGGGTGTGTAGATGCCTTGAGCATAGTGGTATTTTCAGAAATACTTAACTCCATCTTACTTAACTGTATATTGATATCTCAATACCTCTACAAATATGGCACTTTTGTTCTGCTTCCCTCTGTTCACAGTTGTTTCCTAAGCACAGACTGTTAATTTTCAGGTGGACACTTTGAGCAGACAATAGTAATTTTTCTTCTGAAAAAAAAAATCCTTTTGTATGGTCCTTCATCTGTTCAGAGAAGGGTGAAAAACAGAGCTATATGTGAAAGGAAAGCACTCACTGGTAGGACTATGAAACAATTGCAGCAAACCTAATCTTCTCAGAATACATCTCCACTTCATTGTTCTTGCTCTCAATAAATATTTATGTTCAAGCTACACTTCAAATTTGCCCTGAGTCAGACTCCACCTGACACAAATAATTTCTTTTGAACAGCTGGGTACTTTAGGAATAGGAGGTTATTTGCTATGTGGTGAAAGGCCGCTCAACCAAAGCTGGTAATAAAGCAAGAATAGAGAAGCTCCAGATGACCATAGCTCATCAAATGCTAATGCTGCCAGCATGCCCACTAAACAAATCACTGCTTGTTACTGGAGTGTCATTTTGCAGTGCAGCTGCACTTACTCACTCAGGTCAGTGCAGTTGAAGGCTCTTGTGGATCAGCAAGGAAGTTCTAGCTCTAGATGTCTACTTGGGTATCTTTGAGTTTCCTGCCACACTGCAAGGGTTGTCCTCAGCTGGTTTAGCTCAGTGCATGATGCTGTGCATTGTAGCAGGCTACAGTGGGTTTAACTGTCCAAGAGTTGGGTACTGGGGCAGGAACTGGTCCTGCCTTCCAAAGTAAGCCATCCCTGCTCATCACAGTCCTTATTCTCTTTTTCCAAGTAGTTGCTAATCCTCCAACAGCAAACCTGTCCAGAGGAGTTTCCCATTCAACCTTATTCCCACTCTCCCCAAGTGACTTGTTCCTTGTCCCCTCCACAGGACATTACCCACCACTTTAACTGTTTCTCTGGCGTGATTACTAAGATCTGAATAGTAAAATCACTTCTTAAAATATCTAGAGCTGTACTTCCAGGTGAGGTTTCTTCTTTCAGCTAATCAGCATGGCAAGACTCTCAATATGAAATATTCCCTTTTAAGCAATAACAAAAACCCCCACTTGTTTTGGTATTAGTTTGCTTTGGGATGTGATAGTCAGTGGAATCCATCATGGACATGGCAGGGAGAGCATAAAACCATCTGATAGGGAGGATCTTCTAAACTGGATCTACCAACAGAGGAACTGTAATGTAAAAATGGCATTTGATATGTGTGGGAGAGAGGTGGTAGCAACATTTCATGTCATCTTTTATTTCTTTCTTATTGCTGGGTGAGTTTGTGTTTTTCCTTAAAATCTCCCTGAATTCCTTCTCTTTGCAAAAGTTATTTTGTGGTGACTCTTCATTTATATCTTCCACTCTATTCTTCACAATATTATTGTAAAATATATACAGGAAACCCCTTGTGACTACAGTTGTTCATATAGCAACATGTACAAGAATTATAGTAGTTAAAAGAGTTATTTTAGGATAGATCCATCAGGTTCTGATGTCTCAAACCATACCTTTAAGGCGATGGCAAGTTGTGTTAATTGCTACAAGCAGAATACATTTTGGTAGAAAATATCAGCTATCTTTATTAAAACCTATAACAATAACACCTTTGAGACCACCTTGATTACTCTCAGAACTGGGATTGAAGGAAAATCATCAAGAAAACTTCTGTAACTCATGCCTCTTTAGAGTTACTTTAAATTCCTATCTTCAGTATCTAAGTAGGTTTCAATGTTTATTTTACAAAAGGTATTTTTGTCAAGTTTGCCTTTTTATGAAACATAACTAAATGTCAATTGTGTATCAGTTATCCCTTATATTCTTAGGTAAGTCAAAGTGAAAACCTACATAAAAGTCACTAAAATCAAGCACCAAACTGCAGGCATTATTCTCTTGTCTAAGGTGTTGGATTGGTTGTCATCTTGAGAAATGTAGTTGTCCTTTAATCCAAACACCATTTTATGCACATAATAAAAGTGATTTCTATCCAGTAGTCACAGCTAGCCATTGGCTCATAAATTCTCACCAACCCCATCTTGTTGTCCCTGATGAAGGACGGTCTTTTACTTGAAGCCAAGAGCAATCAGGTATTAAAATCACTTCCAGCAGGCACTCACGTGGTGAATTATGAAACAAACAACTGTAAGCATCAGAATTAACAGTGACGGGCTGACTGGAACATTTAAACCAAAGCAGACTTAGCATCTAAGCTTGTCCTCTTCTGTGATGTCTTCTGAAATAAAATATAAGAATGTGTGTGTGTGCACGTGTACATAAATAAATGTGTGTGTGCATGAAAACGCAACGCTTCTCAAAATATTTAGAAAATATTTTCACCGTGAAAGACAGATGAAAGTCTTTTGGTAATTTTGTTCATCTGTCAACTGTTACTAAATGAAGAGTGAAGTCAGGTGATAGCAAATAATAATAATCATACTGCAGACTGATTACTAGACAACTACTCAATAAACCTGGTTTATTGCAGCAGAGAAACTGCTTTCCTGGAGCAGTTATGACCACCTCTAAATCAGTTTTCTAAGTAATGTGTCAATTCAGATTCCATAAAACTGTATTGCTCTGACTCAGAACACAATGTTTTTTAAGGGTGCAGTTAAAACATGCCCAGATAGGGCTGACTCTCCCTAGAAGTTCACTGTCTTATAGGACTCTCCACAGTTTAAATTGAGCTTAGAGAGTCCTCATTGTCATTGCCTGAAGTTTTATTGCATCTGAACAGCATATAAGGTTCTTTTAATGCTTTCTGCAGTATATTTTTCCATCCTAGATAACCATGTTCTGTTTCACTTGGAACAGGGGAAGGCAGGAGTGCTCACTATACTGGGGTAGTGTTTCAAAGCAGGAAGCAGCACTCTTGTCTATTGTGGAAAGAGTCCATCTTCTCCAGTGATCTAACCAAAACCAGCCGTCTTGGTCTTCTCTCTCTGATGAGCTATTTCACCTCCCTGATTTAAGGCATCTTCCTTAGAACAATATACATGTCCTTTTGGAAGGGCCCTACTTTCTCCATTTATTAGAGGGTGCCCACGTGATCATCTCAGACTGCCAAAGTAGGATGAGGTGGATCTCATTTTAGACTTGCATGTTTTTGAGGTGATTCTCTGATATAACTGCATACAAGAATACAGTTGAAAGATTTTGGTCGGAACTACTTCACTGGTGATTTCCATGTCTGTAGTGTGGTCCTAGACTAGCATTGATAGGGCAACCATTTCCCAGGAATTTCGGCCTGTTGGGCTGATCTCTTCCTTGGGATATTCAGCTGGCCCAGCTTCTGTAGTAATTTTTTTGTTGCCCTTGGTCTGCTCTCAGAGTAAGCAAACAGAACTTCCCATCACTTGGTCTGTGCCCTAGCAGTCCTCGGTATTGCTTAGGCCAGTTATGCGGGCTGTCTTTTCTTCTGGTTTTGGGTAGGAAAATTAACAGTCCCATTGGTTACATGATTTTGCCAGCGGATGGATGGAAAGCAATGGGGAAGAACAGCTATTCCTCTGTTCCACCACCTCAGTAACAAGCAGCACTTGAGGAGAATGGATGAACACTAGTCCCCTGCTCAGAGATCTATATCCTATTTAGAGAATATATTTTGTCTGACAGGTGTGATAGGGTCAGGAAGAGACAGAGAAAGAGTTACTGGGAGCAGAACTGTGAGTATGTATATGTGGAGGAGGGAGTTCAGTACCTTGGAAGAAAATTCAGGAATGTGGGGGAGAAAGGGGTGGTGGTAGATGAGTTGAAAAGGAATGGAAAAAGATGGTTTGGGAAATACAGAAAAGTGGGAGAACAAAATATGAGGTAAAACCGGAATGGGCTGCTGAGGAAAGGAGCGGTTTTAAGGAGTAGAAACACTTTGAGGGGAATGAGAGTTGTAGATAATGGTATCAGTTCCTAAATTAAGGAGAAACTAACATAAGGGTAAAGCATCTCCTAAAAAAGGAGGGAAGGTTCACCAAAACACATACTAAATGGAGAGGAGAAATGAATGTAATTAAAAGGTGACTTTCTAATTTGATAGAGCAGTTAATGCCAACATTTTACAATAGCTTGAAATCTGTACTAACATTGCATGCACTGCAGAATTTTAGTGTCTTGATAAAATACTATTGAAACTTCCTTAGATAAGAGCACTAGTGTGGAGGTCTCTGATTCTCCTTAGCGCCGGAATGTTAGAGTAGGCAAAGGCAGTCCTCAAGCTTTTGGCAGTCTTTATGGATCCCAGTTGCCGATCATTAAGCAGCTTGAAGTTCAGAGTGAACTCCCGTACTTGACATGATATCCAGTAGGGAGCCAATTTAGAGAGCAGGGGACAGGTGCATTATGTCCAGGCTCTAGCTTCCTCCAGGCTGATAGTTTTATGCCTAGGTGGATTGTGTTGTTTTAAGCCAGTCAGGAGGTAATGATGACGTATAAATCTGAAACCTTTTTTTTTGGTTGTGTTTGTGGTTTTTTTTGTTGTTCTTTCTCCTGTGAGGGCAGAGGTGATATTAGGAAATAAGTCAGGACTCATTAAAATATCCCAGCTAGTATTTAGGGATTGCATACTCAGATTAGGAGCTAATCACAGCTGCTGGGGGTGATGTTTACATTGGAATAATAGTATAGCCAGCTAATTGGAATTGTTCTTAATAATTATTAAAAACATGAGCTGTATGTTTCTGATGTGCAGTTTATGTTTCTTTTATTTTTCTTTTTTTTTGGTTGGGGGGGGAGGGGGGTTGTTTCATAATACTTTCTAGCCATGGAAAGAGACCTCTCATCATTTAATTTTTATAAAGACCAATTGAATTGCTCCATTGCATTGATTTCCAGAACCTAAGGGTTAGGGTTAGAAAGAATACAATATAAGCAATTCAATTATGACATAAATATTCATGTTCTTATATTCCTTTGAAGCAATATCTGCAAAACCTTCATTGTTATGTAATATTTTAACTATCATAACAAATACTGCACTATTTGTCTCCCACGTCACAGTTTTATAAAGTTTTACTACTTCTGTTCTGTTAGTTTTCCATGCATAAATAGTGTTTTAATCTACTTTGGTCCACAAGATCAGTCATTTTATGACCTTGAATGTCTGTGTGTCTTTGTATAGCAGAAAACAGAACATGATCCCACTGGCATACTTAGTAATTATAAAGATTATAAGATTATAACAATACTTAGTTATCCTAAAATTTAACTGTAATAAGTTAACCCTTTCAAAGTGTCACATCTGTCTTTGCGGACCAGCTTTCTCCTTTGAGCGGCATCTTTTATAAGGCAGGAGGGAAACACATTGCTATGAGTCAGCATGGCTCATCCTGTGAGATGTATCCAAGACTGCAGGTCTTTGCCTGGAAGGGAAATAAGAGGCATGAAAAACCCTGAACTGTCTCACTGTAGCTCAAACGTGCTCTGAACAAAGCATTCACTACCTTGCTTTGACAAGCCAAAATATTCCAGTTGTCTTAGGTTTGGGTTTTTTTTTTTCCTAATGGAAAATTTGAGCAAATCTTTCATTTTGAGGACCTTCAATGAATGGAAGTTTTTTGGGGGTTAGGTGTTTTTTTTTTTCTCCAGACATTTTTCTGTTTTACAGTCTGTGTTATTCTGCAGTCTTTGATGATAAGCCAATGTTTACCTGAATTTTAGGGATGTCTAACATGCCTGGAGTAGCTCCCCTAGAATAAATGAGAATTTTTCAAAGTAGTCACCATGGCTAACATCTACACTGAGTCCTAGGGAAGATTTAGAAGCTGGAAGTTATCAGTTATTCCTGGAGTTCCTGACTCACTTTAGGCAATCTAAAAAATTTGGAAGTTCCTTGATTTGAGTAAAATGAGCAGACGAATACGTGCAGGTATATTTACTGGTATTTTTAATTGCTTTTCCTCAGGGGCTGAGGAGAATCTCAGCAGTTAGGGTTTGGAAGCCAAACTCAATTTGGTGTTGTGGCTATCGCTTTTTTCCTTTTTTTTTTTTTTCCCTTCCCCCCTGTGGGTTGCAACAATTTTATTGACAGAAGTGTGGTGTACACATATGGGAACTATAACTTTAGCTGGTATGATCTGTGTAGAACATGCCTTAGCATATGGACAAGAGTGAAGTTGCTGTTTCGGTTTATGTCTAAATATCTAAAATACTATATATCTAAAATACCTAAATCATACAAACAGTCTTTCTTGTAATTCCCAATGAAAAAGAAATGTAAGAAAATGATGAAAAAAATATTTTAAGAAATAGTTATAACGGTCCTTCATTTTGATGTCTTCCTTGTCTTAACTAAAATAAGTCAGTGAAGTTCGGTTAGAGGTATACAGTAGAACTAAAAATTAACACTGAAAAAATACCTGAATAAAAATTACTTTGCATTATTCACTGTTTCATTTTGTAATAATGTGTAACAGGCATGAAAAATGAAATTAATTATTTGAAGAAACATTCTACAGAGCATTAGAAGTTATTTTTTTGTTGTTTTCTACACAATGTTAAAATACAACTTTAAAATTTTATGTACTGAAAACACTACTAGTTATATAATTTTAATCTTCTATATTAATTGTGGAATAGGATTTGGTTTAAAGCTATTGAAGTATAAATTCAGGAATGTGGGCATTAAAAAAATTAGCTTGATTCTACTGATCTGATCCATTCAGAAAGCTCCTTCTTGCCCAGGAGATATGAACAAAATGCACTTTTTTAGCATATATATATACAAATTTGCCTTAAAAAGATTACGTCTCAGAACAGTTTGGCATGTGTCTAGATATAAAAAGCATTAAAAAATCAAACAGCTTTGTTTGAGACTAAGAGGTTATGAGGCCAAAGACATTTGACCTGAACAATGTGCTACTTAGTTGGTTTACATGTTGGCTCTTTAGTTTTTAAAATGCAGTCTGAAATCATAATTAGACCTATGAGTTGGGAGAACCAGTAAGGCGGTGTGCTTAAGCAGAGCACTGAATCTCAGCACTAATTCTCAAATAATCTGCACCTCAATACAAAGGAAAGTTACGCTACTGTGCCTGAAACTGGATCACTGTAGCTCTTCTTTTTGTCATCTTTTCAAAATAGAAATAAAATAAAATTTTATTTAAATTTAAGCTTGTAGAGCTACCTTCTCTTAAAAAAAAATTTTAATTATTCTTCTCTATTTTTGAAAGCATTGCTAATGTATTGAAAGGCATGTAACTAAAATGAAAATAGAGATGCTACCAACAGCTAGTAATGAAAGTCTTTGAATAGGGGGAAAAAGCTTGTTTAAAAAAAAAAGACATCATCTACCCTTTGCATGAATCTCAAATAAAGCAATCTTAAACATAATTTTTAACTGAGAAAATATAGAGATGGTGTTGCTTACTGTCTGTCCTAGATGATACTTGACATTTTTGTCTTAAAAGTAACGAATCAACACATAAAAGAAAATGCATTGAAGACAAACTTGTAATCTGGACTCTGCCAATAGTATACAGCTTTGGTAAGACTGGAGAACTGTTTAGAGTAGTCTGTATGCCAGGCACACCATTATGTAATATATTAAAAAATGTGCATATTTAATTTAAATAGTAGATTATTTAGTTGTAACATCTTACTTTAAATATTTTACCAGTAATTTTTTAAGGAAATTCACTTCATTTACTGCATAAAAGATCCCAGAAGACATGCCACTTAAAGCATTTTTCAGAGTTTTTGATATGTTTTATAGAATGCTTGAATTTCCCTTTTTCTAAAGATTTTCTTTTCTCTCCAGAATAATCTTCTCTGTAAAGGTCTTGATGATTGCAGCATGTTTCCTGCTCTCTATCTCGGTTTTACAGCATTTATTGTTTATAAAAACTATTACATGGAATATTAAAGAATGGATGGGGAGAAGGTAAGCAGCAGCAAGGGTCATAAGTACTGTGGTCAGCTGGGATAGCTGGATCTGAAGAAGGAAGAGATACAGCTTGTAAAGCAAAAAAATAGAGATCTAAGAGAATAAAAGAATTAAAAGAGGAACTTAAAGACGTGAAGAAAGCCCCCAGAAGAAGTTGCTATTGGCAGATGTGTAGGTTTTTCTTTTCTGCATATATGTAGTTATTTAGAAGGTGCACCAAGTCATGTTTTAATGAAGAGTACTGTGGTTGGCATGTAGGCAAACTACTGACTTTGGTAGATGTTAGTTATTCATCTCATGAATTGTTATTTAATTGCATAATATTACTTTCTATCCAGTGATTGGAACAAATCATGGCTAGCAACTAGAATAAGTTAAAAAGAATGCAAGCATAGCTGAATGAGCCTGACATTTGAAAAATTTTTGGAGCTGCTTGGTATATTGCAGGTATTCATCAGGACCAAATTGACATAATGCCATTCACGCCAAAGGGTCTGTGCCTGGGTGACCTATTTGGTGACCGATATCTCCATTTCTCCCCTACCACCCAGCTGTAACAAAATCGCTGTTCCTTATTCTGCATAAATGAAATTATTTGGTTTTCTGTACTTGAAGTACGGTATGCAAAATGCCTGCCATCCTACTCTACTGGCCCAGTTTCTCCAGTTCTGGGAGTCAGTGGGACACTGGAGGTCAGCAGTCAGTCGTCTTGCCTGGCATGAACTTTAGGAATAAATGTCAGCAAGCTCTTAAGCTAGCAGTGGACTTCTCATCAAATTTTAAGACCCTGATAAACCTCTTACTGATGCTGTGGCAACGATCAACGTGCTGTATGTATTTCCATTTTAGAAGAAGATAAACATAGGGACTTGACTGAAACAAACCAAGTACACAAGAAGTGCTGTGATCTTAGCAGTCTTTAAATTTCTCTAATATGAACTGTCCATAAGAAGATTTGTCCTCTTAATCCTCACTTGTTTTTAGAGAATTTGTTGCCTTACAATTAAGTACAGATGGTTTGGAGCTGTAATGCTGATAAAAAAAGATGCTTAGGATTGCTTCAATTTCCGGGTTGGATTTTAACAGTAATCCATGTCTGAAACATAAGAAATCTGTTTTTATCTGATCTTTAATGCTCGTTTACACATAGCTGACATATTTCAGTGATTACAGTATGTATATAAAATAATACCATTATCATATTTAGGGAAAGACTAAATCTTTAAGAAGGGTGTATAACAGCACCCAGCTTTTCAATTTGCGCTACTTGTGGCATCACTTGCTGCTTTCATTTAACCATGCGAGAAGGGTCTTCTGACACAGGGGAGGTTTGATTTTACAGATGGAATACTGCTGTCAAGAAATTGGGTAACATGTGGGAAACTCTTCTGTATAATTATTTAATGTGGAGAAAATAGCTGAAGACTCCTAGAATGATTTACTTGCCAACATCTTTTTAGGAAATTCTGTCTTTCTCTTCTTAAAACACAGGCATGAGCAAACATGTAAGTCTTAAGGCTGTATAATACTTTTAACTGTTTCAAAGCAGGATGGGGACTCTTGATAGGTTTTAAATATGCCTTTGCCACGAGTCTATAAGATAGACCTTTTAAGCTGTTAAAAGAAATCCACTCCCTAACTATTTGCTCATCTAATGATAGACAGTCCTGTCCCACCTCACCCTTAGGTGTCTAAGGTTAGTGGGGAGGAGGAATGGACTAAATGTGGGTCCAAGCAACACCTTCCTATGTTTTTATTCATGTTGGGTCTTACCATGCTCTGTGAATATTTAAATTTTCAGCTGCTGGTTGAACTGTTACTAGAATAACATCTAGCAAACTTTGAAGTAGTGGAATATGGCATTTTTTTTCTAACAGAAAATGATCCCAGAATTGCAAATTTAGTATAGGTAGTTTCCATCCCTGATGAAATAACTGTATAAACACAGGGAGAGTATCATGCCAGATCATTCTTAAAGATATGTGAGTAATCACCTCTGTGTATTTCTGAGCAATGGGGGTATATTTTGCAGCAGCTGTACATCGTCAGTCACAGTTTGTGTTGACTCTTAAGCCCTCTGTATCTTTTATAACGTCAAGAGCTTTTGTGTCAGCAGGAACCACACCAACATTGCTGTATTAGTAAACCGTTGCATACACCTTGCATACGTGTTTCAGCGTAACTTGCCTGAGACTGTATTTTGCTTGGGCCTGATGGGTACCATATAAGGATGTATAAAATATCGAAGAAGGTGGAAGCTGATGCTGAATTAGTTCTCATATTCCAAATACTTTATTGGTGAAACATATGCTCGCCCTTTGGTAGCGATGTTAAAGGGCATCTTTTTGATGGAGCAAAATTGTGAGGCTTTTTTAGCTAGACAGCAATGTTGTTTCATATTCACTGAAGATCTGATTTTTAATGCTTGGATATCAAAATTTAAGGGATTATTTTATGTGAATTTGCTTGTCTTTATTAACTTGCAGCACTGAAATATAAGGAATTTTGTTGATGCTAGTCTAAATTCTTTAAAATCGGTGATTTAATAACACGTGAGACCCAATTAGCCCTTTGACTGCTTCTGGATGAGAGAAGCAGGAAGTTGCTTGGGGAAGGAGTCAGCAGGGGACAGTCCACAGGTAAACAGCAACCCAGCCAAGGCCATTTTGAACAAGCTGTGATGGAGGATCCCTGCTCCCTGCCCTCTCCTGGCAGCTCTCCACACTGACAGGTGCTTAAAGTCCAGAAAATATGGAAGGTTTCACTACTGCTCTGCAGCAGCAGTCGTCTGTTGTGGCAGTTTTTCTCTGCTTTACTGTCCTTCTAGGTTGGCTGGCTCAAGGTTTCTTGCTGGCTTCCATGCGGTTTTGGGCGTTCCTGCTAGCTGCAGTGTTCCTGCCCTTATCTCCAGGGACGAACACACACAAAGTGAGGAAAGTCACCTTTCCCTTCATAATCACTGCAGTAGTGCTCCCTCTCACTTCTGTCCCCACAAGCAGATCCTGAGCATTTGTTTACTCCTCACTTCCTTTTTTTTTTTTTCCTCGGCCTTTCACTCTGACCCTGCTCCCTCGCAGCAGTGAGAGTGCAGGCTTAAAGAGGAGGTGCCACGCTGTTTAGCCATGGGTAGGCCAACAGAGCTAACACCCACACAAATTAGTCGCTTTGGCAATACAAACAAATGGAAGCCATAAATGATACCCAGCTCAGGAGGAACTTTTTTATTATTATTATTTTTATTCACTATTCAACAGCTGCATGCCATGGAGGACAGAAGCAATGGCTGGTCTGTGTCCAGGATCCACATACCTGGATATCTTTTTCAGTATTAGCTGTCTTGTTCAAATAAGTGTGCTGGCAGCAGAGAACCCCTTATGATGCCATTGTCCAAATCTGGTTAAGCCAGTGAAGAATCTTCTCAAGGGAATGGGCAGAGTCTGTGTTTGGACATAATTCCTGTACATTTATGTTGTTTCAAAAAGGTGATTCAGAGTTAAAACTGCATACAGAAAGAGGTAGCCATGTCCTTCCACTGCAATTATCATGAACATTTTTGTCTAAGGAAAAAGCAAAAAAAAGCAAATAATTTGCCTGGCTTTGCTTTGCCACAGTAACTAAACAAACCCTGCAACATGCACGGGAGTTGACACGTGAAGAAATGCGTGCTTAGTTTTCATTTTAGTTAGTGTTTTAAAAGGAAGTAATGGTCATGTTTGTAAAACACTCAAGTGTTCTGGTGAGGAATACAATATTAAAATAAAAGCTTAAAGATGAGGAAGAACCATTTTCATTCAACTATAGTTCACACCTCCAGAAAGCTAGTAACTATTTTAAGGATTTTGCTGGTTTTGGTGCTTGATAAATTTCCTTATAAACACAAATAACAGAAAATAAAAAAGAGGAAAATTAACATTACAACAAAATGTTGCTGGAGGTGTGCTACTATAATAACCACATAATTCATAGGGAGCCTGCAAAAAACTGCAGCTTCCTGCTTTCTTCTGCAGATGGTGAATCTGTTGTGAGCTCTGTTTTCTTGGAAGCTTGCATGTTTTTCCAACACACAAACACACACAGTATTTTCCCCTCTCTGTGTTAAATGAAAGTACTTTTATTTAGTCCAGAACATTGTGACTAGAGATTTTATATTCTGTAACAGAGAGGAAAAGGGTGCTTTCTTGCAATTGTTACAAAAAACCTCATTATGTTTATATAATTATATACCGAAAAGTTTCATTTTAAGTTCAGACCAGCTCTTCTTTAAGGCCACTCTTAACAACAGAATCTGAATTTGTTTCTGAAGCCAGGCACAAATACCAGAGAGACATTGACAATATCATTTGCAAAGTGTGCGGAATAGTACCGTAGAAACCACAGCCACTGTCTAGGTCTTCTGAAATAACAAAGCATCATGATGAGCACTCTGCTAGGGTATGCCAAAAGTGGATTATTTTCCCGTTAGCAGAGAAGTAAGGTGAAGCACATGACCTAGTCCGTTCCTTTCCAGCTTGGTCACAGCTGTGTATTCTGCTTTGAAGTGTAGCTGGTGCAAGGAGGGTATACCTCATGTCTCCTTCACAGTGTTTCCAACAGCTCTACGCCGTTTTGCAGTGCTGTATTTCCTCCCTGTTTCTTGGTTTGCCGAGTGACTGGCAGTTGCAAGGATATCTCTTGGCTCCTAGATTATTGTTTAAGCATCTCGCACTGGCTTTTTTTTGTATGCTGGGTGCCACTGGGTATTCAGGTATAGGAGTCCAAGAAGTAGGATCATCTTTTCAGTGTGTAGCTGCTTCGTAATACTGTCATCTCTCAGAAATAATATCTGGTTGTGTCAATTTTTGTTATTCCCTTCTTTAAAAGAAAAATGTGTTTTAATTCCTGTTTCTATGGACACTGTTGAGTCTGTTACCTCTGTGTCTTGCCCAGTAGCTTGACTTGTTACAGAATTAAGTGCACCTATGTTGACCTGTTTTAAGTCTCGGATATTTATTTCAAGGGAATGAATTGTTTTGTAATGCTACTATTCTATTACACACAGAGGTGGTGGAAAAAAATATGGGAAGCTAATTTGGAGGAGTATTGTAGCAAATGCAGGCTGTCTAGAGTGCTGTAGCTGCGTAAGACGCTTGCAGATGGTGTAACTGGGTACAAGAGGCTCTTGTTTCAGTGATTTATGTCTGCCTATAGCTAATGATGTAGGATAACTGAGCACAAGAAACAGCAAAGGAAAAAAGTTTTCTGTCTTTTAAATCCCCTTTCTAGTTTATATCAGAGATGAGATTTATAACTGAGATCTCTAAATTCAATATGGCTTGCTGCCAGTGAGATGCAAATCAGAGCCTGGCTTCTCCAGGCTTCAAAGTCGGGCAGAAAACAAGACACTGCATCTTTAAGAAGTGCTTATTTGGCATTTACTTATTTAGTTAAAGATCATTGCCAGGCAGAACTCCCGTGGGAGGAGTGGATGGCTCATTGGGCCTCATGGGGAGGGCGGTAATTAAACTCTGAAGGCAAGCAATGATGTTAAGCTAAAAGCTCATCTTTAAATAGTAATACACTTGCAATGTAAAGTGGAAGGCCCTCGGGTGCCTGTTGACATAGCGTTAGGAGCTGGCACTTTTTTATATAAAAGCTAAATTGAAGAAACTGTTATGAGCTCATCTGCATAAAGCAATATGATTCTGCCTGAGGGTGTGGGCAACAGGGAGTGATTAGCAAAACGTCTTTTTCCTTGCTACTCTGTTGCTCTGCTAACATGCCACTTGTCACTGAGAAATTTGAGATACCATATGCCAACCTGCATCTACAGAGACCCCCTTGCTGATTGCACATTGAAGAATTCCTCTTCAGCGCATGAGGTGCTGTCAAAAAGCATTTCTGAGACTGCATGAAACATGCTGGAAAGAAAAATCTCGTGTTGCCTTCCTATTTCTTCCTCTTGTGTTGCATCAAGCCCTTCTTAGTCACAACTTTAGATGTGATGCAAAACACGTTTACAGAGAAAGAACTGGACATTCTTTGATGGCCGTCATTTCTTCCTCATCCCATGTGGGTTGGACTTACTTATACAGACCAACCTTCAGCAATGTGAGGCTCTGGTTCCCATAGAGAAGTATGAGCCACCTTGACTTCTGTGGAGATAGGGATGGGGCATTCGCTTTGCTTAAAAGCAGTTTGAATTCCTTGAATGCCCCTTGGGGCAAGGAGGGGGTGCCCAGTGGAATTATATTAATAATTAAGAGAAAATGAACATCACGCAATAATATAATTTCCTGTCATACCAGTTGCAGAGCTCAATTACTTAAAATAAATGAAATAAGAATACCATAAACTTTTGTTCAAGTGGCAATTTTTTGTTTTGAGGTAAAAATCACTTTTTTATGTCTGAACAAAACAACCCTAATTTTCTTTCTCAGCATTTTGACTTTCATATCTGGTGTTGAGTGGAAGATTTAATTAGTACCTGTAGTACGTGCATGTAAGCACACACCACGCTCTTCAGAAACATATTTTAATGTAACATTTCAGTATGCTAGATAAATGTTCTACCCATAGTTCAGAGCCCAGAAAAATGTAGGAGTGTTTTCACTTTCAGGTTATTTTGGTTTTCTTTGAATGAATGTAAAGATGTGGTAAAATACAAGGCTCTCTTAAGTCTTCTCTTCACAAAAGATATCCTGGTGGTTATTTTAGAAATTAGCCTGTGAAGCTATGGATTGTCATACTCAGGATTGTCAACATTATTGTAAAATGTACCCTATCTGTCAGCTGTTGTACATATTTTAATATATACCTGAGCTGTCTAATTGATAGCTTGCTAGATGACTCAGTCTGGACCCCAAATTATTTTGGATGCATCCTAGAAAACTTGTGGCTGTTCACATGCTGTGCCTCACTGTACTTATCTGCTGTGAAAATGATGGAGAATTAACTTCTGTTTTTTGTTACATGGAAAGAGACTGGCTTTATTGCACTGCGTACACTGAAGGTGTCCTAAAACAGTCCCTTGGACCTTTGGAACAACCTGCTTCAGAATACAAGGAAAAACACTTTTTTATTTGGATGAACATCCATGTGGTTGAAATACCAAACACAATGTGACTCAGTAGTTGAACAATGACATCTGGACATTCATCATTAACTCATTGATTCTCATGCAAGAACGATAGGGAGTAAAACCATTTCCATCTGTTCAGTTCTAGGTAAGCAGTCTAAAATGCTGTCTAAAAAGTCCATAATGACAAGATGCCAATATCTCAAATCCACTACATGGCTTATACTCTTAATGGTACTTCCAGTAATGATATCAAACACTGGCAGGATGCTGAGGACAAACTAGGCTTCCACTTTTGGGAAGTTTGATTCAGGCATTTAGCACCAATTCAGAGAATTTGGGGCATGAAGTCAGTCTGAAAGGAATGTGAAACCCCCTCATAAAAGGGACTGAAACATAACGACAGGTTAGATTTGGGAAGCTGGTGTAGCTCTCATGCCAATGCTCTTTCTAGTCTATGCACAGAGGGTTTCAGTGCCCCAGGCTGCCTGTATGCTGAGTGTGAGGGGGAAGGCTTGTTTATTCATCTTCCCCTGTCATGTCACTCATGACGAGAAGAGACATGAAAAGCTCAAGGGGCTAATCAGTTTTTAGGCTCTGACCCATATTTTGACTTAGCAGTAATTATGAAATATAGGAATTCTCATGTCTTGTCATACCCATATAATTACACTGCTTCCACAATTGCTCCAGACTTAGCTCTGCATGAATGAGAAGTTAGCAGGCCCTGTATTTTTGGAAGAAATTAAACCGTGGAAAGGAATGAAAATGAAATGTGAGTGATGATGCAAGGGAAAAGGTCTGGGTTTTTTTTGGTTTGGTGGGTTTTTCTGTTTTTTTTTGTTTGCTTTGGTTTTTTTGAAGCAGTGCCAGGTGCTTTGAAGGCAGCAGGGAAAAGAAAGACAAGTGCACGGGCTGGAAGCCAGCACTTCCGAAAGACAGGATCAAGTTGTTTTTGGCAACGTGGTAGAACAGACCTGCTTGCCACTCTGATACGTGAGAAACACCTGCACCTCTTGAACTCTAATGCTTTCACCTGTTAACAAGGGTCTGTTTTGCACAGTCAAAGCTGGAAAAAGCAAGCAAGCAAACAAAAATATATGCATTGCAATTCACAATGAATGTGATTGCTGCAACAGTAAGATTTCCCATTTTGTGAATATATGAAACTCATGTGACTGAAAAGCATGAAGACGAAAGCCACACAGTTGTGTGCACCCATTCTCTTTGTGAGGTTCTTTACCTGTTCTTTAATCTTTTGCCTGTAATCTGGGGCATGGGCTGAACAGTCTGAAGTAGGAACCAAAAGTGCTCTCAAATATGACAAGGAGGTTTCTGCTTCATTTTATGCTATAGTACTGCTAATTTCTTGTCTGGGGAGACTCTAAGAAGAGGCAGCTTCTGCTGTGGCTTTCCTTTGTGTGCTATTGGATATGATTTTAGAGCAGATTGAGAAGGGCATCTGCTCATAGCGCTTGTAAGCTTAGGACATTATATTAAAAGAAAAATATCCTTTTAATGTATCATGAGACAAAGCTTAAAAAAATCCTGTTAGTGTCAGTGATGGTACTTATTTCTCTTGTCCTCCCTCTCTCTGTTCTTCTTTTGCTCTAGCGGCTTTGACCATTGATGCTAATTAGTACTGAAAAGGACATTTTTGGCAAGGCTTTTAAATACAGCTTTTATCTTCTCTAGCAACAGACAAAGTTGTATTTAATGGTATTTGACATCTAAGAGTGACTGCAAGGTCTTTTTTCTGTTGATTTTTTTTTTCCTAAAGGAGTTCCTTATTCTTCTAATTTATTAAGAAATCAGAGGTACTTTTATTCTCAACTTACTTCTGTACTTGGCTGAGAACATGTTGTGTTTATGTGAGTGTACGATATTAAAAACAAGACGAGAATTATATCAGTGTTGCACTGAGTGTTCAACATCAGGAGATTTCCTTTTTTTAGGTTTACATTGCATATTCTGTTGAGCTGCTGCTTTTGATATACATATCTTTTAAAATCATAGAATAATGTATTTTCTTCTTTTAAAGGTTTTAAGACAATTCCTCACAGCACCATCTAGTTATGAACCTGTATAGTATAGGTGGTATGCAGTTGCAAGAAACTCAAGAGAAATAGTTGATTGAAATCAGTACAGTAGGTATTTCCTACTTGCTTATCTGCAGTGGTGTTTTTGCCATGCATCACTGTAACGGTTTTCTTTAGAGGGGTATTTCTGTATGGATGTTGATTTTGGCCAGGCAGCATTGCCAGATGGGACTGTGCCAGTGTTAGATTACAAGTACAGCCACTGGATAAAAAATTCTAGCAAGCGTAGCAATAAAATGACTACAGACTTCAGGAACAATGAACGGACTAGGTATTTAACATGAATCCAACTTGCAGATTTCTTTCTGTTTCATGACAAGTGTGTCCCAAATCTAAGCAATCTGCTTCTGCTATCCCAAACCTTTAATTGTTCCTACTTCTAATCATTGTTGTAAACTGCTAGAACTAAGCTGAACAGGATATAGAACATAACAAGAGGGAAAGAGCATCTCCTGGTAAGATACCAGACAGACGTATTTTAGATTCAGTTGATGTATACGTCTAGACTTGGTTGCAGGGTGGAAATCAGTAGTCTGTAGAAATAAATGCATTCTCCTTTGCCCATCTTCCTCTTTCATATTTTCCTGTAAATCTTCTAAATTGCTGGAGCTCATGTTAAGACTGGATTTTGGGAGGCAGGGTCAATATTTTGTATCTCTACTAGAGAAGGCAGTTCTGCAACCTGGAACTCTTTTAAGTTACTTTCAAACGCTTTACCCCTCCGTCTCTCTCTGGGGTTTAGCTGCCCAAACCAAAAGCATGCGATATCAGTGAAAACCCTCATGTGGACTTTCGTGAACTTTTGGCTAGGGTTCTTGGCCCTGCAGGGGTTATAGCCATCTGTCATCAGAGAATGATCTAACTTACAATGGCAAACTGGCCCAAGGAAAGGAAATATAAAGATGAGCTTTCTCTCATTTTTTGCATTTCTCAGCTGCACAGCATGGTCTGCCACAGCCTAGAGGTATGATTATGGTTGTAACTGTTGGACTAAATCATGGATGTGGCATGTCAGCAAATCTTAGGATTCCCCCCTACCTCAATTCTCTGTGTGCAGATTTGACTTTTGAGGCTGGTTCCACTGAAATGATTTTCAGTTTAATTCTATTATTTTCCCAGAAATATTTTGTTTCAAAGCAGCAAAGCAAAACACAGTTCCCTAGTTGTGCACTACCTTATTGGAGTTGTAGCTTGGATGCTTCCCCATAGGCCAAGCTTGTTTGAGGAACATATTTCTCAGAAGACAGCAGAGATTTATTTTGGTCAGCTGTTTGGATTACAGCAGATACAGCTGGATTAGAAAGCTCTGCACAGGAAATAATAATACCATTCAGCTCTCAAATTTTAGTTCCCACAAGGCGACGTGTGGGCCCTGCTAGAAACATAGCTACATTACCCCTGGGAAGTGCAAATCTTCAAGAAGTTGTTCTCTAGGTGAGAATGGTGATCCAAACCTCAGCTTCCATAATACCTATGCTTATTTTTGAATGGACAGAAAACAAGAGTTTAGTGTCATTCCATGCCGCTCCNAAAGGCTTTGGGAATACTGAAATGTTTCATTTTGACTGGGACCTTGAAGTGACATATTTCAGAATCCGAAGCTTTTTTTACATGAATACCTGTTCAATAAAGAACATTGGTGTGTCAGCTTTTAGCCCCTATACAACATTAACAGATGCTGAAATGTGGTAATTTCCTGTGAGCTGGAAATTCTGTGTTTTGCTTACAGTCAGAAATGGGCTACTTTTTGTTAATTTCATGGTTTTCATTTTATATGTATCTATATTAACTGTGTGACACATCAGGAGCACATGCTAACTCAAACCAGGACAACATGTTAACTAATAATTGGCATGGTGTACATAATTGTTCGCATACTGAATTAGATATAAAATATTTCCCATATGAAACATAATTACTGTGACTCAATAATCATTGTGAAAAGAACTGCTTTGCCTTTCTATATATAGAGCTTTTCTTTCAGGATGAGAATCACATAATAATCAGCATTTGCCAGGTGGGACAATCCCTGTATTCTGGAGTTGAAATCTGTAGCAGTTAACATCGACTCAGATGCTTAAATGAATATTGGGTTGTTGTGTTTGGGTACAGCAGAATTTGGGATAATGCTGTCACTAGAGTGAAATTCTGTCATGAAAGACCTCTAAATTAAGCTTTTTGAACCCAATCCAATAATCTAATGGAGCTATTGAAAAGTCTCCCATTGAGTTGAATAGACTTTGGGCCATTAGCTTTCAGAGCAGCAGTCCTGCATTGGAGCTTCTCGGGGCTATGATAACTAAAAAACTTCTGTCGGATTGCAGAGCCAACTTTTAATCTAGCTTTTAGTCAGGATCATATTTTCAAATGGGTGTCTAAAGTGTTCCTATCAAGTCAGGGTACAGAAACATTTTATATGCCCCGTGTAGGTGCCTGCGTTTGAAAATTTGGTTCTGAGAGTCGTTACTCTTTGATGTGTAATACCTTTTATATACCAAATAATTCTTTTTTAGGGTGATTCTCTGCGGTCAGAATTAAGATATCCAGTCAGAAAAAGTCAAAGAAACAAAAAGGACAAATATTTGAATATCTTTTCAGTTCCTAGTTCTGCTCTTCAAAGCCAAATGTTCCTGCTTGGTGAAAAGACAGTAAAGGAAGAGAACCTTGAAACTGTAGGAAGGTCAGAGATCTTTTCCACTTCCAAATATCAGACAACAGCATTTTTACTTGTAGTTTCTGCTTGGTTGTTTTTTTGTTGGGGTTTTGATTTTTTTGTTTGTTGGGTTTTGATTTTGTTTTGTTTTGTGGGTTTTTTTTTCAGCAAATATATTCTTCCATCATTTCTGACATCCTGTCCTTTTTTAAACCCTGCTATATTAAACCCATAAACTCATTTGGTCCCTGGAGGATATTGCAGGAATGAGACTATATATGCTTTTTTTTCCAACTTTCTTTGTGGGTTGAAGGAATTTTGTCTGTTTGTATTCCTGAGATTTACATATCTGCCAACTCATCATTACCATAGCGAGATACCTTTTTTCATGCTTATTTTAAGCCTTGTTTGAAAATGTTTCTTTTTATGTATGAATCACCCCAAATATTGTTATACCTTAATCACAGTAGCCTGGTGGACCACCTAAGCTTGAGATGCACCTTTGACCTTGTCCCTAAATTGTTGCAATTTTAGATACAATTTAAGTCCTTGCATGTCTACATATTATACGTTAATGGCGTTTCAATACCTGTAGCAATAATGTAAAATAGACATTCATGCGCAAAAAGGTCTTCAGCGTTCCAAAGGGCTGTTGGAGTATGGCAGTAATCTGATTAATTTTAATCTATTTTTTGAGAGAGGTAAGGAATTTTCCTGTTAAGTTTTCAGAGCTTCTTTTTTGGAAGTGTTCTGTCTCGTTCAGAGTGAAGTATTTGACATTCAGACCATTTGCCTATACAGTCAACTGGAAAACACAGATATCTCTTGGTCTTCGAAAAGATTGGCTAGTTGTCCCTACTGATTATTTAAGAGGATGGAAATAAGAATGTCAGGATCTTCGTGGAATTACCTCAACACAAGATAAAATAAAATGCTAAAAAATGTAGAGCATTTAGGCAACAAATTTAAATAATGAAGGGCATGGAAAGAGAGGGATACGAAGGGCATTAAAGAGTCTTTTGCAATAGCAAAATGTTATATGTAATCTCAGATAAGACTATATCAATTCCTTATTTTCTGGATCTTTGCCAGAAATCACTGAGTTTTCAGTGAACCCATCAAATGAAAGAGTTCTAGACATACACAGTATGCACATACATAAGTTAATATATAAAATAAGAGGGAAAAAATGTTTCTGGAGAAAAAAATCTCACTTTTAAAATTTTGTTGATTGTTTCATATTACTGATAATACCTAATATTATTTGTAATTGTAATGAAGTTATTGGCTTTACTTAATATCCAGGATTTCTGCATAAAGATCAGAGTCAACCTATTTTATGTTTCACATTGACAAGAGATGGAATATAGCAAAATAATCATTACTATCAGGAATGACACAACTAGATTGAAAAAGTAGTTGCACCGAAATCAAAAACTACTCACAACTTTTCCCCAAAGCTAGGATATAATTTGCAGATTTTTTTGTTTTCTACAATGTTACCACAGTCTTAGCTCAGGGCTTTTTTAAATGGAGTTCCACTGCTCCATTAGGAGCATTAGGAAGTAGTAAAAGAAAGTACAATGCATGAAGACCACTGTCATATCAATCAGTGCAATTAATATTAAAGAAAGAAAAAATAAAACATGCCCCTTTTTGCATTTGAGTGAGACATCCATTTTCTGGATCCACAGACCAGCTTCTTCCAAACGCGTGATGCCACGAACAGGTACAGAACATTGGGGGTGATAGAGAGAAATACATGAATATTACTGAGTACTGAAGAGCTTTTATTGACCTGTGAAATGTGATGCCCGGTGATTTCCTGGAAATCCCACCAGGTGTGCAGTTCAGTTACTTGCTTATGCAGTCTCTGGGAAAACAGCAGGTTGCAAGGTGGCCTAACTTCTGTCATGTATACAAAGATCTAAATGTATTTTGGATACTTGGCATGTCTTCATGTTTGTAGCAGAGCAAGGAGATAATCCTGAAATCAGAGAGGATCCTTCTGATGTCTTAATGAAAGGCTGTTCAAAATTGGCTGAGCTGTAATTTGTAGAACTTGCCATTTGCAGTAGATGTTACACTCCACAGAGCCTGTTACATCCTTGCTTTTAAGAGAAAATGGGAACCTTCTGTTTGCACTGAAGGTGTCTCAGCCACACTGAGCCTTTGCAGTGACACACCCTACAGCCAATGCCCACAGGTGTTTCCCTGCAACTTGTTAGAGGTGTCAGAGAAAACCACTGATATGGTCATAATAAGGCATTGCCCCAAATTTGCTATAGATTGCCCGTGGCTTTTGCTTTCTGGTTATGTCCTCCCTTCCTACAACTTCAGCAACCATCCTTCCAAGAGACAATATGTGCCCTATTGCTTTTCAGCTAATGATTCTTAGATCCAGCGATACCCGTTTGCAGTCTTGCCTAGAGCTGCTGGTGCCATTCCTGCTGTGCAATGAAAAGGAGATTGCTTAAGTCAAAAACAGGATGTAAGTGTAGCAGCATTTAATGGTGATGAAGAACTTGAGGATGTGAGGAAAAGGGAAAGAACAAGATCACACCAGCTGTTTTGTCTCTGGTATTGTCCAGCTTCTGGTTGCCTGCCTGCTTTTGTAACCCAAATATAATGTCAACATAAATTCATAAGTGCGTTTTCCTTAACAGAAAAGAATGCTTTTCCTTAACAGAAAAGAATGCTTAAAGAATATCTTTATCATACGCAGCACTTTAGGTCCCATATGAGTTATCAGTTGGGTCTTGGGCTTCTAGCTGCACACAACATTGTCCTTGAAGGACTTAGATGGGAAAGGGTGGCAGCAAAGGTGTTTTCCTTTAGAGGGCTTCAGCAACTAGCTGGGGATTAAGAAAATTCTGTGTACCAATGGTTTCAGAGGGGAATCCCAAGGTACATTCAAGCTTAGAGGAAGACCTTTCTGCACTGCTTATAGACCTTTCCCATCACTTTTTTTTTTCTGATTTTGCCACATTTTGTCCTTGTTTGTTTTGCTTGTGCCCTTTGCGTGATCCACCTGCTATGATTCCTTCCGTTCTTCAGACCTCTCTATCCAGGTCAGCTGTTTCTCCCTTTACTTTCACATCACCTGGATGGAAGCAGAGAGGAATATCAGTTGCAGAAACAATGGGGTCTCTATCTGACCTGCTGACACCTTGCTCCCATGGAGGAGAAGTCATAGGAATTGCTCTGTTTGCCCCCATATTACAGAATACTCAGTACATATTGAGTATTGGAGGCTTTTGCCGCTATAATAGCAAATATTTATTTTCAGTGACAAGGGGATAATTGTCAACAGTAATCCAGAAGTAACTGTATCACAACATTTTTTTTGTTTCACAGTGAATTGTCGTATTTGTAGAGCAGCTATAGTTCTGTTTCAACATCCTAAGAGCATATTTTTTTTGCCTTGTGGCATTGCTGCTACATACTTGTTTGCATATTAGTAAGGACATGGACACAGCACACAGAAAGATTTTTTTAAAAAAAAGAAAAGATTGCCAAATATTTTCTTGTTTTCTTGTTGCATATACTCAAGTATTCAGTCTTGGAGTTATCTAGTACTTCAGAACTTATGAAGACAGTATGTGAGAAGTATGTATTATAGTGAAGAAATAAGAGAGAGAGAGAGAAGAGAATCAGTGAGGAAGAAGTGAGTTGGGCCAAATCTCATGCTCTTCCATTTTAGTCTCCTTGTTCCTGCATTCTGTTCTTGTTGCTGATGTCATGATGTTCTACTTTTCTTTGGTTGTCAAAGTAACTATCATTTTGGGCCACCCAGTCATATTAGATAAACATGGATGTCAAGTGAATGAGGGTCAAAGAAACTAGACAGGAGGAAGTATTAAAAAGGCAAATGATTCATATAAGTAAATCTGCCATGTAAACTTTGATGATTTATTTGCACCAAGGTTGAGTTGTGTGCCTGGATCTCTTAGGCACTTTTATTAGACTCTAAATGGATATCCTCATGCACCATAGAGTCATAGAGTGGTTTAGGTTGGAAGGGACCTTAAAGATAATCTAGTTCCAACACCCTGCCATGGGCAGGGACACTTTCCACGAGACCAGGTTGCTCAAAGCCCCATCCAGCCTGGCCTTGAACACTTCCAGGGATGGGACATCCACAGCTTTCCCGGGCAATTTGTTCCAGTATCTCATCACACTCAGAGTGAATTTTTTTCTAATATCTATTCTAAATCTATCCTCTTCCAGTTTGAAACCATAGCCCCTCGTCCTGTCACCACATGCCCTTGTAACAAGTCCCTCTCCAGCTTACTTGTAGGCCCCCTTCAGATACTGGAGGGCTGCTATAAGGTGTCCCTGGAGTCTTCTCTTTTCCAGGCTGAAATACCCCAACTCTTTCAGCCTGTACAGTTTAGCTCTGATTTTTGTTTTAAATGTTATGTTTTAATGGGAGCCCAAACCAATGAATTTTGCTATAGATACAAATTAAAATCTTTAGTTTATTCAGAGTCAAGTGATATCACTTGGATGAAACACTGCCAGAACTGTGGAAAATTAAGAATAACTAAATAACTGAAACACAAAACGTATTCTCCTTCTGACTTGTCTGTAGACAGATCACAATCTCCAAAGATGTTAATAGCTATTCACAGCTTGGTTGTCACTATTTTTTTTTTACTTTCACTTGTGAATGCTTACGGTTTCAGAATGTCAAGTTTGCTCCTAACTGCTTCCAGATATGATGGCATTTTAGGGAAAAAAAACTTATTCCAGGAGAGGGGAACATTCCCCTTAGATCCGCTAAAAGAAAACATGGCCAAGGATAGGGGAAAAAAACACAAGTAAGTTACTTATTTATTCCCTATTTTACTATTCATATTTTATTTGAATTTCTGTTTATTTAAGTCCTCACGATAGTTTTATGTTTAAGTCCCTATTAAGAATGTTAATGTTCATAACAGATTTGAACTTTGAACCAGAATTTTTCATAGTGACATAGTGCGTATATTTTAAATGGGTAATATTTTATATTAGTTTGGAAATTAGGTTAGAGATGCCAAGTCTTTCCCTCCTTCTCATGTCTCATAATCATAAATTATGTTGAAGGGCTCCTCCAGAAGCTAACCCAATTCAACTCCCTGTTCAGAAAAGGTCTAATTAGATCAGGTTTCTCAGGGCCATGACTAGTCAAAGCTTGAACACCGCCAAGGACAGAGGTCCCACCATTTCTCTGGGACTCTGTTCTGTTTTTTTAACCATCCTCATGCCAAAAAAAAAAAAAATTCCTGTCACTGGACACCTCCAAAAACTTCTAGCTCCTGTGTCTGCGTATTCTCTGATCGGAGAGGTCCAGACAGCTGTAAGATCTTTGTTTCACCTTCTCTTCTTCAAGCTGAATGGCCCCACTTCTTTCAGCCTCTCCTCATGCACCATGTTTTCCAGCCCCTTGGCCTCCAATATGTCAATATCATCCTGGCCCAAAGCCGAGCACAGCTCTAAGGATCTAGGAAGTGCTTACTTAAAGAGAGCATTTCCACCTCTAATTTCCTACTGTGGAATCTTTTTGCCCTGTTCCCTAACACTTTGGGCACCTCTCTTGACCTTTATTTATCTGGCAAGCTACAAGGTCATCTGAGAAGAAGAAACTTAAGATATGTTGCATTACCCCGTCCCATGGCTGGGAGCAATAGCTGTTGACGCAGAGCAATATGCTGTGTGTGGGTGGAGTAAAAATTTCTACCTGCTGGGAAAATTTCCATTAAAAGCTTCCAAGCATATGAGAATTTGCAGCTTTATTGCCATAAACAAATGACATCTCCTGCTCAGCAATGCTGATATTAGAAGTTTGCATTTAAGTACAAAGAGCTGAATCAAAACTTTACTGTGGTTCACTTTTGAAGAAGCTGATGGCAAACCATGCTTTTCAGCTTTCAAGGGAAGTGCCTCCAACTCCCACTTCTTTCCTTTTTTTCTACTCAGCGAGAACTGTAGGTGAGTGGTTCAGAGTTTTGCTGACACACCAACACCTATAAAATAGCATGTTGTACTGATGCGTGAAAAGCACTCAGCATTAAGTTCTTGAAATAATCAATTATTTAGCAGCTCATCACATTTACTGTCCACTGAAGGATCTTTATAGCAATAATGAGGTCACTGCAATCAGATCCTCTTCTTTTGGCATTTCATCTACAAAGCCTGCACACAGCCACAAAAAAAAACTTAAAAGACTTCAGTCTGGAATCTGGTCTAGTCTCAGCAGGTGATTGCTTTTTAATTCTCCCTATCTGGATACCTTCTTGTACAATGAAGTGCTCTGACTTGCAAAAGAGAGAGGCCTCTGGTCATTAGAAACAGTGGCTGTGCATTGACTTCACTGGCCTTGAATCAGGCCTGTGGAATGGCGTTAGATATTCTCTACTAGGTGGGAAAGCTAGTTGGAAAATTGCATTCAAAGAGGATTGGGAAACAGTCTTTCTGAGTTAAAAAAGGAATATACTTTAAGCATTGAAGGGCAAATCCTCCCTAAAGGAAAAGATGATTTTGGAAGAACAGCAGTTGAGAAATGAGTCCAAAATATTGGCATTTGCACATTTTCCTGACATTTTTGAGAATTTTTCTTGCCTTTTTATTTTTAAGCAAAATGGATTAATTTTCAAGGATCTATGATTCACAATTATAGAATCATTATAGAATCATCAACTGGAAGCGTGTCTGTTTGAAAGTTATACACTGGTACATAAAAGCACCATCATTGTTTGTCTTGCTAGACCTCTTAAGGAGACTGCACTTAATGTTCGTGAGACAATAATAGGAATACTCTACAGATTGGAGAATTATCCTCATGAGGATGGAGAAAGCATTATTTGATATTAATTACTAAATGAAGGGTATGAAGATCAGTGAAATTTGGGGAGGGTTTTTGAAATGACAAGGTCATTTGCTGTGTCGCTGTGTCCTTGTGCTTTTCTGACAAGGGAGACTTGTGCACGGTGAAGTTTCATTAGTGGAGTGGGCAGGTGCAGGCATGTGTCCAGTGCTGTAGGAGTGACTGTTCTTCCTTATGGTTGCAGCCTGCTTCTGCAGACCTACCTTCATTTGTTACTGGTCAAAATGTGGCAGTAATTTTGTAAACATGTCTTAAGAAGCTAAGAAATGGGGGTTTATATTATCTATTCTTCCCTTCTTCCCATTTTCTCTGCAATATATGAGGAAGAACTTGAAACTTGGTTTGCTCTAATCTGAGATAGTTCTTGTTCTTTTCATAACACAAGTTGAAGGGTTTGACATAGAATGGTTAATGGCTGCAGGAGAACTAATGACAAAATGGTGTGGGAAAAGGGGAGTTGTTAAACTGAGAAGAAAGAACAAAAGGCATAATTGGAGTTACTCTTCATTTTCAATTTTCATATATTAAATATTAATAGCAAATAGATACTCTAGAGAAAATTTTATTTGTGAAAATTTTCAGAAGGATTCAGAGATTTCCTGCAGAATAAGCAAAGCCCAAGTTAGACTTTTCTAAGGTTAAAAACGCAAGCAGAAACAGATGTATTAGCTTGTAGTCAGACAGACTGATAGGTTGACAAAAAGTGTGATGTATGGTTGCGGTGAGAATTCTGTATTGCATGTCAACAGAGAAATATTTATTGGCACTACATTATATTTATGGATGCAATACCACAGCCTAAATATAGTGCCATCTTAAAATACAGTGCTAGAACTCATTAAATACAAGTAGGAAATTTGAAATACAGTTTACTCTTAGAGATTTCCTGCTATTGACTAGTCCTTCATGTTAAAATCATATTAAATAGAGGAGGTTGGATTCAAGTTCATCACCACAGAACTCCACTGAAGCTGATGAATTTACCATATTACTTTGGCCCTGAATCAGGTGAAAGCAACAAGGCGTGTTCGTAAAAGTCAGCTTGAGTTTGCAGGTCACAATTCTAGAACCAAAGCAAAAACATTTATGCTGATCTGGGGAAAGAGTGACCTTGTTGACAAATAAATCCGAGATAGTATGGCTCCTGTCAAGGCCTGAAAGAATCTGAATATTACATCGCTGTGATAAATGCAATTTCTTGTTATACAGAGTGTTCTGAAATGGTCCAGGATCCTGGAAGGTCTGATTGCCAGTGAGTTACAAATATGCCCCTTAGCCTTTTCAGAAAGCAAAACCTCTTATTTACATTATGGATTAGAAAACAACTCTGGTGACTTTAAAAATATTGGTTTTAACTAGTACGATATGCAGATGACTTGAATGGATTTGAAATGTAAACCAAATAGTCATGGCACTTGTATATACCAATGTAGAGCTTCCAGACAGACAAACCTCCAGTTCAATAAATAAGCTGAATTTGTATTAAATTAGAGGTATACTTGAGCTGACTTCAGTTACTCAAGTACTAAATGTACAGCTTTATTCTTAAGTATTGCCGGTCTTATATAGGTTCCTGCATTCTCCTAGGGTTTCATGGATGCCAGTGCCCCAACAAGATGGGTTACAGCCACATCAACTATGCTTAGGCATGCTACATTCATGCTTTAGTTTGTGCATAGAGTTAATGCACGTACAGTTCTTTCTTTGTCCATGATGCGTCTGATAGAAAAGGCCTCATTTGTATATGGGACTGTGGTTTCATCCTTTGCACTAGGAAAATAAAAGAAAATTATGGAACTCAGCAGATATGCTCATTTATGGGGAAAAATAAAAGCAGTAACCGAAACAGGAATGAAATCCGTGTCCTGCTGGAGACCACGGCAGTTTTCCTGTTGATTCCAGCATGGCAAGATTTCGACCATAATCATAAATGGGTCCATAAGAAGAAATATCCTTTCCTCACCTTTCTTTCAGTAATTTCTGACTCCTAGGCCTAATACGCAGTTGTTAAATCTTCTGTCCCATTAAGCAAATCAGATAAACATGGTTATGTCTAAATGCATGTATGAACAAAATGATTTTTTCCATGGTTTTAAGCTAAGATGTTTCTTCATATATCTACATTAATCTTTAAGCTAAGGAGAGAGTAAATGGGAAGTGCTGGTGCATGTAGTTAAATATTTATTAAAGTAGATGTGGAACCAAATGAGAAAAAGTGAAGAAATGCGAAGACATGGAGGGGCAACAGTGTTTAGATTTATCTAAATCTAAAGAATATTTCAGCAACAAGAAAAAGCCTAATTTTCCTTCCTTGATCAGTTTGTGGCTGTTGAAGAGCTGACAGCCAGTATATTGGAAGATCTTTCCTCCCCTCTCAGATGTGAGTGGGAGATAAAATTACCACAATAAGAAAAACAGTGGGATGTCAACTACACTAAAAGAATAAAAAAACAAACAAACAAATGCCCAAAATCCTATATGCTGTGCCTCAGAGTGATTATCAGTTTTTAAGTTCTTATATGAACAGCACAAGCCCTACTGGTTTCTGGTAAGATTTGTGCTTCTAATCTGTTTAGATGAAAATCTCAGCCTGTTGTGGATTTGTCTGTCACCAGCATCCCTACCTTCAGAGAAATGTGTGTTGGCTGTATTCCTCTTTGTGCAGAAATCATATGGTAATCGCTTGTAGTTAACCCATGCATTTTTAACTTCTTATTCTGGTCTGTCTGCCTGCAATGAGCATGGTAGTACGCTGCAGACATGATGAGTTCTTGGCTTTTTGTCAAACTGAGGTAAATTCTGAGGTTTACAGCTTCTTTGCTTTTTACCGAAGTCTTTAGACTACTACAGAAAATAAACATTACTGACTGTGTCAATAATACTTCCCCTTTCTGAAATCCTCCCTCTGTGAAAACATGATTTGCAACACTTTCAGTGACTTCATACTTAGATGATTTGAAAAGTCCAAGGTTAACATACTGTCTGATAAAATGACGCTGATTTTATGACTGGATTGAAACGTCTCCTTGACTTTTTTTAAAGATGGAGACAGGCTGGGGTGGGGAGGTCTCTCTTGGAACTGCATCATCCTGAGGCACATAAATTTCACTTCTAGGGCTACTGTTGTCATGCAGCTGGAAGGTCTGGCTTTAGCATAGCTCTGTGCCTTTGGATCATATGCAAAGGTGTAAATTCCTTCACTACAAATTTGTAACCCTTATGTACCTTTACTATATTTTTTTAATATTGCAAATTGTGTTAAAGAAAGCAAACAGAAGTGTCCCCACTGCCTTTTGGAAGAGGCACATTTTTGTGAAGTTTGGTCAGAATGGAAAACGCAATAAAAATTATATGGTAGTAAACAACAGACAAGGATGACATGTGGATTTTTATTTTTCACCTACTTGCCTTTTAGGAAGAGAAAAACAAGTGGTTTGTTCATAAATGACCATTATCTGAAATAGAGGCAAATAACTTTTTATCACTCTCCAAGAGACCTCCTTGTCTTTCACTGACTTCTTGAAGATTCTTCCCAAGCTGACTTTGGTAATAGGGCAAATCTAAATATGCAAAGACAGAACAACAACAACAAAAAAGGTTACTCCCTTTCCATGGCAACATCAATTCACATTCTGCAGGTACAACAGCTGCCAGTTAGTCCACTCACTAAATGAAAGCTCCTGAAGGCTCTTTATACTGTAACATTTGGCCAAAAATAACTTGGCATGCCACAGTTTTCCCACAAACCCACAGAGAGAGTGAGATTAAACTGACTGGCAAGCAGACTGTCAACTCACTTAATGTCTTCATGTTAAGAGGAAGAAAACAGTCTCTAAACATTTGAGAGAGAAAAAAAAGAATGTTTATGGTTGGTGCATTATTTTCATGGCCTAAAAGGTAAAATATTTATGCTGTTGAAAGGAATATGAAATATCTTCTGTCTCATTCACCCCAAGGGCACCAGGTAATTTGTTTTCCAGCAGAAAACTATTCTAATTACATACATTCTGAATTGGAATTAATTAGCATTTTTTGAAGTTACAGTGACAAAACTAGGCAGTTACTTGAAATGAATTCTAATGGAAGTAAATCAGTTTCTCTTAGCGGGACTTGGACTTTCTAGAGACATTTTCTGAGGGAGGCATGAAATTATTACTTTCATAACCATTTTATGATGAAGTTCTGTCAGTAATTAGATATTACCACATGATACTAAAATTGGTATCACTGTTACCTGTCTTGAGCAGATCTTAATGTGAAGCAGGTGTTGTATGAGCACTTCGTAAGAGTATTCAATATGAGTCAGTAAGAAAAAAATGTAAGGCTTTTTTTGGCAATTGCATAGGTAGTGTTTAGACCTGTAATTACAACTGATTAACTTAATTAAAACTGGGACAGACAATCCTGAGCTGATTTTTTAGAAACCTGTGCAAATAGGCCATCATCAAGAAGGAGCTGGTGTGATGTGTTTCTTAATGGTAGTCTTGGGAAAGTGACTGCAGTGTGCTGAAAATCAACCCCTGCTGGAGGAAAAGTGGGCATTTTGCCATTTAAACTTAGACAGAAATAAAAGGATTCCTTAAGGAAAGTGGTTAAAAACTTTCTAATTTAAATTTGTAATGCAAATCATTTAAATTAATGATAGTAGTTCTGGAGAGATTTTGCCTTCATTTATCTGTAAAGCTCTGCAGACCTGCCAGCCAATTGAGTGAGTTACGGCTTCAGGAGGCAGCTGACCTGCCAACTGAGTGAGATTTGGGTATGAGTTAGATTTAGGCCCATGAAGCAGGCTGATTTAGGTTACGTCGGAATTAGGATTTTAAAACCTCTCTGCCCATGTTAGCAGATTTACACATCGTTCTGAGCTGCCATTGTAAACTTGAAGCGTGCCCACCACGAGCATGTTCAGGTAGTTAAAAGGCTACACTCAAACACTGAAATCTTCTACAGCTGCAGAAGAAAAGATTGTTTACACACAGGCGTAAAAAATGCAGTCCCATGTTATTTTTCTTTTTTATGTATTTATCACTGCCGGTGGATGATATTACAATATTGTACAGTGTATTTAAACCACTACAAGTGACGTTTAGTACAGTAATGTACTCACTGTGTGTTTTTCACCTTAACTGTTGAATTTTTGATAATTTTTGATAATATTTGATGCTTTTGATAATGTAATTTTTCATATGTGATAATGATTAATGCCATTTCTTTCACTTTTGGCCATTTTGGTTTTTTATATATATTTGTTTATACTTTAACTATAACATAGCCAATAGTAAGAATCCCACTTTGATGTTTTGAAGATGCAAATCGCAAATATTGCCACCTAAGCATAATCAAATTCTCTGGGGAATCTTCTGTACTGGAATGTCGTTCTTCAGTTAATATATTTCTTTGGGAATACTGCTTCTGAAACTCTTCTCGCATGTGCCTTGGGAATGCATCCAGAAATACTTATTTTGCTGATTTTGTTTTAAGGACTAATGTATACAGGGACCATGGTTTTAAATTTATTTTTTTATTTATTTGTGGCCTGTGTTGCAGAGGGTGTATGATGTATCCTTTATCTGAACATGAGGTGACTCACAAATGTGCATTAAACACAGGCCTTCTAGTATGACACCTAGTGGACATTCCACCCAGACAGTGCTGGAATGCTTTTCACATTAGGCAAGGATGATTAGCTTTTCTCAAATCCACAAACACAGCATGTGAGAATAATATGTGAAAAGGCATAACCATTTCCAGGGGATCCTTATTGATGGCAGTCTGTGTTGCTTCCATGACCTGTAATGCACCACTTTCCTGCCATTTAAAGGAACATCAGGTATTTCCCATCTAGTTCACACCATTAGATGCTACCATCGGCCATTAGAACACACATCAGTGCAACCTGGCTGCTTTTAATGGTATCTGTAAATACAGGAGAAAGTCGGACAAGGCAGTTCACAATTTGGTAATGCACCATTAAAATGCAGAAAAAGAATAACAGTGAAAACAGTAGGGCCATTCATTCACCTCATTTTCATTAGGAAAGACGATGTGCTTCCTCTCTGGTCATTCTGAGAAAAAACATCCTCGTCAAGTAAAATGTTGGTATCTTACTCATTAAGTAAAATAACTTGAATTCTACGGGGTGCTCAGGAAGATTACAGGCTCTCCTCTATTTTCTGCAAAAACACAATATTTGTATTTCTCCAACCTGTTTCTTTCCTGTTCTTCATAGAACCTTTTATATCTTATTTACCAATAGTATTTAAGGGACCTTACTGTATATTGTGTACTGAGTACTGTTATTTAGCTTTCCAGTGCTCTGAGAAGTAGAGGTGAGCCATCATACTCCCTAACAGATGTGGAATTGAAGCATAGAGAGAGGTCCAAGAGTGAGCATATACAGTCAGAAGCTGAACTCTTGATTGTCACTTTGCCATACTAATGCCTTGATATTCCCCTTTAGTTTTTCTTAATCCACACTCCCATGATTTTTCCACCTTTTCCGTTGCATCTGCCCAATGAGAAATGTTGGTGGTATTTCATCACGCACAGTCACATGTTGGTGTAGTAGACCTTGATACAGCATAGAGGTGCCACCTTTAAAGCTTTCTTTTGAGCAATCTTTGATAGAGCAAGGAGCAATCCGCCAGCATGATGCTCCATGCTGGCTCATTTGAAACTACCTCAGATATGCTCTCCATCTGTCTTCTGCAGCGATGGCCAATAATCAGCACATGCTACCTATAGTGAGGTCTAACTAATTAAGCAGAGTTATTAAATAATTTAATCTGCAACAACTTCACTGTGATAGCATTTTGGCAGAATATGCATCTCAGTAAAATGTTATGCTATGCAGTGCAATGTACAGATAAGTATATTTTGAAGGGCCAGAGTATCCTACAGAGTGTGGGTCGTGCCAGCAGACAAGGTTGCACCACTGAACAAAGCAGGCCCATGACAGCAAGGGACTGTGGGGATGAGGAGTGACTGTTCTGGAAGTATGGAAGAAGTCACGTAACAAAGTCATTATCTCATCTCACCAACAGGAATTAAGATGACAATTTCTTAAGTCTTTGACGGGAATTTGTGAGATACAGACAAAGGCTGGCTTTGTGCTATGGAGGCTAGTGTCATCAGATTCCCTTTACTGATGTAGAGAGGCAGCCTCTCAGAGGCATACTGGAGAAGGGCATATTTCTCTTAATGGAATGAACATTTACAGTTCCCCCATTTCTTCTCATTCTTGGGCAAGACTTGAAGATCGGTGCAACTGAGACTACCTGGCAGTGCAATTGGAGGTGAGCAGCTTGATAAATTAATAATGTAGGGTGAAGCTGAATGGTAAAGTAAAGGTATTAAAAGCCAAGAGCAGATGTGGAGAGGCAGTGGAAGAGGCAAAGACATAGAGGGCTGCAAATGGAATATATACCCCCACAGGCCACATTTTGCATGCTCTGGAAAAGAGAGAGGTCCTTGCCATAAGAAAGAAACAGGAGAAATCTGTGGACTGTGCTGGAAATAATTATTTTTCTTTATAAATGTTTAAGCAATTCAAAATGACTGTCAACTGCAGATATTAAAACACATACAAAAAAAGAACTCTCTGTAGTTACCAGTAATAGGAAATAAAGGAGGTGAAAACCAGTCGGAAGGAGTTTGCATCTGGATTACTTGGAAGTGGGGCACCTCATGAAGATTTATCCTCTAAAACTACGCCCGCTTTTGTTCTCCCACCACCACCTCTTGTCTGGTGCCGTACTTGGGGTCAAGTGAGGATCTTCTCCTGCCTCTCTCTCACACACATACCAAATATAGATCGCTGCTACTACTGAGCAGTTTGCAATCTTTAGTAAGAGACTGACCTAGATTTTCTTGTGGATCTTCCTGCATAGCATGGCTTAAAGGCTGTAACCTTACCCTCCCTCCCTAGGCTACAGATCCCATCCTTTTTAAGGCAGAATGTCTGTCTGAATTTCTTTAATCTTTAACTCACAACTTTTCAAAGCCATTTTCTCTCCTTGTTTCTCTACCACTATGCTGTTCTGTCTCCTCCAAATACAGCCAAGAAAATAAATACCCCAAATCAGTGTACTTTAAAACATGTAAATTCTGTTTAATGGAATTCATGGATTAGAAATGAGGCTTAAGTGCTGGGTAATGAGGTACATTATATAATTTTATGCCAGGTATGAGAAATTAGACTCAGGATAGATAGAATGGACAGATATAGAGATAGGAGGTTGTTCCATGAAGAACAACTGCCCCAGAAAAGACGCCATTAACTTAGGAGATAAACTCAGGCAGCAAATTTAAGTATGTTTGCTTAAAGTTTGTTTAAGTATATAAAACCTAATAGCAAATTTAAGTACATTGGTCTTAGGATCCCCAAATAGGTGGTGTTCTATGGTCTGTTCTCTACCAACCCTCTCATTTCGCTTCAGAAAACTTTTAATTTGGACTGTTATTTCTTCCGAAGTTGAATACTTTTTTCTAAGGATAGCCTAGTTGCTGCTAAACTTATATGCCACATTTCTCCCATGGAATCTAATAAAATAATCATGGTAAACTCATGATAATGACACACATTTCCCAAAACAATTAAGAACACAGTTTAATTTAAACATAGAAAGAGCGGTCGTAGGAAAGATGAAGCAGAGCATATTGAACTACAGCATTCACTGTTAATAGAAAGCACACATTTTTGGAAGTATTGAAAAAGTAATTGCAATAATATATTGGCTTTTGGGGAATAAAACAGTTTTTGTTACTGATTTTATTTTATGTTTCTATTCAATACACTTCCATGCCATCAATACACTTGATGACAAAATAGTCATCATTTTTATAACAGGATGAAATCATATTTCTTTGGAATATCTTTTTTTCTGCTCTTTTTTGACGGCAGAAAAAAGTTAAAAGGTCACTTTCTTTTACAGAATATGTATCTCAGCAATTTGTAACTTCCTAAAACAATGCAGTCTGCCTTTCTTGCACCCAACTCCACAAATCCCTCAAGTGCTTAGTTAACAAGATGGTCACCACATTCATGTGATGTGGACACGCAACCCACATTAAAATTTGTGCTATCAATCTATGAGAGGTTGACAACTTTTGCTCACTAAGAAGCAAGGCTGGACTTGTAGATCGGGAAACATCAAGTTCCCTGAAGCTTTCACTTCCCTACAGTCCCAGTGTGTTATCAGAGAGCTTGGGGATCTAAGTGAACTTGCTGTCCGTGTAGTTGAATATAGCTTATTTTGCTGTTTGCCTTGACCATCCTGAACTATGACATGTCACTTCACTCATAGAGACTAAAACAGACATGTGTGAGTACGTGATAAGATGATCACAAGAATTCAAACACAGTCTGCGAAACTCCTTTTCCTTTTTGCTGTTTTGCAAAGACATCATTCGAGGTGCACATTAATCTGATCTGACCAGGAATTGAACTAAAAATAAAAATAAAAATCCAAGTATATGAACATGGCCATTAAGCCTGGTTCTCTGCAGAGCCTTGCAGTCAGAAGTTAATTACAGCTGAATCTTTCTTGACCTTTTAACTTTTTATCTGTTGAAGTTTATGTAGATTTGTTTCTGGCTGAAAGAAAGAAGCTAAAGAAACTAGTTAAAAGCCCACAATCACATAGTAACATTGATTGCTTTTCCTGCAGGTTAAAAATTTGTAGGTTAGCACTGGTGTTTGGTACTTGCAATGACTCATTAGTGAGACATACAGTACCAGGTCCTGGAAAATAATATCAACTGTCCAAATTGAGTATCTTTAATTACTTGGAATATTCATTCTTTTTCCCCTTACTCAAGACCAAACACAATGTTTCTATTATTATCTCAGTGCACAGGTGTTGGTGGTAGAGGTAAGTCTGTAACAAAGCCCTGACAGTAGTCATTCGTCTTTAAAATTAACAGAGCAATTCTGTACATTAGTTCTGTATTAATGGAACACAAGCATGGTACATTTTTTCAGCAGGCTGTAAAGATGCTTTGCAGCAACACAAGTCCACCAAGTATGGTTGTTTCCATTCACTGTAAGAGACTGTCACCAGTATTTCTTATTTATATGATCTTATGTCACCATGGACATGAATGAAATTAAGGCCAAATGTTTATTATTGCCTATTCTCATTAATTTCAAATATATGCTTTCTTTCATAATAATCAGCAAAGTGTGAGGCTAAATTATTTTTCTTACTAGTCCCTGAGAAACTGCAAATAGCACTAACAGCGTTTGGGGTTTCTTAAATGAGAAGCACTGTTTGTCACTGTCCCCGGGCAGGCGCCAAGTGACCTTGTTTTGCGAATGGAAGTCCCAAGGGAATAGTTTAATTGGAGTACTCAAAACTGAAAGTTACTCTCTGACCACCATCTGTGCATTAGCCCAGTTGATTATCAGCCAGCATAAGCTACTGCGATTACTCTAAGGAGGTATGAAATAAACCAAACTTAACCAGGACAATACTATTATACTCAGATTTCATGGCTGTGTATTACAGCACCAGTAAAAAAACAGTAGATGTTACCATGGGGAAGACTTCCATATTTTCAAAATGATGGAAAAGTAATTTAGGTTAAGTCCCTTGGTTCTAAAGATTACAAAGTATTTAGAGTGAAATTCATTAACAGATTTGGGAAACAGCTACCATTTTTCTCAGCCCAAAGGATTTATGCAAAGTAGTGTAACAGTAAGCAACTTTTAAAAATCTAACTTTTGATCCCAAATTGCCTGATGGAATAGGTGAAATCTCCACAACACAACATGGGAACTTTAATTGAAGTTCAACATTTTCGAAGGTTTCTAAGGTATTTGACTTGCTGATTCTACCCAAAACCCTCTACTTAGTTTTAAAGATTAAGAAATTACAATGGCAGTGAAATAATAATTTTTTGTTCAAAGATGATGTGATTTTTCTTCTTTTGAACAGATCATTTCAGAAAGAATTCTGAATGATTCAATCACTGGTATTATATATACTCAAATCTGCGCTTATCATCAATGAATGTCACTATAAATATGTATTTTCAAAATAATGACAACAGGAAGACCATGGCCTCTTTCCAGATGTCTTCCTAGAGTTGACAGATAATACAAAAATATCCAGCCAGGTTTATCACCATATCTGCTCTACCACTAGCAACAATATTTAGGGAATCCCTGTGCATACAGACATAACCTGTTGCTATCACATTCGTCATGGGCACAACAGAGAAAAAGTTCTCTTGTAATATGAAAATACTTTTAGTTTGTAGCTGGATGAATGAGACATCCTTTGGAATTTAGGGATGAGAAGATTTGTAAAAGACAGTTTAAGGCAGACAGACTACCCTCACAATATTAAGAATGAGCATCTGCCTTCCTTTCCCTTCACTAATTTAGGTATTCACCCAAAGTGAGAAAAAGTCCTTGAATTGGGCTTAAGAAGAGTTCATTGTTTTAAAGCAGACATCCATGACATTATCATCTATCTGGACTTCCGTAAGGCCTTTGACATGGTCCCCCACAACATCCTTTTCTCTAAATTGGAGAAATATGGGTTTGATGAGTGACTGTTCAGTGGATGAGGAATTGGTTGGATCGTCACATCCAGAGGGTGGTAGTCAGTGACTCAATGCCCAGGCAGAGATCGGTGACAAGTGGTGTTCCTCAGAGTTCTGTATTGGGACAAGTACTGTTCAATATCTTCATAAATGGCATAGACAGTGGGATTGAGTGCACCCTCAGCAAGTTTGCTGATGACACTAAGCTGAGTGGTGCAGTTGACATGCCTAACGGACGGAATGCCATCCAGAGGGACCTGGAGAGGCTTGAGAAGTGGGCCCGTGTGAACCTTATGAGGTTCAACAAGGTCAAGTGCAGGGTCCTGCACCTAGGTCAGGTCAGCCCCCACTGTCAATACTGGCTAGGGGATGAAGGGATTGAGAGTAGCCCTGCCAAGAAGGATTTGGGGGTACTAGTGGATGAAAAGCTAGATGTGAGGCGACAATGTGTGCTCACAGCCCAGAAGGCCAACCATATCCTGGGCTGCATCAAAAGAAGTGTAGCCAGCAGGTCAAGGCGGGGGATTCTGCCACTCTCTTCCACTCTGGTGAGACCCAACCTGGAGTACTGNGTACTGCATCCAGCTATGGCGCCCGCAGCACAGGAAAAAAATGGACCTGTTGGAGCTGGTCCAGAGGAGGGCCACAAGGATGATCAGAGGGCTGGAGCACCTCTTCTGTGAGGAAAAGCTGTGAGAGTTGGGGTGGTTCAGCCTGTAGAAGAGAAGGCTCAGGGGAGACCTTATTGTGGCCCTCCAGTACTTAAAGGAGGCCTACAGGAGAGGTGGGGACAAACTTTTTAACATGCCCTGTTGTGATAGGACAAGGGGTAATGGCTTTAAACTAAAAAAGGGAAGATTTAGACTAGATCTAAGAAACCTTTTACAATAAGGATTGTGAAACAGTGGAACAGGTTTCCCAGAGAGGTGGTAGATGCCCCATCCCTGGAAACATTCAAGGTCAGGTTGGACGGGGTGCTGAGAAACCTGATCTAGTTGAAGATGTCCCTGCTCATTGCAAGGGGTTAGACTACTTGATCTTTGAAGGTCCCTTCCAACCCAAACTATTCTATGATTTTACCTACATATGTAAACTTAGGTGAATACAGGGGTACTTCATGATATCTGGGCAAAAATCACTGGGGAAGCTCTTCTGCTGACATTGTTTTTTTTGAATTGTGATGTCTCAAGCTTTGCAATGTCTCAAGCTTTGATTTGTTTCAGGCTTTAGAGCTGTAAGTAAAGGAGAGGAGGTTCAACCACAAAAAGTTCCTTGTCCTACAGTTTTCACCTATTAGGTGCCTGCAACCTCCAAACACCATTTCTGCAAGTATAGAACATCACAGGGTTTTAAACTGAATTGGAACTTTCTTTGGAAAAGTTCACCATTTTAAATTTTGTAGTTCTTGTGGGTATGTGACACACTAAGCATCAAAGCTTGGGTGGGTAATACTAAAGACATATGTCAGCTCAACGAGAAAATGAGTACTTGCTTACTTGCTTATTGTAGTTATTGCATGACAGTGACAAGAGGCAGTATTTTCATGTCAAAAATTTGTTAATAGTTTTCCTTTGGTAATTCAGAATGGTTGATGACTAAAGTAACTGGAATTTGCCTGTCAAAGTTAGAGTCTCAGCCAAGGCTGCTGTGTCTGCAGTAAAGCAGAGGTAGATCAAGTCAAAATAACTTGCTGTAGTAAGTTACCGACATTCTGATGTAAGCCTTCAGGCCCCAAAAAGACAGAGAAAGGAAAAAAAATAAGAAAAAGCAATTAGATATGTCAGAGGACTATATATTTTCAGAAATAGTAAAGGCAGAAGGAATAAATGATAATCTAGTTTGCTCTTACGGATAGCATAAACCATATAATTTAGTGCAGATCCCAATAACTACACAGTTTAACTGAAGTATTGAAATAGGTTTCATTGACACTATTAATGTTGAGGTAATAGTTATATTTCCCCTTATATTTCAGTGTAATTAACTTTTAATTTACATTTTCTAAGCTGTTAAATGCAGATATGCAAATATACTGAAATCTAACTTAGAGCAATAAATAACAGTCAGCTGGAAAAACACTGAAACAAGGAAAATTTTCGTGCTTCTTCTGTGAAAACTGCTGAAATAGGGCTGGGGAATAGTTGTCTCTTGTCTTGCCTGCAAACTTGAAAATGGAAGAGGAAAAAAAAAAAGTTTAGCTCTAATTTAAGTTTTTTTTCTCCCCCACATCTCCCACAATCCCCTGTTGAAATGAAACTCAGAAAATAATTTGTTGGGCACATACCAGACAGAATAAAGTGAGACACTGCCTTTCCTGAACCTTTGAAGCATAGTGTTACAAAACAGGTCATGTTGGTGTGAGTGTTAGAGAAAGCTTAGGGTTAATTCACATCATTAAAGTAAGTGAAACAACAGGCAATGCAGATTGAAATCTCAGACCCGGATGGGGACAGCAAGGCTTCCTTGCTCTCTGTGCTGCCACAAACAAGTAATTCATGGAGGGAAACCCAGGAGATTAAATGTTAACTTTGCCTTGGGCCTGAAACACGCACAAGCACTGTTCAAAGCGCTGTGGACCCTAGTGCTCCCTAGCAGTGACCGTATGGCCCTTCCGTGTGTTCTTGCAGGAGTGACAGTGGCCAGCATTCACTTTGTGTATGCTTGATGGCAAAAAAGGAGCTCCAAGAAAAATGAGGAAATGTCTTAAAAGAGGAAGCTAGAAGGGGCAACTAAAAGCACAAAGTCTTTGCAGGTAGCATGGTGACTCCTGAAAGACCACATATTGGAGACAATATGTCATCTATTGAAAAGGCTATGGAAAGACTATCAAAAGCTGCCATGGTCAAACAAGGAGGTAAGGGAGGACAAGAGCAGGAAAAAGGCATCCTTCAGAAATTTAATGTTATATCCAAAAGAGGAAAATAGGAAATATCTTAACCTCTTGAGGTTTTTACTGAGTAAAAAAGTAACACGTCAGGCTACAAAGATTTTTAGCAGCAATTTGAAAATGTATTGAGAAAAGAATAGATCTATTTACAGACACAACAGAAACAGAAATTCTTCCAGAGTATGCAGAGGGCCAATAGATTAGGAATGTGTGAAAGGACTGCTAAGAGAAGATAGGACTGTAGCAAAAAAAAACACAAAGGATCAGTTGCCAAAGAGGAGGTCTATGGAACAAATAGACAAAATGAATGTTAGCAAATTGCTAGCACAAGCACTCAGCTATCAAAAAAACCCGAGAGAACATACGAAGTGCCAAAAGAGCACCAAGGGAAAACCAAAACTGGCGAGGAAGAAGCTCCTCACCAGAATGAAAACCTGTCTGAAAAGCAGGTTGCAGTTTTAAGAGATGACTTTTGGGAAGTCACCAGCAAGAGCATGAAAGGGTGTGAAGAATGAGATGACAGAGGCTGCTGTCAGTATGTAGTTTTTCTGAGAAACATGGGTGAGGGCTGACTCTGAGAAGTTGAGTAACTGTGTGACAAAAAAATAGGCAAAACAGTAATATAAATACAAAATACTGTATGTATTTGCAGTGTAGCGGGCTATGAGCTAATGGTTAACATTCTGTTGTCAGATCGGAGGTTATGGTAGCTCTCAGCTCAACATTCTTTCAGGTCAAAAATGAACTACATTTTAGGAACTGAGAAAGGGATAGGCTCCAAAGCAACTATTACTATGCTTTTTGGTAAAACGACGGTGTATGTGTATATCAATCCATGCTGTACCTGAATGCTGTGTGCAATTTAGTTCACTTCCACCTCAGGAAAGAGGGAGTGGATTTAGGACAGATTCATAGACAGGTGACAGTGTTGGTTGGTATGGATCTGCTTGTGCATACGGAATTATTATAGAGCGTAAGACCTGATTCTGGGAATAAGACAGCAGAGGGGGCGTATAACAGAAGACTACAAAATCCCAGGTGCCATGGAAGATGTGGTAGTGAATGATTATTCTCTTTCTCCCTCCTCCCTCCTTCTCCCCCCATATGAACAAGCTATCAGATTATGTTATCTGGTGGTAGATTTGAATGAGCAATGGGATGTGCATCCTCACACCTTGTGTAATTAAGCTGAAAAACTTATTGGACAGGATGTCACAGATACTACAAATTTACATGGATTTTAAAAGTGGTTGGACAAATTCATGGCAGGAAACATCCCATCCGGGACTACTAAATACAAAGATGCCATCAGAAGCTCAAGAGGTCCCTGAGATACTGACTGTTAGAAAATGGGAAGGTGTTCTGCTGAGATATCAGCACATGCTTGCCTTGTTTTTACAGTCTTTTATAGGCCGTCCACTACCATTTGTTATCAGAGACTGGATGATCTGATCCAGTCTGGCTGGCTTTTTTTGTTGTTGTTTGTTTCTATTTTAAAGAAAATTCTGGCTCTTATTATGAAATGTATTTTATATATTTTTGCAAAACTGATGAAAAATGTGCCCCTTTATGCAATAGATCAGATATAAAACATATAGAGGACAGGCTCCAGTTTGTTCCCTGTCAGAAGGTAATCAAACCCGTATTGTCTACCTATTCAGGAGGAACATTGTAGTCACATAGCTATAGGTTATTTAGGTTCGGAGGAAGATAAAGTACATTCTCAGTCTCTTCTGTTGACACTTTCACGTTATGTAAATAGGTTAATGTTCAGTAGCATGAATTCTGGAACCATGAAATCTTCCTAAATGATTTTCAAAACTACCAGACCAGAGAATCATTCCCTCGCCCTCTGTCTCTGCCTCAGTTACTCCTTTAATATTGCAAGACTAGTGTGAAAGAAGAGCCACCTTAAAATCCCAAACAAACAAGAAAACCCAACAACAGCGATGGATAGGATGCTTATTGCAGATGTGAAAGAATTATCAACTTCATTTAATCAGTTATGCAAAGTAGAGAAAAAAATTCAAATATGCTTACAGGCTGCTAGTCAGGATACTCTCCAAGGAGAGGAAGATTTCTGTTTTGAGCTTCTTCAGTCAGAGAAAAAATTGATCATCTGTGTATTGAAGTCCTCAAACCTCTAAACTGTAGTTTTGTGAAAATCGACCTTTAACACTTTTTCCACTTAGCTGGAAAACTTTGGTGAATTTCAGATAAATTTGCAACCAGCTTGAGTCTAACTAAACTGCTTTTTTTGGGGGTAGACATACCATTTTCAGAAAATCCTTGCCTAGATCTATTTGAAGTTTTCTTATTCATTGGTTCCAGGAAGAAAGGATCTTGTTTATTTTATTAGGATTAGAGAGAAAACCTAAGTTTTCCCCATTTCTATCAGGAATTCCAAAACAGAGTTGTATCAAGGTCTGGTAGAGTTGTAATAACAACAAAGATAATTTCCCTAGCATCTAAAATTTTCAAAGATGTAAACGAAGGGAGTAAGTAATTCTCAGAATTATATGTTTCCACTTGTAATACTGATTCCACAGATTTAATTTTGTCATCAGGTTGTTAAGGGTTTTTTGTTTGCTTGTGTATGCACAAGGTTTTGGAACTTCATTTTCTTCAGATTGTGCCTTAGGTTATTAAAATATAAGTGAAAGCAGAATTTGGCTTCAGGTAAAAAGTAAAGTAAATATAATTTTTCACGAACAAACCTTGACAAAATCCAGGACATGAACCATAGCTGCTTTGACTCTCCAAGGTCTGTAATTACTCTGTAATTTTCTGTGTAGCAACTCATACTATTTGAATTTGGAAGTATTTTATATGCACCTTATAAACTGCTAAACTAAAGCGAACACATGTACAGAGCTGGATGTTGAAGTGCAGACATGAGACCATTGTGTTGTGATAATTCCAAGAGTAGCTCTCAAGCCTTCTTAAAAGGTGCTTGCTGGTGACAACTGATTTCTACAGTATAAGAATTGTGATCCCTCTGCACCATTTGAAGGACTTTTCACTGTTACTCCTACCGCAGAATTCAGACACCAGCAAAAATTTACCTAGAAATGAGACTAACCTCTGCGATGTCATATTACACAATGGTCAAGCACTCTTCTCAGGTTTTTGTAGGTGCTGTTTGTCCCTACCCTGAAGAAGGTATTTTGTACCTCTTTGTTTTGAAGACTTGGAGAAAGGATGCTCCATTACTGTATGTGTAAATACTCCCTATTATGACAGCGTTCTGGTATTGATAGAGCCCTTACGGTAATGCAATATTTCCCTAGCATAACTGACAATTAGTTCTTCAAGTGACATGAAACCACTCTATAACTTATGATTATATCTTTTATACTGGTCCACCTTGAGACAGGGAAGTAAAAGAACATACTTTTCATGCTATTAGGTCTGTAGGTGAGGAAAACGCAGGCAGGGGAGAGAACTAGCATGGTGAGTGTGGAGGGAATATAGATATATAAAAGTTCTATTCAGGGGGAGGAACATTTTTACTCTCTGCTTCCAAAAAGTAACCACACTGTTCTTGCTAATATGAGGAAAGTTCCATGAAAGATGCACAAGATTTAATTTCCTAAATAATCTCACATTACCACAATGCTTGGAGCCTTTTTAGTAAAGGAGTCAATAAAAAGGGAAAAGTAGAGCTTTATTTGCACACATGAGCAGGCACAAAGCAGGATTTTCAACCGGCACTGGAGTGATGAGTACAATCCCCAAAGAATGCTTCCTCCGGACCAGTCCTTGAATATTTAATAATGGTGAATTACCAGAACCCTTCAACCATAATGAAGGAATAAGCAGGCAATTAGAGCAAACTGCAAATCCCTCGCCCTAAAAACCCGCCAGCCTTTTAACTCTCTCTGTGCGTATACCATTCCCTCCTGATTTCTCCCACTTATTTAAAAATCACAGTGAGAAAAGGCTTTTTATGATCTAGAAACCCTCCTCCATCCTGCTCCTTCTCAGAAAGAAACTGTATTAGTATCTTCTCCTGTAAAATTCAAAGCTTCTACCACTTACTGAAGTTTATTGTAGCATCTTGAGTTGGTATCGCAGCCACTCTCATCTGAAATGTGTGATATACTTTGGAAAACCACTTTCATCTGTAGAAATGTTTAATCCTTGCAGGATATCAATAAAGCAACTCATGTTGTCAGGAGCACCTGAGGACATGAGCAGCCAGTTGTGTGTTGGCCTTCTTTCTGTTAGTTAATAGTTAGTTAGCATTAGACAAATCTGGCAAAGCTGAGAAGCAAATGACTTATGTCTGCAGTGTTTCAAAAATATCTCTGAAATCCTTAAAAGTGAGGAACAAGCTGAGCAAATGCATGAACATTTGAACTTTAACTTGAAAGTAAGCCAGAAGTTTCATATATATATTGGCTAATATCATCTTTTGTACTATTTGAAGAAATAATTGTCCACTGCATCAGATTCAGAATATTCCTCAGGGAGATCTCACCCTCTAGATTGCAGTCTTAAGATCTACTGATACATGGATGTAGAATGGAAAATAAACCCTCATGGCTTACGGGTGTTACTGAAATGGAAGTTAAAGCAAATAATGAGAAACTGCAACAAGACTGAAGAGGATTTGGATCATTTAGGTAATTGGGTCAACAGATGGTAAATACAGTGTGGTATGGAAATATGTAAAATAATTAGTCTGGGAAAAAGAAACCAATCATCTAGTACACTGATGAGGAAAGAAGTGTTGATTATTGTGGAAAAGTCACTGAAATAATCAAGACAGCACACAGCAGTAGGGAACAATGCAAACAAGTCATTAGTCTGTTGTAGAAAGAGGATAAAGATAAAGCAGGTGTTTTAATTTCTGTTTGGAAGATCTGGCTTTTACATGTGGTCATAAGATTAAGAAGCAAAATCAATATTTCCTTATAAGTGATGCTTAAGATCTTATCTTAATAGAGATGTACTTCACTAAGTAGTCACTACTGAGAAGATTACATATATCTGCATGAGTAATTTTTGGACACCATCTAGTATTTTTTATGTGCATTGCTCTATGGATGGTAAGAACAACCTTATGATCTTGGAATGACCATTTAATGGAATAGACTAGCACAAATAGAGAATATTATGGCATATACAAAAGTTACTGTAGTTAAATTTATTCTGTGTGGCTCTAATTAAAGATTTTGAGATATTCAGAATTGTGGTTGTTGCTGGAAGTACCTTGTTTTCATACTGATGGGTGACAAACGTCTCCATATTCAAAGACATAAATTAAGAGTAACTGAAAATTCCTAATATTTACCTAGCTTTAGGTGGACTAAGTTCTCTGCTGTTGTAAATTCTTGAACTGTCGGGAAGCTCTGTAGTTTGTATTAGCCTAGGCTTGGGCACTATGCCTTTTACTAGCTGCAGAGATGCTTTTCTCAAAACACTCCTTTGACACAGCTTCATCTGTAAAGTCTGCTTTCCTTTCGTACTGAGCCTGCTGAAGAGATTTGCACAGAAAATCACTGTCAGGTTTTGAAACCAGAACCTTTCGTTTCTAGTATCTACATGCAAGCTTTTAGACTACATTATTTTCCAGGTCATATCATGTTCTAAGCCGTTGCAGTTATGTGAAATATGTTAACAGATCAGGCCAGGGGAGAGAGCTGAGCCTAAGGGCAGGTCTGTGAGTGCAAAGGTGAGCTTTTCTGTCCATGGTCTGAACAGGCTACATGCAAACCAGACCCAAGTCAAAAATTGTGAAGCCATGACAGTTTGTCTTTATAGCTAGGGAATAAGCTTTACTGAAAGGGAAGGCAGATTGTTTTTAACGTGGTTCTCCACTTAACATTGATAGACATTCTCCAAACTGTACCTGGTTCCACTCCAGCCTGATGAAAACAAGGACAGAAGGACTTGGATCTATCCATATGCATCTGAAAAGTCATTGCTCCTGAGATAGAAGAAGGTGGTGAAGGTTGATGGGGAATGGAAAATGGAGGAAAGGAAACAAAGGCATGCAGTTGTCGCATGCAAAGGGCTTACATGGTAGGAACTTTGGGACATATGGCTCCCCCATCAAGCATATTTTAAGGGTATTGGCAAGAAACTAATAACCAGCCATATAAAGCATACCTTAATACCAGTCCACAATTCCAAAGGGGAAAATAACCACGTAAAATTCAAAAGGCTTTATTTCCTTATGGGTTATGGTGGAAGAGTAGGTGTCAAAATAGACCTTATGCTTGGCAGGAGGCACATTTGACTGCCAGCCCTGTCTTGTTAATTGCTGACCTTGGTTTTTATTCCCATATGCTCTGCATAATATGTTTGAAATTAACTCCTTTTCACTAGTAATTTTCCAATACCTTACTGTAATATCTTGTTGAAATGGTTTCCTCTACATCTGCATTGCATTCTCAGGGTGCTTGGATTTATTCATTCAGAACTGCTGTTCTCCCAGGGAAAAAGGATGTTTCTCTACAAAATAACTGCTGTTTACTGGAGCTGCTGGATTATCTACGATTTACAATTATAACTTTTTATGTGAAAGGACATTTGTGAGTTCTAATTCATTCTGAATATCATATACAGTAGTTGGCCTAAACTGTAGTTTCAGTAGCCTAGAGAAATGCAAATAATAATGAACATAGATTCCCTTTCTAATATATTATTTTCTCTTCTCATGTGAAGTTGCATTTCATGGTGCAGTATGCAGAAAAGAAACATGGTAGATTTGAAGTCAGGTAGAGAGATGGGATTGTTGAAGCTTTTTCAGAAACTCAGTGTGATAATATTCATGATTTGATTTTTCCAAAGCATGTACAACATTAATTAGAAATTAATTGTATCAGGCAGTACACTCCTTTGATTAAGAGCTTGGATTCTTTGTCTTAAACCAGCACACATACATGAAACTTATCTACTACCTTCCATAAAATGGTTTTCTCTCCTTGCTCATTCTGTTGATCTGTAACAGAAAAACCTATTCTTAAAACTATTGTTGCTGTTACATATGTGAATCTTTATGTTTGCAGTAATTTTTCTAGACAGCAGATAAAATTATTTTCTCTTTCTCAATGTATTAATGCTTCCCATGTGTGTATTGCATGGTATTATCTAAAAGCACTAAGCTGGCAACGTTGTTTCCTCTTGCTTACATAGGCTTTAGGGAACAAATTGTGTTTTATAATCCACACTTCCATCTTCTTCTTTAGATAAATAGTAGAATATGTTACAAGCAATTATTCTGAAGTAACTTTTTTATTGTTGTAGCAAAGAATTTCTGGTTCCTCTCCTCTGTTTAATTGTCCTCAATTTTACATCATATTATTGTGGTTATTTCAACATGTTTTTGCAACAGTATTTTGCCAGAAATTGTATTCCATCTAAAACTGGTTTGTTCAGGGCTCTGAATCTCTCATTTGATGATTATAATAACAGAACAATAAACCATTTCACACATTTCTGCAGCTTGCTTTCATGTTGGAATTTCTATCAGCTTTCTTGCAGCATATTGAAATATTTTGCATGTTTGACTGTTTTGACCATTAAGTATTGGAGATAGGAATACTTCTACTAGTTCTCCTTTATTCTTACTCTTTCCATTCTTTTGCACCTTTCTTCAGAGCAGTTGTGAATGGAGGTGTAATAAGGTATAAGAAGGCAATTAATGAGACTTTGACAACTCCAGGAGACTTGTCTTACTGCTTGAAATAAATTCATTTGTAAATCTGAGTACTAGGAAGGTTAATACTATTCTTTAACATTTTAACATCTAGATGCTTGCTGTTTTTTCTGTTTATTTGGTACCTTGTCATATTGGAGTAATAGTAATTGAATTGCAGGAGACCTATCTTCCCTTCCAGTGACTAACCAACCCTATGTTGCTACTTTCAATGTATTTGAAAGTTGATGAGCAGCATCGTCCCACGGATAGAGCTGTAGGCTAAAGCTTAAAAAATATGGGAACTTTTAGCAGTGCTGCCCGTAGTGGCTCCATTGTGTCGACACAGTGACTTTAGACAGCTGTGGTGTGACCTTGGACAAGTTGTCTTCTCTGTAATTCAGTTTTCTCTCGATTTGCCTCTCTGTCTTGTCCAATTAAATTTCAAACTCTGAAGAAGATCCTGTAACAGGTTGTGTATATATTTATACAGTGTGGATGATAATGGTGTCCTGCTTATCTACTGCAATGCCTAGGAGCTACTCTGTTATAAATACTGATTTCCTGGTTTCTTATGTTTTTAGCATTTTAAAAGTATGTATGCGCCAATTTTTTTCCCCAAAAAAAGCTGCTATAGCGCAATTGTGCTGGACATAGTAAAAATAGGGAGAAAATAAGTAGTTTTCTTGAGGCCCAAGCTTCATGATGTCTAAGGCAGGGGAAGAGAAAAAATGGCAGGTGGCAAACTTAAACTTTACAACATGCACTCTTGATGTGTCTGCAGGTATATGAAAACCTGGGGGCATAAAGCCTCATAGCACCTAAGTTACATAAGGTTCTGCAGCTTTTTGTATTCTTTTAATTCTTCTTCATTTCATAATTTATGCTTATTGTCTAATGATGAAATCCTGGCTCCCTTGTTATAGGTAGCAAACCTCACTTGCATTGGTTTTGGTCAAGCTAGAATTGTACAATAGCTCAGTCTTCAGACGGGATGTTTGGAAGAGATAGGTAAGTCAAATGTTTTTGCCACTGACAAAACTGTACCATGTATGTATAGAAGGAGTTATTGGGCTTTCCTTTTACAACTAGAAAAAAAAATCCCACTTGTTTTAGCTAGAATATGTGGATAACTTGCTCTAACATATCTTCAAAACACCTATAAAGAAAAGGTTAGGTTTTTGAAGTCTGTTTTGGAAGACGTTTGTAGACTGTTTGTCCAAAGGGAAGTTCTTGTTAAATTGATGTACATGAACCTCAGTGAGTTCTCCTTGAAAGGAACAGTGTCAGAATATCCTTTTGCAAAGGAGGGGAATGGGAACTGTTCAGCACCAATTTTCACATTAAAAAAAAGTATAAAACGATATTTCACTATTCTTGCTTCAGTAACAATGGGGAGATAAGCTGCTGTTATAATGATTAACTTTATACACTGAATAAACAAGGTGTTGTGGAGGTGGTTTAGTTCCATTGCACAATCTCAGTAATATGATGTGTATTTGTGTTAATTATGATAACACTCCAGCCCAGTGACTGATCAGCAAAAAACCATAGAAAAGTCTCACCTTGACAAGTAAATCCGTAAACTTCAAAACATTCACAAGTATTATGTTCATATAACATTTCTCCTAAATTCTGCAGTGCTGTACTCTAGGTTGTCCCATTGCACAACAAACCTTAGTGCTTTGCTCAGTAGAGTAACGCTGCTGTGCGTAACGTGATTCTAATATTTACACTGCTGTAAATCAGGAATGACTTCCCTGCAATCAGTGGAGTTGTAGCAGTACAAATGACTAGAGAACCACAAATGTTGGCTTCATTATGGAAAAGCAAAAATTTATGTTAAAGCTGACAGTACAGTGTCTAAGTCCATTAAATTACAGAAAAGGGGAACTTTTATTGCCTTTTTAGGTGAACACAGCTTTCAAAATGGTGTGATGAAGCGAGGGATGGAACACTAATAATGGCAAATAATATAGTACAGAGCAAATCTAAAATCTAGCAGTACAAAATGTTACATTAATTTTATCAGGCTGCAGGCTGTAATATTTATAAAATAACACTGCTTCATATTTTTGACATGTTTGTTGAACCAAAAAAAATGCATAATGGAGTAACAAAATATTTTGAGGAAAAAAATTAGCAAAACATGAGCAGAATCACAGTTAGCAGCAGGTCATACAAAGCAATTACCTCAATTTAAAAATGTTTTAGAGGCTATAATTATTTTTTGCTAATGTAAATGGTCTTGCAGTATGTTTTATTTCCCTTCGTTTGGGGAAGTAGAAAGGAGAAGAAAGGTAGAAATATAAATAAGTTTGAAATATGCTTGTCTTTATATGGCTTGCTTCTGATCCGTTCAGGACTCAAGGTCAGCAATACCTCTCAAGGAGTTCTGTTACTCGCTTCTTTTTATTTTTGTCATCTTGGCCATTTTCTCTCTCCCAGCAGGACTTGGGATCTTCCACGATCACAAAGACTTTCAGCTTGCTTCTTATTAAACCAAGCTTACTTAAATTCACTAGTGAAAGACCATATTTCACATATTTATATAAGGCATAATGCCTTTGCAGGATCCTGATCATTCATAACGAGGAGGGAAATTTATAGTTCATTCTGTTCTATTTGTCTTCCTAAGTGCAATCTTGTATGGCAATATGGGGACAAATTACAATTGCAAATTACTTTTCTACAAAATGATTCTTGAACATTGAGATTTTCTGTGCCATAAAAGGGAATCTTACAGACATATAAGAAACTGAAATTATTTTTATTGTGCTTACCACAAAGAACCCTAAGGACACTTTTCCAAAGGAATAAATCTGTAAGTGGCTGATAATTGAATGTTAGAATTTCATAACCTTCTTGGGCAACCTGGTCCAGTGCTGCACTACTCTGTTATTAAAATTTTCTTCATAAATGAGGCCTAACTTCACTTAAGTCAATGGACTCCTAGTGGTACGAATGGCCAATGAACTGACACTATAAACTTTGTGTGTAAAAGGAAAGAGCTTATGTTAAAGCTAATGTTATAGGGTCTAAGTCCATTAAATTACAGGAAATCAGTGAATCGTCTTAGAACACGTATCTGGGCACAAGAAGTGAGAAGAAGGTTATTGAGAATGGTCAGCATGGATTGACACCTGATCAATGCAATCTTTCATGGCCAACCCGATTGCCTTCTGTGACAAGATGACTAGATCTGTGGGTGAGGAGAGAGAGGTGAACATCATTTACCTTCAACTTTATCAAGGTTTTCAGCAATGTTTGATAAAATGTTCTTGTATCTAAATTGGGACATTGTGGTCTGGATGCATGTGCAATGGCACGGATGGTTGGGGTCTATGGGAAAGACCCTGGAGGTGCAATAAACAGCAAGCTGGACAGGAAGCCACAGTGTGCCCTGGCAACAAAGAGGGCCAACTGCATACTGAGCGTATGACCAGGAGCAGCCAGCAGGTCGAGGGAAGTCACTATTCCCTTCTGCTAAGCACTCATTAGACCTCATCTGGATAACTTTCTGAAGTTAAGGGGTGATCTAACAGCAACGTACAGCTTCAAGGGTAGTTACAAAGATGACAGAGAAAAACTCCCCCCCCAGCAAGGGACAAGGGCCACAAGTTGCACCTTGGGAGATTCATGTTGGACATTAAGGAAAAAAAGGAAGTTAATAACAGGGAAATGCAATACAACTGTGTTGTATACAACAATGACTATCAAATGATTATACTGCTGAGTTATTCTTCCAGACATGGGAATTACTGAAGTTTTTCATGGTTTCCTGTTAGCTGTTACAAATCCACAGGAGAATAGTCCTATCAGAGGTGCAAAGTAATTTAGAATGAAAGATTAGTACAATGGAGCAGAATCCCGAAGTTCAAGCAAATTATTTTGTGGAGAGTATTTTTTGCTCAGTGTTTGTACAGGATCTGTTGAAGCAGAGTTGTGGTAAAAAATAGTGGCTCTGTGCCAGAGTGGCACTACCATTACCAATAATTATGTTTCTAAATAATCTCCAGTAATGAAAAAAAGAAAAATCATAAATTAATAAAAAGGAAGTGTGAAAAAGGTTTAGTAGTATATAACATTTTAACCATGGAGTCTTTACTGAAGTGGCCATCGTGAAATGCATTCTATCCTAACAAAAAGACCTTAAATTCCAAATTGAACTTCCACTGTGAGTAAAGAAAACCAAATATTGAGTTATGCTAGGTGGATCGTGGCCAGCACTGTGAGGGAAGTTATTATCCTCCTCTGGCTGGTGATGGTGAGGTCACAGCTGGAATACAGCTCTGGAGATGTATGTGGAGAAGCTGGAAAGCCTCCAGTGGAAGGAAGCCAGAATGGTGAGGAGTCTAGGGTACAGGTCTCTTTAAAGTAAAGAAATAATTTCACCTTTTAAAGCTAGAGTTTAAATTTCTCAAATTCTAAGGGTGGTTTATACTTGGCAATAAATTATTTTCTTTGCATTAACTGGATTTAATTCAGTAAGATACAGTGTAATCATCAGTACATAAAACAACATTGGAAGAAAATTAGACCTCATGTAAACTCTAATGCATCTGATGTCTTTATAAGTATGATTTTTTTTTTTACATTTGGAGTCTCTCTTCTGACTCTAGTCCTTTAAAAGTGTGCAGAAATGAATAATATATCCCTGGAATCAAGACCAGTCTAAAGTTTAATTTACTGTTAAATTATATGAGCAATAAATTTTACCTTAGTCATGTCTTGTGAATAAAAGAGATGATTCACTATACAGCTGGAAGAAGGAAAACAAACCGAAAGTACTTGCATTACATAGAAGTAAAAGGCCGGTGTACTGCAGACAGTAATATTTTAATGAGCTATGTCTAACATAACCCAATTAAACAGTACCTAGCATTTGCCAGGGTGTGGGCCATCCAAAAGTTTCACAGGAATCTAAATTTGAATTTTGCCTTCGGTTGGCCACGTGGCAAAGATCCCAACTGACTCTCAGTCCTGGAGACGTAACTGAGAGCTGTGAATGCATGCAAAGATTTCTCTTCTCCATTATGTTTTGTGCACATAACAGCATTGCTCTTACACAAGATCCCTCTGGGGTTGTCTTTTGGATCAGAGCATTCTTCCAGGTCAAATGTCAGTCAGTGAGCTATGGCTGTAGAGCTCACACGTAATACAAAGGATGGTCTGCTACCATAGTAATGTTGGCCCAAGCTGCCATTTGCCTATGTGTTTCCTAACACTACAAATGGGACTGTTACTTAGCTGTGAAAGATCTTGCAGTGAGCATAGTTGCTCATCCACATAAAAATTTGCAAGATCAAGCCGTTAGCTTAACCACAGCTGAATACTGAGAATCAGTAAGACCTTGGATGAAGACTTGTCCCTTTAAATTTATTGGCAATTTTGTCATTGATTTCAATGGGGCGATATATTTAACCTGCAAATAGAAGTCATTGCCAGTACAACCACATCCTGTTTGTCACCTGTTTTACAGACAGAGGATGCAGTGGAACAAATTTGGTATCACAAATAATGTAAAAGATGTGTTTGGGCAAGTTATCCTCTGGTAAAACCAAGCAGTTTTCTTCTGTCGTGGCTTAACCCCAGCCAGCAACTAGAACCGTGCAGCCATTCTCTCACTCCCCGCAGCTGGGATGGGGGAGAGAATCAGAAGACTAGAAGTGAGAAAAAACTTGTGGGTTGAGATAGAGACAGTTTAATAAGTAAAGCAAAAGCCGTGCACACAGGCAAAGCAAAACAAGGAATTCATTCACTGCTTCCCATGGGCAGATGGGTGTTCAGCCATCTCCAGGAAAGCAGGGCTCCATCACACGTAATGGTTACTTGGGAAGACAAAATGCCATCACTCTGAACATCCCCCCCCCTTCCTTCTTCTTCCCTCAGCTTTATATGCTGAGCATGACATCATACGACAGGGGATATCCCTTTGGTCAGTTGGAGTCAGCTGTCCCAGCTGTGTCCCCACCCGGCCTGCTTGCTGGCGGGGCAGCGTGAGGCACAGAAAAGGCCTTGAGAACTTAGGAACAACCAAAAACATCAGTGCACTACTAACACTATTCTAATTCCACATTCAAAATATAGCACTACACCAGCTGCCTGCAAGAAAGTCAGCCCCATCCCAGCTGAAAGCATGACAGTTTCACATAACAAAAAAGATACAACTACAATTTCTCTATTAGCTTATTTGGCATTTTTCATTTTCTTTTCCATGTCCAGATTTATTTCCATCTCCCTCATTCTGTCCTTCCATTTCATGTGTGAAAATGATGTCTGATATAGACAGGATATCTAGATTTGCACAGAGAACCTATTTAAGTTAATCATGAGATTTGTTTCATCATGTGTCTATCATATAGCTGTTCTGCTTTCTTTATTAGCTTCTGGGATGAAGGTACTTGCAGACTGTATGGAAGTGATTCCTTCCTTTTGTTTACTTGAAGCAGAACTAACTACTTTTGGAACAGGGAGGTGACAGGACCTTTTTTTTCAGTGTTCTGAAACAGAAAGGTATGTTTTTATTCTGATTTGTTTCTGAAATTTTAAATTCCATTGTGATTTTACCTAGAAGACTTATTTTTTAAGACATCCTCCTTTTGAAAATACAAGAGAAGTGAACCCAGAGGTTTTCTAATGGTTCCCTCTTTTTCTTTTACTTAAGCAAGTCATGACAGACTGTCATCTTCAACTCTTAAAGGAGAAAAAAAAATGCCTCCCTCCTGTTACAGTTGTCCTGGAATTTGTGATGTCCTCTGACATCAAATGAGTTGTAGAGTCTTTGTGAATCCACAATCCCCTTGCAGCTTCACAGTTTTCCAGTGGTGCTTCATGGGAATTTTTATAACTTCCAGTATTTTCAACCGTATTTTTGGCCTGGAAAGCAAATGATTTCTGGCTTTGATCAGCAGAGAAGTACTTAGAGGAGAAGAAATTAGAACTTAGTTTAAACTACAAAGTGTATTCCTTCATCAGCTCACCTATGGACCCCAGGCAAGCAAACTGCTACTTCTCCTTCTTTCCCAAGCCTATACCCTACCTGTGTCAAGTAACCTACAGCGGTGTAAGAGCAAGTCTTTGGTTTCTCATCTCACGCTATTGGCAGAAGAGCCAGGAAAGAGGAAACGCCCTCAGTCTGTATTCTCTAGCTTTTCAAGTTTCTAAACAAGGTAATTCTGGCTGGTCTTTACCCAACAGTTTTCAGTCCTTTCTGAACTAGGACATATAAAGCTCATTTCTTACAGGAAGTTCTTTGTCAATGTTGCTTCCCAATCTTTTACTCATTCCACAAGCAAGCATGCACTATCAATTGTGGTGGCATTTAATGCAGCACAGTAAGAACAGAACAAATATGGCCATCACTACATCTCAAAGGCCACCACAAATAGATTTTTTACATGACTTCTACAAGCTAGGAAGAATTGTAATGAGGTTGGGTTTTTGTTTTGTTTGGTTTTGCTTGTTTTTTTTTTTTTTTTCAAAAAATGGATGTACTGAGAGCAACTCCTCTTAGTTCTGTTTTCAGTGAACTAGAAAGGAGAAAAGCAAGGTGGATAGAGACAGTTTGGGGCAGAACAGATTGAGATTTCGTTCAACTTTAGAGTGTACATGTTTAAAAGATGCTAATCATTGCAAGAGTAAGCTTTTTGTAAAGCATGAGCAATTAAAGACTCCTTTTTGGCATTTCTATTTAATTCAACTGTTGAAAACTAATTTTGTAAATAATAAAGACTACTGTTTTTCTGAAACTCATGAAACTTAATTTGTGCAATCTTTTCATGCTCAAGAGCAGCCTTTAAATCATGCCCTCCTTGGAGCTATCATTACTGATGCTGAGGCTGAAAACAAGATGTCTTAACATAACGCAGTGCTAGAACAAATTGGGATGTACAGGTCCTGTGTAAAGTGTTGAAGGGGTGAGGAGAGCATGTCTGGAAGACAGTGTGTGAAGGCAGAACAGTGTTTGACAAGCTGAAAGTGGAGGAAACTTTAGGGGGATGTTCTTTACAATGTGTTGGATCAATTAATCCAAAACCCAGAGTAAACAGAAACTATCAAAGCAGTTTGTTGGGGTGGAATCACGGGACAATCTAGTGGTTAGGAGGTATGACTCCCATTGCCTGTAGGCTACCATCTCAAGCCTATAACCGTAAAGAAAGAAAACCACTTCTACATTATTTCTCTGGCCTATGTAAAACGGCATCTTTGTCCTTTTCCCTCCTTGGCTATTAATATTATGGTATTCATAGCATCAAATTTGAATCAAACCTTCTGTAAAATTCAGGACCACAGTTATATACTAATTTCTGTCTATTAGCTGGGATGGGAAAGGCTGAAATAACTAGGAAAGATAAACAGAGATTGGAAGTAAAATAATTAAAATCACATGTGAAAGGATTAAAATAGACTTTGAATGACTATCCAAATGACTAATAGTTCACATACCATCTGCTGTTAATTTTTGTTATTGCTTTGTACAGAGACAAGGGAAAAGAAGCTTTCCCTCCACTAGTGAATTTTGCTTAATTTGAATTAGACAATGCTAAAATTTATATTATCTCTTCAGTAGCTGCATTTGAGATATTTTAAATCAGTCTATCTGAGATGCTTTTATAATGCCCTATTTTGTCCTTAAAGACTTTGGGCCACTCAATGCCAGTACAGCAAAGCAAATGAGAGAAGATATCCCTGCCTTACAATGTGAGTAGCAGTCTTGAGTGCGGGCACAGGTGTGTTGTACCCCACAGTTCTGCTTTCTCTCCATATTGTTGACTGCTAGTCCATCTGTAGAGCAAACACAGGGTAAGCATGTACTTTTTAAGAGTATTAAACAGAGAATATTATGTCGTGGGCTGTGCTGTAGTACATTTGCTTTTCCACCACTGATCTGTCCAGATGATGTGAGACTTTTGGACCTATAGTAAGATACCAAGTACACTCGGGTTCTCCTATTGCGGAAGCATGCAGAACTGTCTGTCTGCATTTCTCCTGCATGACAGGTGACTTTGTTTTTCAAAACAATCTTAAATTTGGATTTAATTGACAGTCAAAATCCCTCATGGCATGAAGGTATTGGTGGGGTTAGAGACGGTGCAAAAATTTACTCCTTATGAATAAGGAAATCAATGGAGGGAAGGAAAGGGTCATGTTAGGTCTTCTTAGTCAAGTTACAGCAAGTAGATCTTGTACATTCTAATGTTTTCCAAAGAGAGATACTGACAGAGTTCCTTAAACACAGCAGTTATTAAGGTCACCGTGAAGTGGAAACCAAGGCAGTAAAGGGTTATTGAAAAGGGAATAAAAAGGAGCAAGTGCAAGTGCTGGAGCAGGCATACAGGACAGCATGAAAATGTATTGAGGTGATAGCAGATGCAAGAAAACTGTTTTATTTGAATTAGCTGGCAGTTTCCAAGAAAAAATTTCTGGGGATTGAGGCCAGCCATGTATGTATCCTTCCAAACCCGTGACTTATATTTGAGCCCCGAAGAAAGATTGGACATTGGGACTAGACTGGAAAGAGGAGCAATGAGGAATTCGTACCAGCTACTTATGTTTCTAGATCAGGGTTTCTTGAGATAAGCTAGATCCATGCTCTAAATTACTAACTGAAGGGAGTATGTAGTCTTTCATTGACAGTGCAAGGAGCCAAAGGAGAAATCTATTTCATACATTAGTCTCCTGGAACTCAGCTTCTAATGTCTAACACATACTGGCCAAATAGCATATGGTGCTAGCTGCAGTTGCAAATATAATTCAGTGGGAAAGAGCTGAGAACACCGTTACAGTTGTCACAAGCCACCCAACCTTGTAATAAAATGTTGTGTGGTTTGCAGTTTGTTTATCGTCCAGCTTTTTTATCGTTTCTACAATCTTGTTTATAAAAATTTCAGGCACTAAGTGTGTTGCAGAATGACAAGGACTCAACACATAATGTGCTCCTGATGCATCTCAAAAATACATTTTTTTGCCCAGCTTCATCTATATACTCTCAACCCAAAGAATTTAAGTAGATTAAAATACTTATATAACTTGCTAGGATCTAGACCTTTTTAAAGGTCTACATTATATTATTTTGATACAGCAGCTTGATCTGACAGAAAGCCAGGTATTCTCCTAATAATTACATCAGCATCACAGCAGCTCTGCTTTAATTAAATCTTCACAATTAGACAGGCTTGTTATTGTACATCATTAGTCTTCTTAATACCATTTTACCTATTATCACCTCATTTTCAAGCACGCATCTGTCAGAGGAAGCTACTTTTCCACCTCAATTCATTGCTTACTGATTTACAGCTAAAAGACTTTAGGCAGTTATGTTAAAAATTATGAATTGTCTTGGTGAAAGTCTAAGGAATGGAAAAAAATGCACTGGTGCATTGAGCTGAATATAAACATGAAGAACAAATTCTGGAACTTAGTAAGCTTTTGCCTTTTGGAATTTGCATTGTCATTTTGCTTAATTCTTTCAGAAATGTCCCTTCCAGGAGACATCTCAGTATGAACTCTTCACTCAGTTTGCTTTCTGAACACAAGGGATGCAGTGAAATTGTTATATTCATTGGCTAGAAACATAGCTGAGCATCAGTGTTTTTCTCAGTTTTACATCTCTGAAAAATCAGATAAGAGATTTAATAACAATATAAAATAATATCTATGGTACTTTGATTTTGAGCACATCAAATGTTATGCCACCCTTCATTCGCCCTAATGTCTGACAATGAGCTTCTACACAGCTTTAACATATGTTTGTGGTGTGAAAACTGAATAGTTATTGTTCAGCCTGACCCTACATACTTTGGGTTTTATGATCCTTCAGTAAAGTTCAATGCAAAATTACAATGCCAGTTACAGAATCATAGAATTGTAGAATGGTTTGGGTTGGAAGGAACCTTCAAAGGTCATCTAGTCTAATGCCTCTGCCATGGGCAGGGACATATTTCACTAGATCAGTTTCCTCAAAGACTCATCCAACCTGACCTTGAACACTTCCAGTGATGGGGCATCCATAACTTCTCCGGGCAACCTGTTCCAGTGTCTCCCACCCTTATCATAGAAAAATTCTTCCTTATGACCAATCTAAGTTTACCCTCTTTCAGTTTAAAACTGCTGCCCCTTGTCCTGTCAGTACTGACCCTGGTAAAATGTCTCTCTCCATCTTTCTTATAAGCCCCCTTTGTATATTGAAAGGCTGCAGTAAGGTCTCTCCAGAGCCTTCTCTTCTCTAGGCTCAACAAAACAAACTCTTTAAGTCTTCCTTCATAGAACAGGTGCAACTGTGGTCTGATTTTATTGTCAGTAACTGTCTTCAAAGAATGGAATAAAATAGCAATCCAGAACCTGCTAAGCAGAAGTGCTGATACCTGCTTTCCCACTTGAAAAGCTGTAGATCTTATTTGCCCTTGTGTAAGAGTGTCTTTGGGTTTATCTCTCCTCTTGCACACCACCTGTGGGTATAGTTAAATAGCTGTTTTGTTATAACCCCAGCCAGCAACTAGGACCCTGCAGCCGCTCACTTACTCCTCCGGGTTGGGATGGGGGAGAGAATGAGAAGAGCAAAAGTGAGAAAAACCTTGTGGGCTGAGATAAAGACAGTTTAATAAGTAAAGCAAAAGCCGTGCACACAGGCAAAGCAAAACAAGGAATTAATTCACTGCTTCCCATGGGCAGATGGGTGTTCAGCCATCTCCAGGAAAGCAGGGCTCCATCACGCGTAATGGTTACTTGGGAAGACAAAATGCCATCACTCTGAACATCCCCCCCCACTTCCTTCTTCTTCCCTCAGCTTTACATACTGAGCATGACGTCACACGGTATGGGATATCCCTAGGTGAGTTGGGGCCAGCTGTCCCGGCTCTTGTGCACCCCCAGCCTGCTTGCTGGTGGGGCGGAGTGAGGAACAGAAAAGTCCTTGAGAGCTTAAGCAACCACCAAAAACACCAGTGCGTTATCAACACTATTCCCATTCCAAATCCAAAACACAGCACCATACCAGCTGCCAGTAATACAGTCAACTCTATCCCAGTATAAACCAGGCCAGTAACATGTTTTTTTCTGATGGAAAAATTACAATAGTACAATTAAAGTAATAATTAAAGTGTTAATTTATGTACCCCTCAAGCAACATTTCTTATAGGTAGGAAATAAACAAGATTGGCATAGACTCTAGTAGGATACTGAGAATTGAGAGAAAAATAAAAATATCAAAGGTATTTTTCATTCTGTATAGTAGGATACTGAGAATTGAGAGAAAAATAAAAATATCAAAGGTATTTTTCATTCTGTATAGTAACTGTTCAGCAATTGCATATTCTAACTGTCCCAAGAAGCCAGTAGTGACCCATGGCTACAGATTTAAGTTCAGTGCTACTAATGTCTAAGCTGTTCAGTCTCTTTATTTGTCAACCCTTTGATAACTCATGCATCTTCTAAGATAGTACATTTTGTATGTCACAGTAAATTCATTCTTGGCTATAAAAGTACTTTGCTGACAGCTCTGTAACTTTTAAGGTAATTCTTCTGCAGCTATTAGTCCTGTCCCATGCTCAGGTTTTCAGGTAGGCACAAATACCAGGATTGCTGAAACTATCCTGATCTCCTTTTGTGGATGTTACTGTTGGGTCCTGTGGCAGGGTCCAAGTTCATCCTCTCTATAATTTTAATTCTATTCAGAAACTGAATGTAGCCGGTGACCTCTCATATAATAGGTGTTTCATTAAATAACAATGTAATAAATGATCAGTAATTACCAGCCCACCCCTATGTCTCCTTTTTCCTCAGAGGCAAACTTCACTATTTTTTTTTCCAGATATGAACACTTATTTTTTGTTGGCTGTGTGGCATTTGCAATCAAAAGGAATATTCTCTTGCTGTATACACCTATACTGTTACAGTGGGGATGTTCTGTCTGCCTTTAAGGGCATAAAAGAGGCAATATTTGTAAAGAGATAAAGCGGGGGTTTTCTTTAGACCACACGAAAAAGTTGGTAGACCTGAAGAAGTACCTTTCCTGTTTCTTCTATTTATTTCGGTTGATCTAATAGAAGATATTACCTCTCCTTAAAATCGTTGCGTGTCAGAGGCTCTGTACGGAAAGCAGCATGACAGCCACATAGGACCAGGCAGAGCACATGGGTGCAGATAGATGGGGGGAACAAGGAAACAGTGAGACAGTACTGGTCAACATGGTAGGTGCAGCGTGCAGCAGAAGCTAACTGCTGCTGAATTTTGAAGGGGTATCAGAGCAGAAGTGAGCCTTAGGAAGAAGGCTGAAGGAGGCTGGTGTTTGAAGATGTCTGAGGGAAACCTCCCAGGTGTGAGTTTATGAGAAGTGCAGGGAGTTGGCGGTGCAGGGAGTTGGCGGTGCAGGGCAAGTGGATACCAAAATCACCCTTCAGAGGTGGAGTGAGAGGTGATGGGGACTATGTGGATGGGAAATAAAGTGCCATGATGAGAATGGCAAATAACTTATGTTTGATAGGATTGAGAAAGGGGTAGGCAGTGGAAGAACAAAAAGAGAAAAGCAACATGGCCAAAGCAGTAGACAAGGAAAAAATTTCTCCTGGCAGCACTCTGGTTAGATATGAGAAAGGCGAAGTTAAGTTTGTCAAGGCCAAAGATGAGTAAACTGCAATAATTATTATATGAAATGATAGGAACCTGGTCAATAATATGCATGGATAGCAAAAGACTTATTTTCGACATTTTACAGGAAAAAGAATTTGTAAGACATTATCTTAATTTTTTCAAAAATGTTACTCATTTTATGAGCTCTGATACTACACAAGTAGGTATTGGTTGATAGGCATTTGCAAAAAGATGACAGTAAGAAAGGGTTTGGTCTGTTAAAAACAAGCAAACAAAAAAGTGACACCACAATAGGCAGAGATTTTTGTCTGACCCACAGAGAGCTGGTCAGCAAAATTGTATTTTGGTGTTAACGTGACCCTGACACAAAATGAAGGTGTTCAGGAACAGAGTACTATGTAATCCTGAAAGGAAGCTGAGTGAAGAGGAGGATCATGAAACAACACACTGAAAAACAAATTAGAAAGGTGGAAAGGAGGGAGAGTCTGGAGCCATGGAATTGAAGAAAGGCAATGTTGCAGGAACACTATCTGGTTTGGGCAAAGCTGTGGAGTCAAGAAGGATGAGGATGTAGTCTGGTTTTGTGGTTTGGTTAAGATTATCTTGTTAGAAGTTAAAACGTTAGAGCAAAGCTTAAATGTGTTGCAGTTCTGTGTTGTTAGCTAGCTTATTTTCTGGCTTCTGGCTTTACTGAGTGTAAATTGTCTGCAAAGACTGTATTTGTTGTTCCCATTTCCCACTTCATACTGTCCTTTTTTTTTTCCCTGAGTGCCCCCACTGATGGGCATAGAACTACGTGTTGTTCTCATCCCAGCCTGTTTTCTGCTGTCCTATTAATTAGCAGGTCCCTGGCCTTCTCCTTGGACACATGAACAGAAATATCTGTGGGGTGTAGGACCCACATGTAGGTGACCCCCAGGATGGGAATGTAATGGTAAGACACAAACTTTCTGCCACATGCTAAGGGAATTCATTATCAGCTGTTGTCCATCTTTCAGGATCAAGCTGGGAGTATAGATCTGTAGAAGCTATTTGACTGGCATTAGGAGAACAATGTTTTCCCCAAATTTAGCTTTTCAGAATACTTTAGTATATGCCTTCATACTACTGATTCCAGCCTGTTGTGATCTTGGATTTTCTGATGTTTCAGTATATACTACACAGTATGCTATAGTCCTTAATAGAATGAGTTAATAACTATGATTATGAAATCTCTGTTTGTATGTAATACGACACATGCAGATTTAGTGGAGTTAAGGATGTAATGGAAGTGAATCAAAGCCCAACTCCATAATGCAAATTTTAAGAAAAAAAAAAGCCAAAACTTGTCCCTTCTCTTTGATGCAAAAAGATTTACCTTTTTATATAATTTTTTAAAACTTCCTCCATCTGAAAAGTTTTAAACCATGAAAGATTAAACAATACAGCACTATAACCTCTGTTAAAAGTTAGAATCTTCTCTGTGTGCATAAAACCCACTTGCCCAGTGCTCCATAGCCATGAGTTTTAACTGTTGTAAAGAATGGGGTCTTCCAAGAAATCTATACAATTTAAACAGACAAATTTCTGCAAGATCTACCAATGCTCTTAAGAAAAGTCCTGATACATCACCATCTGGAAAAACACATACATAACAAACTCAGTAAACAAATGCCATCTGTGTCCATCATATTTACACACCTGCAATACACTACATTACTTAACCCCCCAAAACAGGGCTAAAGAAGAAAAATAATAGCTCACTTTTTCATTTTTACGGTATTGATGGAGGCCAGTTCCTGTTTCTTTTCATTTAATTGCAAACTCATTTTTCTAAATGCAGTCTTTTTGTTTATGAGAACAACATTCAAACCCCACATTTTTTTGCATTTCTCTCTTAAACAGGCACTTGGCAGGCTGGAAAGACATTTCAGAACCACAGCAACCCAACTCTGTGAAGTATAATAGAACAGACAAGTAATACACCCATAAGAGCAATGTTTAAAATTGTAAAAGCTAACAGAACACATACTACAATGACCTGGGTATGTGTCCCAATAAGTACAAGGTAACCAGAGTAAATCAAGAAAAATAGAGGGCATTTTTGGTCTCCAGCAAAGCTCAATCAGGTTTGACCCCTATTCTACCTCCAGCATGGGTTTTAGGTGTAGGTAAGAACTGTAACTTAAGTCTTCAAGAATGTCCTTTTTTACTGCTAAAACTTAAATTCAAGGGGATTTGACTGTTGCAGTATCAATTAGAATCTCTGTCATATCAGAATGAACCTGGAGGCTCCCAGCTGATATGCGAAAATGCTGATCATTCTTCCGAGGCATAATTTGAGCTTCTCTTTCTTGGATTCCTTCCTCTTTTAAATTTGAAACGTAGTACTAAAAATGCAGGTTTCTTTTTCTATACAATGTAGTAAGAAGGAATAGGGAAATCATTAACACTTTAAATAAATCCCTTAAAAATAAACAAACCAATTGCAACTAAGAAAATTCTACAGGGAAGAGACAAGAAAACTGGAGAGAAGCTGGAAAAGCTCCATAATGTTTTAAAGTTCCACAAGGTCTTAAAACTCAATAAAATGCACAAAAAGAAAATATTTTTATTGTTAGTTGCAGACATTGAGTAATTTGCCATTCATTCGCCAGCAGTAGTGAAAAATACGCTGGCATTCTAGTAGTCAGCTCGTCAAAGTGACCTTTTTTAATGTCACATGTCACAGGATTTCATGTCACACTAAGACAACATGACAGGACAGAGCCAAGCTTTTCTAATGTTTCCTCTTCACCTTCTCAAAAGTGCTTGCATCCTAAAGAAGAAGATGAAGGTACAGTATATTCATTGCTTGATGATTCAATGACTACTCTAAAGAGAAATGTCACACAGCAAAACAACTTGTGTGTTATAATTTTATTTAAAAAAGAAACAGTATAAAATTGAAATAAACTGGCAAAACAGTTGTGGTGCTTTAACATTAGGTGACAAGAACAAACTCGAAATGTCAGGGCTGGTTTGGAATGTCGCTCAGATGCTTTATGCAGTTATCACCATACATCTAACAAATGCAAACTAAATGAAAATGCCCTATTCCAGCTCCAGTTTGCAGTTGGTAACTGTGAGAACACAGAAGGACATGGACTGTGCAAGTAACAGATTCATTTTCAGAGACATACAATATGGCTAACTTTATCATAAAATGTGGAAATCAGTTTTCACATGTCCTACTATTAGCACTGAATAGATTACAGATACACTGATTATAAGAATTTCCATTGATGATTTTTCAGCTCTGTTTTGTTGTTGTAGGACTGAAACTATGACATGAAGAAGATCCTTGATTTGGTACTTAATTTTTCATGTTATTCACCTCAGTGTAAATGTGCAGCGGTACACAGTTAAAATGAATAAAGTCATAATAGATTTTTCCTGTTCTAAATATAACAGGCAGATGGACATTTTTATCCATGATTATTATAACACGTTATGACCAGTTCTTCAATTAGTGTAAATGTAGTTCATAATTCATGCACAGATGCGTATTATACTTGTGTTGTCAAATGACTGGATATAAACAGGTACGGCAAAGATAGCATACTTAATATAGTTTGCTACTGTTTCCTAAACTTACCTTGTACTATTAAGTGAATTTCTCTCACCAAGGAGAAAACTTAGCCCAGTCCACATAAAAACCAAAGGAATAATATTAAAGACTAGTTTCCAAAAACCCAAGACTTATCTGACGTTGTTGCTGGTATTTCTGGCTGTGCTCCTATCCTCCTAGCTCTCCCTCCCAGGCCCAGTAGCTTTTGAACCCGCTGACCAATAGGTTCTGCTACATGTGACAAATACAAATGACCCCAGGCACGTTATACACCCCTACAAGTTCTGAGGAAATACAAACAGGGGCAGAAGCCATACCCAGGGTTCCTGCTGAGGGGGTGTATTCACTGTGGGTTAAACTTTCACTAGACTCCCATGTATCTGAATGAGAGACAGTTGCTGTGAATACCCCAATGGTGGGAAGAGCTTCAGTCAATAGTGATGGTCCATTACACACCAGAGAAGCCAGCACAAGTAATAAAATTAGTTTCATTAGTTTTGCTTCTCATGTAACAAATTGTCAGTTCTAGGAGTAGGTATATTTTCCACTTCATGTATAACATTCTTTTCTTCTTTTCCTCCATTAAAGATAGAAAGGCCAGATTCTCAGATAATTCAGATTCCTAGGAGGAACTTCTTAGTGAAAATCTGGATCTTGATCTTTTCTCTGGAAGGGTTTGAGTTCAAGTCTGTGTTTCTTAAATGCTTTAAAGGATTATGTAGTTGTAGGAACCCTTCCCTCAGACAGGGTGTTATGTTCTTTGAGGGCAGAGGCAGAACAGACTTTCATTCCTGTGGGCTTGACTAAAAGCAAGAAGATGAGTCTCATCCCAACTGGTTTCACATTATGAGGTAGGGAAAGTCAATCATCACTTTGTGGAGGAATGGACCACTCAGGGGCAGTAGAAGAAGAACCCAGGGAGGAGGAAATACCTGGGTGGCAACTGCTTGTTAACCAGACTGTCAGGGGCACTGGACATGGTCTCTGTACCTCAACGGTCCTGACTGATGCAATGGCAGGGATAAAACAGCAATGACAAAATAAAGTAAAGCTAGCATGTAATTTATCTTTCCTCTGATTCTCCTTGTTTTGTGCTGACGTTTTGTTATGATGACTGCGTTACAGCCATAGCTGGGAGTGAAAACCGTCAAAAATGTCCAAGGATCTCTCCTGAGTGTACAGTCATGCTATTTTCATAGAACCATAGAATGGTTTAGGTTGGAAGAGACCTTTAAAGATCACCTAGGCCAACCCCCAACTGCTTTTCACTAGTTCTTTGATTGAAATTGCCATTCTCTGTTCCCGGTATCTGCTATCACTTGCCTTCCCACATAGCATTTTAGGATGTATATAAATGCTTAAACATTGCCAGAGCAGAAGCATGGAAATGTTTTTAAATCATAACAACTGGCTTCCAGCTGATTTGCAAGGAGGGGTGCCTTCCTACATGTTTATTCTTATTCATCCTGTAATTATAGAAAACTGACTATAGGAGCTTAAAAAAAAAAAAAACACAAAAAAGAACCCTTTGCATGCATAGCAAATAATTTCCAGGCTTTAAAGGGAGTAGGTTTAATGATCTTGATTGGAATTTGAACTTTGATATGGTAGTTTACAATCAAAAACTCAGAAATATAGTGAATTTGTGTAGTTTTATGAGTTGAGTAAGTGGCCTTATTGGAACTAGGTTTGGCTAGATACAGTTTTTAAAACATGCACTTTTTTCCTGCATTTTTCCTTTGTTATTTGCATTTCAGTAAAATTCTATTTTTAAATCAATGGTACACTCTGGGGAAAAAGAAAAGCCATCGTGTTTTTAAACATTTGCACAAAATTGAAATTATTTGGCAAAGGTTCAGCAAGAAGTCACAGAAGGCTGGATCTGCTTTTAAAAATTTGATTTCAGGAATAGATATTCTGGGATCCTGAAGGCAGATCTCAGTGGACCGATTGATCTCAGTCCATTGGATGCCACACTCTGAGCTGCAGATGAGAAAAGACCGATGGCAGTGATTGCCACGAGTATCTTCTTAAGGTGATTTTTCTTCTTGTGCTGCCAACAGTGAACAGAAAAGCTAATATAATTTAATAGTTCAAGTGTCCACAGGTATGTCCTTTCTGGTTTATTACGGAATTTCTAGCCTGTCAGGATCATCAGGAATTTTTTATTTTTTATCACACCCTTTGCAGATAGCCATGCTCTGAATAGGGATGTCTGTAGGACAGATTGCAGAAATACCTTTTAAAAATATGTATTTACATTAGTACCTGTAATGAGTTCAGACGTTCAAACTAGGCCTCTCCCTGTTCATTTTCATCAGGTCTTGAGAGCAAGTGCTAAATAAATCTTCTGTTTTCCATCACCACTAATTTGGTAAAAACTTGCCCTTGAAAGATGAGGAAACTAAGCACTAAATCAGTCAACCACACCAGCCATGGCAGCCAGAAGCAGTACTCAAATGGTATTTGCAAACTTCTATGCAGAAGCCCAACAGCGCTTTGAGCATAAGATGTGCAAGTTCAGCCTTTATTATAGCCTGGGCTGCTCCTGTATGAACCAGTTGCAGATGCAGCCTGACCAGTGTCCTCAAACCTTTGCCAGGTGAGAAGAGTCCAACTTTCTTTCCTAATTCAGCTTTTCCATACTCATCCAAGCCTCAGCTGCCTCAGGACTTGGATATTGTACTTTGCTTGACTGGGACTTGGGATCTCAAAAAGCTGCCAGAAGCATAGCTTCCTGCTTGCTGGTGATTTACCAGGTGGGGAAAATGTAATGCCAGTTTTTCCAGATTTTGTGTCAGTCCCAATCTGTTTCTCTTGTGTCATGGCTAAATCATTCATTTCTTGGTGATTTGAGGGGTTACTGTTCTGTCCTGCTGATACCAGTCAGTTGCAATTCACTGAAATTTGCAAGGCTTTTGAATATAAAGAGCTGCAAACTGCTGATAGGATGTTATCAGTGACTACTCCTCAGCTTCCCTCATTGTTTGAACATCAGACTGATATATTGGCATTGAAATAAATAAAGCTCAGATTGTCCTTGGCAGATTTCTGGGTTTGGACAAGGAGGAGCTAGAGAAGCAAGGTAATCTCAATTAGTATTTTACAGCCTGTCTGGGATTCTTACTAGGATAATCTGTGCAGGTGTAAAACTTGTGATAGAAATCAGAATAAGAAAACATAGTATGTCTTTGCATTATGAGTACTGTAAAACCACTTTTTGATCAATAATATCCTTACCATACTCTGGGGAAATCTCTGTAGATCTATTTCGTTTAGCCACAAGTGATTGGCTAATATTTTGACTCCTGACTGACAAAACTCTTTTTCTTACAAGTGTTAAAACTTCAGACATGAAAGCAACCTTTTGGGGACTGCATCAGCAGAGTTTCATGAAATACATATGTACTATTCCATTTCTCTGTAATAAAAGCATTTCCCAAATAACAGTGAAGTGCAAAGAAACAATGCACTGATATCTATGGTGTTGTTTGGAGTAAGGATATTCTGCAATTCATTGGTGTCTGAGGCTTTGCTTCAGTCTCTTGTAAGGGAGTTTTATGCTCCAAGTTTGAGAATGACAAGACTGCTAGACTCCCAGGAAAAAGAGCTCAAAGCAGTCACTCCTTTGTGTATTGGCATAGCTCGGAGGAAGCTTTAGGCACGTCAGTAAAGCAAGCAGATTTGAATTATGCTGCCTTAAAGATGAGGGACCTGAATCACAAGAAGTGAGTAGTGGTGGAAGGAAGGGGCAGAGTCCTTGGAGGGTCCTGAAACAGGCCTTGCATGGGAGCAGGCAGGAACGAGGAGGGTTGCTGTCCCACTGTGGTTTCCCTGCGAGTGGTCTCCTTGAACACCACAACGTGATGATTGGCAGCATCCAGCAATTATTCTTTAGCATAGGTTATGAATGGCCACTGTTTTACATTAAGTCTAAAGGGGACCCAAAATACACGAGCATTACGGTCCTGGTCCCAAAAACCCTAAAATGTAAATAGACTTTACTAATATTGTTGCTCAACTAAGAAGCACAGCTGAATATAAAAATTCTAATTTTCCATGGCACAGACTTAAATTGTTGAAAACAAATTCATGCTTTGTCACTTTAGTATTTTAATTCTATAAGTGACATGAAAACAGTTCTCACTCATTATAACATAACTTGCACTGTAAGCAAGCAAATGCTTTTTAATAGAGGATGTGACAAAAAATATTCTGATGAAATGACACTGTAAAATTTTGAACATTATTGTGATTATTTATTTTCTTCCAAATGTATTTGAACTCTTGTCTTGGCTTATTGCTACTTTATAGAGGAAAATCAAACTAAAAATCACATCCATTTCTTCCAGTCCCAATTTTTGTAAGTGTTTTAGCTAAGGGAGAGTTCAGAGACAAAGAAAAAAAAAGTTTGTTTACTCCTTACTTCTTACACATGCATATGTGTAGGAATTTTTACTTAAACAGCTGAAAGACTGTACCGTGCTTCATGTGCCGTTCCTCTTTCTCAAACTCTTAGACTTGCAACAATCTGTGAGAGACAGCATGATGTCATTATAATCACAGAACAATTTTCTTCCTACTGAAATGAAACACATTATTGTTCCCCCTCAATGAAAGAAAATTGAAGCTTTCAATGTTGCAAATAAAACAAAATGCATTTAAGTTGCTATTTATCCTTAATTACTGTAGGTCTCTGAGAAGCAAGCAAGAGATGTTGCATTTCAAAAGCAAATATCTTTTCTTAGTCTTTGTTCTATTAAAAAATGTGGGTTTGGTTTTGTTCCTTCTCACCATCTGCACAAGGGTTGTGTTTGTTTGTGTGCATGTGTGTAGCACCTTTTTGTGATCCAGGCAGCACCAACATAGCACTTGGGGCTGTTTCAGGTAAGAAGATTGACTGGTCCCTGAACGCTTGTGGGTCAGCTATTCTTCATAGCTGAAGCACCTAAGTAATGACCTGGGGTGACACTCAGTGTGTCACCAACATTCAGAGCCGGTGCTGAAATGGAAGAGGGAAGGGGTATGTGGGGAAATCACTGAGAAGTAAGACCAGATAAAAGGAGAATGCTGAGAAGAAAAGACAGTTGTTTCCTAATTGAGCTGGGGAGGAAAATGAAATGGCCTGTGGCATGCGCCCTCTGATACATCCTTGCTTTGCAAGGAGGGATAGTGTTGTACCTGGTAAGTTGTCAGCCCTGTGATGGTATGTAAGAACAGTCACAGATGTCTCATATTTTTGGAGGTTAAAAAAATCCTCCTTTGCAACATTTGCTATGCAAGCACCAGTGCTTCAATAAGAAATTTACACATATGTTACAAACTTTCTGTCTGAGAAGGTTGGTTCCTTCCTCAAACCAGGACAGTTTTTGCATGCGGCGTACAGTGGGTATATTAGGTATGAGGGGTTGCATCCCTCTTTCTCTTGGAGTAGGTGAACGTTATGAGGAAAACTGAGAGCTTAGCTGTTGACATGGTTATACTGTTTTGAATGTACATTGCTTACCCTGAGGTTAGCTCTATGGTTTCCTAATGGCTGTCTGAACTGGAGGTCCAAGTGGGGGTGAACCAGCTGAGATTAAAACACAGGGTGTCTCTGTGGTCTCCAATGTAGTCCTTGCTAGAGCAAGTACTTTTTCATTCAGTGTGGGCATGTGGGATGTTGTTGTCACTCCTTGGCAAAGCATAGCTTCAGCACCTCCACTTTACATTATTGTAGCTGTACTGTATTGTATTCTTACGATATGTTCTTCTTGGGCATAAATGTATAGTTGCCCATCAAGAGGCTTTCTGCTGCCCTGAAAATCAGTGGCCTACCTCCTGCATGAGGCAAGCTGCCTTGACTACAAACTGCAACTCCAAGGAATGGTTAGATTTCTTTTCTAGATGGTGCTCAAGGGGTTATCCAAGATTTTTAGGTAAGTGGCTGATCTAGAACCTTGACTAAAATCTTGACTAAAATCTTGACTTGCTGTTCTCCCTCGATCTCAAAAAGACATCAGAGAGCTGTGTGTAACCTCCTTATTACTAAATTAGTGTAACTATTCATTCTCTGTGGACCATTTACTTGTTTTCTGGCTGTAAAGAGAGATCACCAATCTGGGAATACATCTTTCTTTGTGGCCAAAATTAATTTCAGCTCCACAAACACAGAACGTAGTGTTACTTGGACATGGCAGCTGCTTCCTTACTCCTTTGTTATGGCTTTGTTATGGCTTTTCTAAGCTGTAGTGAGTGTGTGGGCACCTATTCTTGTATGGAGCAGATGAAGATTTAGAACTTGCTGCTTGTGCAGCATAAGAAGGGAGGGCTTTAAGCCTGAAAGACAGAGTGCATGAAAATAAAGTGTCTAAAAAGTTATTTCAGAGGAGGAAATAAGTCTTATTGTCTGCAAAAATGAAAGCCTTGCAGTGCTGAGCTTACTCTGACATGCAAAACCTGCAGGAAACACTGAACAGAGCACAGAATTAGGACCTTAGTGGAAATAGCTTTCAAACTCTATTCTGAGAGTGGCCATATTAATTAAATCTATAATATGCTTTGTAAAAACCAAAGAGAATCATGCTGTATCTTAGCCAGGACAACAGAGTGACTAGTTTTACATGAAGTGTGAAATTAGCTTTAGTGTGTCCGAATTTTACCTCCGGGGAAAATGTGCTGCAATTGCAGGCTAGTAGGGCACAGGTCATCTTGTGTGTATTCGTAACTACACAAGACTGATGTTCTGACAATGTAATGCAATATGCTCATATTTTTGTAGTTGCTGTGATATACTAAGTTTGCCAAATGTACAAGGACCTGTCTTCAAATAAAATAGATACCTTAGCTTGTCAAAAATGTTAGAGTTGAATAGATGCTGGGGTGAAGAATTTATGGCAGCAGAATTCAGATTTATGATAAAGACCTGGGAAGTACTGAATTCAGGAACATGTAATCTCTTGGACCACATATATAAAAGACGTGATTTTTTTTTAAACGCAGAAAACAAAATATGCCTTGACGATTGCATAGCACTGATTTCTTTTCATTGCATTGTACTCAAATTCTACAAAATTCCCGTGGAACTTAAGGGTAATTTGTTCTTTCCTTGTTTGTAGGAAGTTTTGTAAAGTTAAACAAATGGTTTGCAAAACAATCTATCATGAGGTTTGTTTTAGTTCATCACAGTGTCTTTTAATATTTCTGTGTTACTGAAAATAATATAATGTCTACAAGACAGCTGTACAGAATTAGCTGTTTAAATAAGGCTCATGTTTTAATCCCTTAGAACAGGTAAGAACGCAAGACAATCAGTCAAGGCACAGAAACATAACATGACTAAATTTCCAATTTAAAAAGGCATGAAGTGTTTTGAATTGCATTTTAAAGGGTCTTTGAAAAAGCACTGTTTTGTAATTACAAGCTCAAAACTGCTCAAAATTGCTAAATGACATTTTCCTTCTTTTATCTTTTTTTTTTTTTCTTTCTTTTTCCCCCCTCCTCTTTTTCTCTTGGACTTACAGCTACAACCCTTTTCTTGAAACACAGCTAAAACATAGGAGCCCCACATTCGTCCCCATCTTACAAAACCTGTCTGTTTTTAACTGCTTCCAGCATGGTGCACCTGCAATTGTAGCATCACTCGGATTTGGGGGTTTTGTTTTGTTTTAAGTTTAGATGGGGAGTGAGAAGAACAAATAAACATGCTTTCTTTTATTATTGTCTCTAAACCAGCCTGCAGACCAGGCTTCATTAGGAAGCAAGGTTGAAAAGAGCTGGCTGCAGCAAGTTACTTGTTGCCTAGTGACACCATCAGACCTATAAACTCAGGCTTAATTCCAGTTGTCTTAACCCTCTGTTGTCCAGAAACTGCCTTTTATTACAGGGCAATTACTCTTTTGACCAGCAAAGAATATGCATTTTTAACAAAAAGTAGTGTACCACTATATCCCTGTTTCAGCACAGCTGAACCTGGAAATGCCATAGAAATGTAACATGTAAATACAAGTGAGAGGCTGTTTTTGCAAAAAACATCCTGTCAATGAAAGATGAAGGGAGCATCCCCTCCGAGGCTCTGGCTTGGCTCCTGATAACTGATAGTACATTTTTCTCTCCTAGTCGTATGTGTGATAAATTGTTTTCTGTTGTTTTGTTGCTTGGTCATAATGTGCCCATTGTTGATGAGGGCAAAATTCTTATTTTCTTTTGTAGAAGCTAGAAAACTTACTCAAACCCCACCTAATTAATGAGTGAGATGTCCTTTTGCTGACAATTACCCAGGGGAAGTTTACAAGGCAGAGGTGGTGTATCTATGCTTCATAAAGCCATTGTTTAAGAAATACTGCAGCTGCTAATTAGGCCATAGAAGCTAATAGTTTGAGACACCAATATTTTTATAGAATGTGCCTGCATATCAGAATAGCTTAAACAACTTCAAGTTTTGGTGTTTTACCTGCTGACAGTTTCAGTTTTTCTACTAAGCTGTATTTTGAGATATTGTAAAACATTTAGAAACAGATAAATGTTCAGAGCTCAACTGCCATCTCTCATCAAATAAGTGTCTTTGAAAGTCATTTTTAGCAGCAGTTAGATTTGGAAATTCTTTAAATTTGAAATTAGAAATCACACTTAGTGTCAGTAAGGTCTTTCAATCAGTATTGACAAAAGCAACAGGACTTAGAAAATCTCTCTTCTCTTAGAAGAATACATACTAGATACATGTAAAAATTGCAAAATTAGGTGCCGAAGGTAGAGAAATGTACTGATTGGGTTTGCCTTTTACCAATTTGTTCCTGTTTCCTGTAGAGTATCTGAGTTATTCTATTACTCTTTGCTTTAAGATAGTTGGCAATGAGGAACCCACAGGCCACATTAAACTCTTGTTCTCCACGACCTTCCTCAAGCCCACTCCTGTAGGGTCCCTTGCTCTGAAGTGTTTTTTTCCCTCTCCCGAGAGACCAGAGGACTTTGCTCCCTACATGCCTCTCCACTAGTTACCATTTTCCAGCATTCAGCACTTAAACAGACGGAAGGTTTCTGAGGTTCCTAACAGGACGGATGTACATGAAATGAAAAAAAAAATTCTAAGGCCTTCTGTGGGCTAAAGGAGCTTTCAAGTGTTCAGATATAATATATATAATCTGCATTTAGGTAGAAATAGTTTACAACTGGGTAGAAAGGACAGGGTTGCTGAGATAAGAAGCACAGGTTAGACGTAGGCAACTTTGGGCAACTTAAGCTGACAGCAATAGGTAAGACAAATTTTTGACACACCACCCCCCACTCCCAGCACCCCCAACCTGATTGGAGGCATGAAAATCCAAAGGTTTGGCTTAGGCTCTCTGTGAAGTGAAATATTCCTCAGACTAATTTTTTATAGAATTACCTGACCCAAGGGCTCTGAGCCTTCTGTAACCTAATGTACTTCAAAAAGATGCAGGTCAGATAGGAACTAATGGAAATTAAACATAAAAAAAGTGACAAACTCAAACTTCTGCTTCATGAATTTTATTTTCTGCTTTTGTAGTCTGTTCTTTTTTGGTAGCGGCTGGTTAGCAATTAAAATGTGATTAGCATATAATGGTAACTGTTAATGTGGAAGCACTGAAATTCCATGTCCCAGTGATTGCTTTCTCATTAGCAGCAAGAATTATTGTGTGTTTTAACTGCTAGCCAAAGCTTAGGAACCATGGAATGCTGAAGTTTCCTTTGAAATCATAGAAACCGGTGATTTCTGTGTCACAGGATTTGGAGCTATGGAAGGAGTAAAAATGCTTTTCAGTGACTAACAGGCAGTCATTAGGGAGGAGAAACAAAGACAGTTTCTAGGCTTCTGAAGGGACAAAGCCATTCAACTCTATAAGGGATGATATTCCAGCAAAAATACTTTTATTTTTTTTAACTCTAGAAATCCTGTGACTTCCAGATATCAAATAGCTTAGGTTGCTAGACATCCAGAAAGTCAGTAGATCACCATCCAAAGCACAGAGAACAGTTGGCAGAGGTTGTATTTCCAAAAGAGTGAGGGAAGCATTAGTATTGTTATGTGAAGTAATGTACAATTTCATTTGGAATATTGTCTTTATGACTGGTCATCAACAGAGACAAATTTACGTTGGAATAAGTGTAGAGAAGGCCTATGACAGGACTTAGGGATGAAGAAAAATGTCTTGGGAAACTATGCTAAAACAATATGGTTGGTTCAAGTAATTACAATAAATATGTCAGGGATGAGGAAAATACCATTACCTTATCTAAAAAATGTATATATATATATAAAAATTGATCTCAAACACATTAAGCCTGGAAAGTAGAAGAAAGCTTCCAGGCATCAGCAGAAGCAAGGTTCTGAAAACCTTTCAAAAGAAAGCAGAGTGGTCTTGGAAGACATCTGCACAGTACTTCCTCAGTCTATAAAAAAGATTATATGTTGTGTTTGCCTACTAAAAGAGAAGACAGTGATGAGCTGACAAGAGAGAGGCAAGAGATAAGATGGTAAATGTTCAAGAGAGAAATTATTAGTTAAAGTAATGGAAAGAGTTGGAAATTAGATACACACAGATTATATAATTATTTAATAAATAAACGCTACAGCTATTGCAAATTTAAGGTGTCCACCTTGAGGCGGTTTTCTAAAACACTTACTGACGTGGAGTTGTAACTTAACACCCCCCCCCAAGTTATTAATCAAGTAACTGCAATATTTAACTGTGATTTTCCAACAGGTATTTTGCTCTGTCATGATTATTTTCCCCCTTTCTTTGGTTACATGAAACATTCATTTGAAATAGGAAATAATTTTTGTGTCCTAGAAAAACTACAGTTTAAAGTTTCTTCTCCCATCCTGTAATAAGACACCTGTAGGATATATATCTGAATCTACACTGGGTCGGTTTGTGTCAACTCAAGTTTTCCCCCCACGATATTTAAATAAATTACTACAGTAATCTTAGATTTTAAAATGAAATAGTGCTTTGAAACTCAAATTTCATTTAAAAAATCGGCCATTTGGACAGGTTCAGGACACCTTTTTTTAAGGAGGAAAAAAAAGTAAAGATTGATCCATATCAAGTTTTTGAAGTTTGTTTTACAAATTAGTTTATTCCAGTGAAATACCATTTTCATTGCACAGTTGCTAACTGGCTCTATCTGTATCAGTGAACAGCTCACGTTCCTCAAATAGTTCTGCCTTTTTTTATTGTCTGGACCATCTGCTGTGCTGTGAGCAGCTACTATTTTGAGCCTTTTCCCTTTAAGTACAAGTTTCAGATTAAATTAAGCCTTTGTAAAAGCTGAAATTATTGCCAAAGCATGTTCATAAGTCTTGATGTGCTTTTGTGGGTTTTTTTTAAAGCCTTTTCAGAAATTTCAGGCAGTAATGATAGCACATCCCTTCTAATGATAGCAGCATGAAGGACGTCCTGAACTGTCTCTGAGGATGCATTTTAATAAGTTGGTTACAAATCATTTGTTAAAAAAAAAAAATGTTATCTGAAAATAATAAAACAAATCTTGAAAAAGTGTTGTGGTGAAAACCTATCAAGGAGTCCAGTTATTCATGGTGCCATTACCATAAGAAATAAAGAGCTGGCAGGTTAAGGTTGGGGCAGCAATTGCATGCATGTCTGATGGCACCTGGGCATTCGCAGGCCTGCATACCTTCCCACACAGCTAGTAAGTCATCTTTCACAAAGAGCTTTGATGACTGTAGGGAATGACACGTGAAGAACACGTGGAGTCCAGTGCCAGCTCTCTGGATGATCTGCCACTAGTAATAATGCTAATAACACAGCTTGTCAGGGGGACCCTATGTTGCCCGGTTCAGTGATGTATGGGGATGAGTGAGCTTGTCCAGATACTGGAAGCGTTATAGCCTTCTGAGCTTGGCACTTGGCCGGGACTAATTTATCATTCTCCTTTTGCCCAGTACTCTTTCCAACATCTGGATGAGTTAAGGTACGTGGCGGAATACTGAGCAGTATAGACACGCTCGTAATAACCAGGAAATTTTTTATACCAGACGTACAGATCAGGCAAAGATAGGTTTTATAGGTGCATAACAGACTGACCCCAACGGGTCCATTTAGACAGAAGAGGGAATAAAATAAAAGGAATGACAGAATTCAAGCCTCTAATATAAGTCAGCTAGGTCTCAGTTTTGACATATATTTTAGGTCAAAACTGTAAACTAGTAACTAGATTCAGCTGTGATGAAGTAGCACCATTGTCTAATTCCCACTAGTGTAACTAGACAAATTTTCTTATTTCAAACCCATTCAACTGGACTGCAATTGTTCTAGTAACACCAGTGACTCTGGTTGAGAACTGGGATTTAAGGTCCCTCATACCCTCATTTTAGCCTACACCTTAGTGTAGTGTAAAACATGAATTTTACTTTTCAATTTCGTTGTCCAATTCAGGTGTAGGACTTAAAAGTCTTGATTTTTGCTACTGCTAGTTGTGTAGTCTCTCTGTGGGTGCTTCAAATACAGAATAACAGCCTCTGCAATCCCCCTTCCTTTGCACTTTCCAATTGCACCTAGAGGCAAAGTGGGAAAACCCACACACATGTTCCAAGAAATGTCTGGTGTGGATCTGATAGTGTAGGTGAAACAGTATGGAGGTTGTCGTATGACTATTGTAACGGCTTTTGTCTGAGGGGATATATCTGGATATGAATTTGAAAGTGAAATTAGTATTTGCTTTCCATTTATAGCTAGTATTCCATGTTAAAGACATCGTGGCATAAGCAGTTGATCCTAGCATGAAACTGAGGAAAATGTACTAGTTTGCCTGCTTACTCTTGGAAATGTGTACTCTTGGAAATAGTGTAGCTATGCAACACGTGTAATCAGAAGAAATGTTCATTGTAAATCACGCTTATGGTTAATGTCCAACCCAGGGGTAAAATGATGTCAGCAGAATTGTTTTAATGAAAAGTGCTTTCTTTCTGTGAGGGTTTAATTTTACTACAGGTTCCCTTCAGATTTGTTCGGAACATATATATATGTTGATTGTCTTCTATTTGATGCATTAGTCTAAAGCTCAGAGAAATACTGCATGTAAGTAGAGTATATCCAGAAGTTCTTCCATTACTTGAAAGCTCGAAGATTAAAACTATGAATTACCTAAACAATATCAACTGATGCTTCTTTTAGCTGTCTATGAACACCGAAACATAGTGTTAATTTATCCCTCATTACTTGAAAACTTAATGCATTTTGTCTTGGTTTATTTGCTCCATTTGTGAAACTGTCATTGAATGTTTTGCAAATAAAATGCTCTGTCATTGTGATTTCAGTAACTTAGTGATGCACAAAAATAAAGCATAATTTTATCTATTTTCTTGATATATAAGCCAAAAAAAAAATCCCAAGTGGGGAAAATATACTGCCTAATGTGCTACTCAATAAGTCTGTTTTCAATATACATATAAGTATGTTAAACTACTTCAGCATTTGTCAGTAACAGGGGAGATTAGTGCATTAAATCCACAAGCGCCAGGGCGTAGGGGTTTTTTTTAACTCTGCTAGTGCTGTTGCCGTGCTACTCACATCTAATACTGTTGTTGGTACTGTTGTTCCACCTACACCTGTTCATAGCAATCCACACTTGTTTCTTCCGAACGACCCCATCTCTTAGCACTTCATCTGCTTCCAAACTTCAGCAGGTGTAGTGCATGTCAGTACTTGAGCAGGTAGCTATTGAAAAAAATCAACACTTCTGTTGTAAGTAGGACAGTTGCGTTTATAGATGACTCTTAAATACTTGTGCTTCTAGAGCTCCACTCCCATCTGAATGACGAAATCTCTGAGAAAGCAGTGCCTGCTAAGGGCATAACTACAAGCTCACCCCATTTTGGCTGATGCTGTGGGGCTGTTGTTGGAGGGATTAACTAGTCATCCAGTACCTTTGCGTTTTGTGATAGTCACTAATATTTTGATTTTGCATCAGTTCCAGCTACTACAATTTCTTCAAATGCTCCAGAATTTAATTTTAAAGGTATACTGGCAGAAGCAGCACTTCTTCCAGATGATAGCTTGAAAATCATGATAGAATTCATCGCTGCTGTTAATGTTATATATAGTGTAAGACACTAGTAATTACTACTGGGTTCTGGCAAGTTATGTATTGTCCCATCTAAATGCATCATACTTCAGCAAGCAGTTAAGGTATTTAAAAACAGGTTATTAGGTATTTTCTGTGCATAATTTTGACTGTGAGACAAATGGGATAGATATAGATTTGGGGGCTGTACAGTGGCAAGAGGGAGCTCTTCACATTCCCCATTTCTCATGTGACCTGTTAGTCTCCAGGTTTCTTTTCTGTTTGGCTGTTGTTTTTGAGAGATAATAAACAGATGATATCTAAGTAAATAGCAATGAGTGGCCCTTGACAGCTTTATTATGGCTATTATGTTATGGTACATTAAGTTTTTAATGAAATAAAATATGGCAGATTGCCAAATTATGTGATGATAATTTCAGGAAGCTGTAAACAGGTTACTCAGTAGTTCATAATTGCTGCAGGTAATTTAACATTCAGGAAACTTCCACCCACTGATAGTAATTAAGATCACATTTTGGCTATGTGCGTTGATTAGGAGTATCTGATCAAGAGAATCACTCTTTTTCTTTCATGTGGCATTTCACACTTAATATTTTACTCTGCTGGGAGAAAATTTTGCTTTTTTATTTCACATCGTGGAATGTGTCAGTGGAAAATATTGTAACAATATGTAATCTACCTGTGAATAACCTTGCTGCATGTGACTGGACTTTTACTGTCAGAGAGAGCTGCGCTTGTGCTTAAAATGAAAATTTCCCTTATGGGGCTGCCTGTTGGAAAGTGGTCACCTGGAAAGGACACCGCTCAGGTCTAGTTTGGCCAAAACGAAGCCTTCAGCGCTTCTAAATCTTGCATGGGAGAAAGTGGCCAAGCCAGCAACTCTGTAGGGATGCTCTCAAAATAACCTGAAAACGTAGGAACTTTGTGCCTGCCTCGGGGCCCATGTGGAAGCGGGCTGCAAGAGGACTGGCGTCAAGGTGCCAGAGCTGTCATGATCCAGAGGGAACATCCCCAGGGATGCGGCTTTGAGGTCGTTGACAGCGGGGAACCCAAGGCAGGTTCGAGGTTGGGCAATGGCACACCTGAGCTGACCATCACAGTCCAGACCACCTCCCCAGACCGAGTCTCAGGAATCCCAGCATCGGGTGTGTTAGGTGATCCTGCATGACCCAAGTTGGGAAAGACAGTAACTAGGTTACTGCGGTGGAGCATCCTCTGCCTCCCAGACTTGTATAACTTGCTGGAGTTGAAGCCCACACGGGAGAAACAGCACTGCCGCGTTGCCACAGCAACGGCAGGGACTTGTCAACACCTCTCTCCCTAATAGTGACAAATGGTACTTATTACATCAGCACTAATTTCATCCGATCCCTTTCAGATGAAGATACTTAGTCCTTGCTGATCAAATTGTGTCGCTGTAATTACTGAGAACAGACCTTATTAAATGACAGCGCTCCTTACTCATTGCCTCCTCTCATGCCGATGCTTATCACTTCCCCCGTTTCCCTACTTTTGGTGGTGTGCTTGGCTGCCCTTGGGGCACGCTCCCCATCCAAAAGCAGTGAATTTTCACTTAGGTCATGGACAGTGAGGGTGATGGGTAGGAGCCTGCATCTGGATCCTACATTTTAATACATGTGAAAAAATTACAGCCAGACTTTTAGAACCCATGAATCAAAACTGTTAAATGCATATGAAACGGCACAATCCTTGATATAAAAAGGAAAAGTACTTGTCTACCTGTTTGTGGGAAAAAAAAGCCTAAGTTTAGGTTAGGCTAACTGCATTTAGTGGAAAGCACATGCTGCAGGTACCCTCTTAATGCACTATTTAATGCTCAGGTTTAAGAAAAGACTATACAAGTGCAGTGAACTAAGTGCAGAAAATGACCTAGGGAGGAGAAACTCCTCTCTGGGAATCCGAGACTGGGAATCCAGAGGATGCAAGCTGCTCTCTGTCGTTGTCCTGCAGGCCAGCATCACGTGTATGATTTTCCGCCTCCGGCTCTTAACCACACAGAGGTCTTGCTGGTCTGCCAAGGACTGGAAAGACCTATGCAGTGAAGATAGTGATTTGCAGGGCATCAGGAAGCTCCGCTCATACATCAGGACCCCTTGTCACACACACATTTGAAAAGATGTGCTCTCCCCCCACAAGCTTTTCAATTTAAATTGGCATTATGGTTTTCCTGCTCTTTCTTGTGGTGTTTGATGGAATTGTTTATTTCTAGGTTCACAGGTTTGCTTTTTGATTTTTCCCAAAGTTGGGATGGCAGGTTTTAGTTTGATGCCCTTCTGCTTCAAAATAAACAAACTGGTGAATAGAAGCAGCCTTTAGAAAAGGACATCCTTTTGTTGTGGAGTAAACAAACTAGGGGAAAGGGAAGTTAAGAAGCATCCAGGTTAGCACTCAGCTTCTGATACTGTTTTGAAAAAAGTGTGTCTGTCTGAACAAAGTGTGACAACTTACACAGCAAGTCACAAGGCAAAGAGAATTTGAAATAAGAATGTCTTTCATTTCTGTCATATTTAAAAGGAGTATTACTTCTCTTTTAGAAACGTCATATGACAACGTGCAACTATTATTTTTCACAATGTTATTTCCTTCGCTTTATACTAAAACTTCAATATTACTCTTAGTATTATTGATTGGTCGTCTCATTAATTGACCAAATCATGCAAGACTTTTATTTTTGTGCTTCTCAGGCCTATGTAATTCTGAATATCTGCTTAAGGGATAATAATGTTCATTTTGTTGTTATATAATAAATAAATAATAACAAATCCATTCAACTTATCATCAGAAAAAAAAGAGAAAGTCATAAGAGGTATGAAGGTAAATTTAAAATTGTAGCAACTAGTTTATGTCGCAGCTAGCAAGAAGTGGGAAATGCTGAAAGAACTCCTTCCCAGGGTGTAGATAAGTGCATCACTGCTCATTTTAACCTTTATCACAGACCTGTTAGCAAAGTTATATAGTTTGGGACAACTGGAAAATGGTAAGTTTTTCTTAGGATGATAAATTATCTGTGTCTGACTGCTATTTAAAGGTAAAAGGGTTACGTTGTGGGTTTTTTAAAATGTATGTTGGGATTTGGTCATTTCATAGACTTCTTTGAGACTTCTCTGCTACACTAACTTCAAATGTGTTATGTAGTATATTTATGAAAAACTTAAAAATTAGAAAAAGATTTTGAAATTAGACTTACAATATTATACTGTCATTTGAAGGTGTAATTTTTTAAAGATTCTGAGGGTGAAACAAAACAAATACAATTAATATGCTAAATTCCTTAAATATAAATACAAAAATAATGAGAAGCTATTATGTGTTCATTTGATGGACAATAAGGCAGGAAATGTAATCTTACAGATTTTACCAGTCTAAGGTGTCTGCTTTCCCTCCTACTGAATCATATCAGGTACATTATAAGAATGTGGACGTTAGGAGAAAATGTTGGAGTTCTTTTGCTTTAACTGAGTGAAAAATGAGCTGGAAAAACACAGAAGATGTCTCCTTGTATGATGTAATTTGTTATAATGGAATGAAATTTTAAAATTTTACACTTACAATAGTCTGTTTTACATTTAATTTTGAAAATCATGTGGGGATATAGAACCATAATGTGTTTCTATTAAAGGAGACCTATTTATAGTTCTTGCAAGGGTTTTAGTGTGTCTTGAAATTCAGATAACGACAACAATTTTGAAATGTTAAATTGTTTCAAATCTCAATTTTTTTGCCTTTCTTTTCTATTAGCAGAATTACCTGTGTAATTTGAAACCGCAGTATAACCAGTTGATATGTTTCCTTGGAGCTCTGTTCAGACCAGTATAAACAGTATGTAGCTCCTCTATACAAATTCAGTAAGGGCAGTAAAAAACCTTGCCCCAGGACCTACTTTCAACTCAATTACATGTTCTCTTAGCCAGTGGTCTGCACAAATGAAACACTGAAGATTTCTAATATTTACTGTTATAAATCATAGGTGCTAAACCTTATTTTCTATATATGAGATATATTTTTTGAGTTGCTCTTTTATTTTTTTGGTAGCTCTCTGAGCAAGATTCATACAGATTCTGTAGCAATATCTAATAATCAATTCACAAATATACAGCTATTTTTTAGGCTCTTTGATTAGAATTGCTCTCAATTTCTTCAAAGCTTTATCTATTCTTCAAGAGTCATTTCTTTTTCTCCTCTGTTGGCTTTGACCGTAATCAGTTCCAAAAAGTAAACACTTCTTTTTAAATTATTTTGTCATTTCTCTTACTGTTAATCTTTTCTATTACTTTAATACTTGCAAAAAAGTAGCTTAAGATATGCTAAGAATTAAGTTTTTAATTTTAATCTTTTTTTCCTTTTATTGGCTTGGGTTGGGTGGGATGTCATAGGATTAACTACAAGCCATATTTAAAGTCCAATGAAGGCAAAGACCAGGATCCCTGTGACTGCAGTGCATTCCACATGAGGCTGGTGTAAAGGGGGAAGGCAGAGAACTTGGTGTTTTCACATATCTGGAAGATAGAAATAACTGTCTTTTGTATTAGGTCAACACTTCCAGAATTTTTATGTAGCTCATTTTCATTCATGTTAAGGAAATTCTCTTATAACTAAGTGTGCAAATATTTCAGATGGCCGAATACCATGCACAGATTCCATGCCTACCATGCAATTTTTTTTAATCTTCACTTAATTACTGGAATATAACAGTGGTATTTCAAGGCAATGACATTTGTTCAGTCCTCTGGGAAAATGCAGCCACAAATCACCTCAACACAAGAGTAGGTCAAATGGTAATAATCAAGTCATATTCATAACTCATTGGAAATAGACTATTCTGAAATTGCTACCTGATATAGAACTAATGCCTCATTAATCAGAAATACATCAACCTAGGAACACTAGTTATGTCAGCTAGAATTATGAATGAGATTTCAGGGAATGCCATGTACGGTATTACATTTAAGTAGATGCAGTCTTGTGTGGCCTTGTACATGCTTAGAGGACTTGTTTTCATCATGGAAATGTGGTATGAACCTAAAAGTATGCAAAAAATGTGTTGTACGGGAAAGCAAACTATGCAGCTTTACACACTCAGTAGTACAAATAGGCTAATAAAGCAATCCTCTTTAGGGTATCTTACAACACAGCGAATGACTTAATTTCCAATGAGTGAATTCCAAAGTCCTCCCTGTGATAGAACTTACACTGGAGAAAAGGGGGAGCTTAGCTAGAGCAGAAAGGACCTCAGGATTATATTGCTTACACACACACGCATTTGCCTAAACTGGCATGCATATAGTCCAGAGCTTGCTTGTCCTGTCCTTTGGGCAGCATGCAATTGAGCTCTTGTACACAAACCAACCACCTACTGTGTTCACATATGCTGAGTCTAGTTTAAAATCCTTAACCATTCAGCAAAACTTCATCTCCAGGCTCAGCAAAATTGCACAGCTACTCGGTCAAAGGGAGTAGAAGTAGTCCAGATATCTTAGAATATAGGTAATACTTACTTTTATGTGCAATCGGCTGTGGGAATGCTAGTCCTGAAATTATTTAGCTAGCTGGTGTTTCAGACCCAGCTCTGAAATATACATCTGATGTCCCTGAAATATGAAACATGCATCTTGTATGCGTGTATTTCAAAGTTGTGGTTTTGTGAAGGCCTTAGATATACGAAAAAAAAAATCCCCACCCCAACCTGTTGCTGTCCAGATTTCTTTTCAAGCACTTTGCTGACTAAAATGAAAGTAGAGCAAAGTTGTCTTCATTGATTCTGTAGTTACATCACGTGTGCAAGATCCCTAATTTTTCACCCGTGAAGTTTTCTAAACATTTAAATTTCATTGTGCACATGTCCAAAATTACCTTCCATTTCACAGCAGTGAACAATCTGGCTCCTATATTCCTGCTGACCCTTTCAGGATCTTCAGTGTCACTCTGAGCTTTTACTCTTGGTTCAGATGTTTGAACCCTGTACCAAACCATAACAACCAGAGACGCTTTCACACCACTGCACAACTGCAGTGAAGTGCTACTCTTGTCCTTAGGGATTCCTCAGGGTCACTGTGTTTTCCTTTAGAAGACCATATGCATACGCAACGCGATGCTTTTTCGCTGCTGTCTGGGCTGCTGCACACCATGTTTCCCAGTCACCTTGCTTTTTAGGCAGCTCTGTGAAGGACAGTACTGTCCCTGTGTATCGGTGGGCTCTGCTATAGGATTCTTCATGGATTTAGGTTTTATGCATCTCACATATCTCAAATTCGTCTGACTTTCCCATGTAATTCCAAAGTTGGGCTTAGAAAAGAAAGACTTTTCTTAAGATGGCAAAAGTTTTGAAAGGTAGATGACTGATTAGGTTTATGTAGAAATGAAACTCTTTAGTGGTGTTTTTATGCAGATGTTTCATCTGCATTGCACGAAGACCTTCTCACAGCGGTGCACAGGCACAAATAGGGTAGCTCTTCCAGTCCATGGCTTACACAGGGACTAGTTTATTGCAGCTTATTGCTGAAATTCAGCTTTTTGTATTGTGTGGGCTTTTGAAAACACTCTCAGATTATGTCTAAACTGTGTGATGACAAGAGTGTTTCTGAGCTCCCGTGTCCACGTGCATGCCCTGGCGGCACTGACTCCCAAACAAGGTGATACCCAAGCGGTGTAATTGTCACTTTTCACTCACCCCCAGTGGTCTTTCCTTGGAAAAGAAGCTCCATTAGGACCTTGAAGTGTAAAATAACATGCCCTTACTGCATATTCTCAGCATAGCTTGAGGTACCCTGTGGTACATTTCCTTCCATATTAAAGAAAATTTCACTTTAATAACATTCCAGAGCTATACTAGCAGTTTGAAGACTCACTGTGGAGGAAAATACCAGCCAACATGTAACAAAATGGCAGAAAAGATGTAAAGTTTAAAACTACTGTAGACTAAATACTTTAGACTTTGGTTTTAAAACCACAGGAAGATCATTCCAGCTGTTAAGCACTGAAGTAACAAATTCTTCCCTTTCCCCATAAATTCTTATACGGATGGAAATATGACATTGCTATGGACATGTAGTATTAAAACAGTATAAATACTAGCTTGATCCTTTTGCAAAATGTAATCAATTAAATAATTTATTTTTAGTCTCAATAACAAAATTGATTGTCTAGTTTTGCCATGATAATACTTCAGTATTCCTACCTGTGCAATGGCTTCAGAAATATTTGTACCAAAGAGTAAGTCTTCTTTAATTAAAATATTAAACTTCTGAAATTCCCACAATATCACATTTGTTATATATTCCTGTTTAACTATTTGCAGTGCTAAGACTCTGGATTTTTTCTGAGATTTTTAGTCTCTGGCTGCAAGTCAGTTTACTTGGATTATGATAGTATTTATGGCAGAAGGAGGTAAAAGCAAGTCATGCTGCATTTCTTTGATGCTGCTGTTCAGGATACAGTCTTTAAAACAATTGTCCTAATTGACAGTCCTTTGATGACACAAAAATAAGTGATTTTTTGGTACCAGTTCTAAAAAGTGTGGTCCTTGTGTGTTTTAATTGTTTTAGCAATGGTTAATTTATTTATAAACCTGTATTGTCTTTGGTACCTAATAACTGAAAAAAAGTATGGAGGACTGGGCTGCATCAAAAGAAGTGTGGCCAGCAGGTCAAGGGAGGTGATTCTGCCCCTCTACTCTGCTCTCGTGAGACCCCACCTGGAATATTGTGTCCAGCTCTGGAGCCCTCAACATAAGAAGGACATGGACCTGTTGGAGTGGGTCCAGAGGAGGGCCACGGAGATGATCAGAGGGCTGGAGCACCTCACCTGTGAAGAGAGGCTGAGAGAGTTGGGGTGGTTCAGCCTGGACAAGAGAAGGCTCCAGGGAGACCTTATAGCAGCCTTCCAGTATCTGAAGGGGGCCTACAAGAAGGCTGTAGAGGGACTTTTTACGAGGGCATGTAGTGATAGGACAAGGGGGAATGGCTTCAAACTGGGAGAGGGGAGATTTAGAATAGATATTAGGAAGAAATTTTTCACTATGAGTGTGGTGAGACTCTGAAACAAATTGTCAAGGGGAAGTGTGGATGTCCCATCCCTGGAAGTGTTCAAGGCCAGGTTGGATGGGACTTTGAGAAACCTGGTCTAGTGGGAGGGGGGCTGGAAGTAGATGATCTTCAAGGTCCCTTCCAACCAAAACCATTCTATGATTCTATGACTGTAAAAAATCAGGAGACCTGCTGGTTTTCCTCTTCTCTTTCCCTATGGTAGCATATGTCGATTTAACATGTGCTTCATGCACATTCTCTTTATGAGCAGCATTTCTAAGGAAAAGACATTATGTTTGACAAATATGTATTTTGTAAAATATATGTAGCTTAGTATATGTAGTAGAAAAAGGGAAGCACTGAGAGTAGATGAAAAACCATATAAGAAAACATTCTGAATATGCTATCTGTTATCTGAACAGGCAAGACAACTGGTATGTGTGGGTTTGTGCCCTTTATATATATTGCAATATATAATGAATTTTATGTCATTTAATATGTATTCTAATATCGATGGAAAGTCAAAATGTTAAAAGTAGTGTTTTATGCCACAGGCATGATTAAAGATATTCTATTGTTGGGGAACTAGAATTATTAATATTGCAACAACTTTTAACACTACTTCACAAAAGAAATTACTGATTAAGCATTTGCTAAAAGACCTCAGCCCTTGTCATTTTTTTGCTGTGTAGCCCTCAGGATAATCTTCAGAGCATAGGTTCCTTTTGTTCCAGGCTCTGCATTTCCTGTTTTGTGCTCTGTGACACCCTCCAGCTGTGATAACTGCTCACACAAAGGGATCTGTTTCAACAAGTGAGTTCTTAAACACTGAATTTTAGGATTTCATACTCATACTGCCTAAGCAGCTGAAGAAAGTTACCAATACATGGCTGATGAAACATGGCTCTCCGTGCAGTCAGCTGAAGAGAAGTAGGTCTTCTGTTTGATTTAGACACCTGTGATACATTGCCCAAATGTGACACTATGCCCTGATGTCAGAATAGCAGTGTTGAACTGCAGTCCCTGCGGTTAATGTCCATGGTCCTTCCAAACGACCCCCAAAGCAACTCATGCTTCTTTGAAATACTGCATTTTAGGAAAATGTCTGTGCAGTGGAACAGAATGGAAGACACCCCGCTGTTGGGTTTCTCAGAGGTATTCCGTTGTGCAAGGAAAAGTTTACATGCAGAAGCAATGATTATTGTCAGTAGAAAAGCAATACAGTAAAGAAGAGAAGCTTCTGGTCAAAACAGATGCAAAAGGCTTCAGTAACAGGGAAAAATGCATCTCTGACTTTCAACTTCATGTTTCAGTGAGATTATTTCTAACTGTGGTGTTAAAAGCTGAGGATGCATCACCCAGACACCTTTGACCATGCTGGAAGAAGGTTCTGATGGTACCCCAGAGCTAGACCTCAACCAGCCCAAGGGAGGCCACACCTGGAAGTGAAGGCAAAGATATTGCTCTGTAAGTGACCCACTGTGCCCACAGATACACAGGACGTGGTCTGTGGTGAAGTGTAAACTAACAAGTAGAAAGGAGAGGAATAAAAGCATAACTTTAAATTTAGAGGCAAATATAGAAGATACCCCCTGATCAATATTTTTACCATGACTTAGAGATATGTGCTACTTAGATATCTGATTTGCTTAAAATCAGAGTGGAATAAATCTTAAATGCTTACACAGGATTACTGAACTGTATAGCTTGGAAAAGTATCCTTAAAAAATATAGTTAAGGATAATTATGCCACAAAATTAAGAACTAGATAAGTTTTCAGCACTCTAAAGCTCAAATAAAGTTGTCTAGTTTAAATCTAAGACTACATCATTTTCAAACCTGGTAAAAACCTTTTTGAGAAATAAAAGAGAAGAGAAACCTTTTTATCTTTAAAGGGGAAAAATCATGAATAATTTCAAGTGAAGAGTCAATTCTAGTACTGTGGGATCTTGCTAACACATTGTGAGCAGAAAAAGCAGTGAAATTAGATAAATAAATGATTTGTTATAAATTATTTGCCAGGAATGGTGCATCTTCTAGTTACCTGTCTATCTTGCTTTCTTGCATTTATAATGATTTCTTCTGCAGTTGTTGCTTCAGGACCTCTTAATTTTGTGAAGATTTTTTCTGGTTTCTTAATCAGGTGAGGGTAAATAATCTTGGCATTTTATGTTTCAATTATAGAATGAAAAACCACATGAAAGACATTGCCCACACAAATAAATGAAAAATTGGTCATTTGCTCAATTGTACAATAGGAGGAGATTGTAACAGGACTCACAGCTGAATTTCTGTAAGAATATTCATGAAATGTTCTGTTTCCTACATTTTTAGTCAAGACGAAACTAAGCAGGTGGGGGTTGTTCAGCTTCCCCCCCCTCCATCGCCCTGTGTGAAGGGGTCTCTCAGTGCATGCTGGAGAGTCATGCAGTAGCATTTACAAGACTGGGTGGCCAAGTCATGCACCTAAATCCTTACCTGCATGACTTTAGAAGTCATGGGTTTAAATGGTTTCCATGGTAATTGTGATAGTCCACTCTTCAAAGTCATGTATTCATATGTCAGCATCTAGACAGCAGCACGCAGCTTGAGGTATCCCAAGGATCATCTTTTTGAGTCTGGACCATGAGTACAGCAGGATTGCTCATTGGTCATGTTTGATACAGGATGACAAAGAAATACAAACTCTAACAAGCTGATAAATGTGTGCACATGTGAAATACACATAAATTGAGTGATTAAATGAAATACACATTTTAAAGAATAGAGTGCTCTGATCTGCCCTGAAGCTGTACTGATAACGGCCATTTTGTTTGCAAAGAACTGTGAAAGAGAAGAACACAGGTGTGGTATTTCATTGCTGCTCTTCAAGACAGAGGACCACATAAAGACAACATGTCCTTCTCTGTTCCTTTTTTTTTCCCCCTAGCAGATTCAAAGTGGCTTGTGCTGAGAAATCTTGGCATGTAGGCATTGCTTCATAGAACAGCCCAGGTTGGAAGGGACCTTGAAAGATCATCTGGTCCAACCTTTTGTGGGAAAGGGAGCCTAGCTGAGATTATCTAGCACCTTGTTCAATTGCATCTTGAAAACCTCCAGCAACAGGGACTCTACCATACCCCTAATGAGGGTGTTCCAGTGGGTAACTAGCTTGATAACTAAGAAACCAGGAAACACATTTTATATCTGGTGACCAGTCTTGACTACCTCAGTTCAATACCTGTTGATGTTCCTGTGTGAGCTGTTTGTGTTTGCAATTTTGTGTGTTCTTGGAGTGAAGGCTGGGCTGGAAGGAGAGTCAACATCCAGGTTCAATTACAATTCTGTGCAGAAAATCATATATGTGCTGAGTTTGATTTCCCAGAAATAATGTGTGGCTAATATGAAGTGTTTACGACTTCCCTACAAAATATTTCATACGTCCTTGGATGAATGTTTTGGGGGATTCATCTCATCCATTCCTGGTCAGACAGAAGTGCAAAAATAGTCACAGTATACTCCATAAAAGCAGGATGTTCAGTAGATACTGGTAGCACAGTTTGATTTCAGTCTAATTGTACTTTTCCAGGCAACTGCCAGTAAATCTCTTTTGGAAATGCTAGCAGAAGTACTTTTGAAATACAAAATGGATAGATGTACAAATAAACATATCTTTGAAAAATTTTCTTTAAATAAGGATGATTTCTGAAAAGTTAACAAATTCTGCCTTGTCTTGGACATTTAACGCCATAAATGCTGTTCAGAAGTGTAATAAATCACCTCATAAACACAGAAGCACTGGTATGGTAGATTTACATGCACTTGGGAAAAAAAAAGACACAGCTTTTCGATCAGACTAATGGCTTGGAAGTAGCTTCAGGAAGAGTGCTGGTAATCGCATTTGACGGTCTGAATTGATGGCTGATGGCTTGTAAAGGGCAATGCGCTGGAGTGATTTCAGGGAGCTTTTAATAATGCTTAGCAAATGATCAGGCTGCACAGTCAATCACTTTGCAGATGCCAATATTCTTTTCCCCCTCCAAGTTAGTTCAAAGCATAAAAAAAATAAATCGAAAGAGAGCACAGAATTGCATAGTCAGTCAAGATCATCACAGAATCCAGAAGAAAACAAAAAAAAAAAAGTCAGATTTAAGGAATAAGCTTGATATAGACAAGGAATAATTGTAATTTTTGTTTAATATTCGGATGTTGCTTATGGATTCTTCTGGGATCCATTTTCTGTTTATGGTTACACTGTCGTAAGTCTTAAAACCTGTTAAATCCTAACTCATGACCAATACTAAGGAAGGCACAATCAAAGCAGTGTTACCCAGCAAAATGGTGTTGATGAGCAGACTCCAGCTTCTGCTTCCTGTCCATGGATGCAAAGTTTTCAAGATTTTTTGTGTCCTTTTCCTCTAAGGGCAAGTGGTAGACCTCATGAATGGCCATAACCCCTTAAAACTATGCTCCATACCCTCTCTATTTACTCTCATGGGCTCTGAGAAGAGTTTTTTCTTTTTTTCCATTCAGTTATTTTCTGAGCAAAACTGATTGGAGAAGCTGAAAATCCAAACCAAACTAGGTCAGTGACTTCTCCAAAAGATCCAAGGTCAAGAATATTTAAAATATTAATTATTTTTTAATACCTCCACTTCAAGATGACTTGTAATACTCAAAATGAGATTTTTAGAAGACATAATGCCCAACAGGAGATCAACTTAATCATATGCGTTATGACTATTTCCTGACATGCTTTGCTCTCACAGTCTTAGTTTTAACTTTCTAAGGTCCCTGTTGCCAAGACCAACATTACAGAGACTTGCGGGTACTGTATTACCTGTAGGCAATGGTTTGTGGAACAGTACTCTAATGCTCTTAGCACAAAGGAGATACATTATTATATAAATATGTAATAAAATTTTTATTTCTGATGTATAGAAAGGAAAGATTTTTCCAAGTAGCAATGAACAGCAAATTGGCGTATTGTCATTGAATGTATTGGCATACTCACTCACCTGTGAACTCTTGAGCCCATTTTCTTTCTTTAAAAATCATTAGGAGATGACCTAGCTTTGTGATTCATTATTGTCCCCAACTTATTTAGATGATGGACTGCTGGGATATTACATATTAATTTTGCCTAGCACCCCATAGGATTGAAATCTTTTTATGGTCATCCATTTTGCATGGTTTACAGCTTTGTTCTGTTGATTCTGAGAGTGAAAGAGTGTTTTTTTCCAGAGGAAAAGTAATCTACTTCCCCCCGTAGACTGCCTTTTTATCAAAAGCTAAATAGGAAGGATCCACTGTAGATTTAAGTTTCCAGGGAATTGATTGCGAATATTTTTTGGGTGCAAGATAAAAATGAGTGTTTTCCAAGAATCCCCTAGGAAACTTCAGAAGCACCCCTGCCAAAACTTCATGTTATTAGTTTGACTGGATAAATATGATATTGTGCAGTCTGTTTTTACACATGCTCTGTGTCTCTGCAGCTCCAGCAACAGTTGAAGCACAAGCCTGTTTTGTTGTATTCATATTTTCCTGAGGTTCACATTTACATGTTGATGAAGAGATGAAGTGGCATTAGTTATTACTAATCAATAGTGTTAATAGAAGGGTTGTGAACAGACTGGAAGTATGTTTTAACTTTCTCTGGTGGTAAAACTGGTTGTGAGGGGTTTTTTTTAATAATAATGGTTTTGTTTTCCATTTATTTTATTTCTTAATACCCCAAAGCATTTGGTTTACGGTCATGAGCAAGTTATTGTGGCCATTGACTTCAGTCAGTAGTTTGGGTACTTTTTTCTGGTGAGATGTTTTACACAGAGAGAACTTAAATGAAAATCAGAGAAGGAAGAACCCTTAGAGTTTTCTTGATGACCAAATCTGTACAAATAACCATTCATCAAATTATTCCCTGTTACCCTAAAGGCAGATCTTCAGCTAGTTTAAGATCTTCTTACACTGTTGAACCCCAAAGACCTACACTACGTTACATCGTGTTACTACTGCTTCGTGAGAATCAAGCTGCTTTCCTACTTCCCCAGAATTTCCCTTCCACCCTGTGATACAAAATAAATCATAAATTCTTTTCTTTGTTTTTCTACATAACTTCATTGTCCCTTGCAACAGTAAACCCGTCACATCCGTGTATATTCATTTTATGTGACCTAAGCCTTCAAAGATGGAAAATTTACATTAGCTTCCTGGTGGTTTTGTTGCTGTTGTTACTGGTAGATAGAAAAATAGTAATATTGCACTCCAAATTTCTTTTTTTGAAAAGTTTGAAGGGCTAATTGTTATATTTGTATATTTGTTACTTTTCTAAAAAGACAGGCCTCCTATACATATGCATAACTTGCGATTTATTCAAAGTGCTCCTTAAAAGTGTCCGTAAATCGAGACAACTGCACGAAGAACAGTGTGCAGAATACCCGTCCAGCAGAAATATTCTGGTGGCTATTTTTCCGGTGACACTGTGGCAAAAATAGATGCAGTATCCAAGCTGTGAATTAGAAAGGAAAACAAATGTTTTCACTGTGTACAGGCTCCTTTGGTGGCTTGACAAACTAGTTTTGCAAAGTATGACATAGTGATGAATAGTCATTATAGTCCTCCTTGTACATACATCTCACAATATAATCTTCACTTGAAGATCCTATACTTACTTGCAAGAAGTACAAGATGTTTTAATTTTCTGTTTTCTGGGTGCATCACTGTTAATTTACTGCAAATAAATGCAAGAACTATGTCAGATTAGACATTCAGTTTTTCTGTTAGAAAGTGAAGCTCCTCAACCAACTTCCATAAGGCTTTTCTCCTTGTAATTCCTTACACAGAACCGGAAAGGAAAAAAAAAACAAACCAAACACCCCCAAAACCCCCCAGAAAACCCCTAAATGACAAAAAAAAAAAAAAAAAAAAAAAAAAAAAAAAAAAANAAGAAAATTTATCTTTTGCTTTAATCTCAGCCGTAAAACCTTCCATGATCAGAAGCTCAGTTGAAATGGGGACATAAAAACAAAAACTAACTGCTGCTTCCATTAGAGTTTAGGAAAAAAATGACCTGGGTCATCAAGTTCAGTTCCATGAACACAAATACGTAGTACTGAAGAGTTCACAAAACATCTATTCTTAATGTCCCCCAAAAACCACAAACCAAAAAGCACTGTCTAAAATTATCTTAAAACTTTTGGTATACAGAATCTAAAATTACCAAAAAAAACCCCAAACCTAACCACCAAACAAAGAAACCCCAAACCAATATGACATAATGAAGAGAAGGGATGAAAAAGTGATATCCTACAACCCTCCAGTGGCAGGATAGCTCTCATAAATAAACTTTGAAGTGACACAGCAGAAAACAAAAAGCCCAGAAGACCTCTCCAGTCTAGTTGGTATCATGATTCATTATTGTTCCCAAATTAGGAAACTGTCTTTAATCCTGAGCATCCAAACAACAGATACCAACTAAGCACTTAAGGTTTTTTTAAGCCTTCCAACTTAGAATGTTGTTTTCTGCCTGGTATCCCATCACCTTGCTGCAAAGGGAAGCAAACTGCTCTGTGCTCAGAAGACAATAGAAACACAAAAGAAGCGTCTGGTGAAAGAAATCTTCCTGAACCCTACAATTAATGATCAGAAGATGCAAATCATAAGATCAACAAAATATGATCTAATACATGCCAAGAAACATGAACAAATACTTTATTTTTTTCTTTAATTTAATGCCCTAAGCTTTACTTCACAAGCTTTTTGAACTCCTGGATCATGTTACACAGTCATTTCCATCTCCACCTCAGGGTCCATCTTGAAACAAGTAGATTTCCTTACTGCTCTATTTGGGAGGCTCTTCATCTTCTCCAAATCTTCTAATCTTGTCCAAATGTCTAGACTGTTTTATTCATGGATAATTCAAAGCCATCAAATCTCATTCCAGTAATGCTCTTTAACTTGAGTAATTCTTCTCTCTCCCTGGTGTATACACCCAAACATATTTATTTTGTTATCTACTTTATTATTATTATTGACGCATTTATTACTACCTTTATTTTAGTGGCATAAATAAACCAACATTTTAAAGACCCTTCTAAAATAATAGGTTCTCTTTTTCCCTAAGCACTTATATAGCTGATTTTCTATTCTTATTTGAGATGTCCTTTCTGAACAAAATCAACTTGGATTACAGATGATATCCTAAATGAGCTCTTGCCTGCATCTTATTAAACAGTACTGCTGTTTCCCTGTGTCTACCAAAACTCCTTACGTGTTTAATCTTAGAGTACTATTAGGTGCTTTCATGGCTATGTCGCACTGGTAACTCACAGTTGTCCTATCATCCATCAATACTTCCATATTCCTCTCTTTCTCCATCCCTTTAAATTGATGGACGTCTATCTCATTTAAAAAAAAGGTCACTGTGTAGTTAGTTACCTGCTCCACTTTCAGGTTTCTCTTTGTTTTCCTCTTGTTCTCCTCAAATTGAACAGAACAATAATGCTGCTCTTAAAACCAAGGGGAAGGAGCACAGACAAGATGGAGGAGGGTGGGTTTATGTAGCGTATTCTTCTGTCAGCCTTTGTAAGTAATTTGAGAAAGATAGTGGCACATTTATGCCTCCCCTTTGAGATTATAACATTTTTATAAAGCGGATACTATGGGCACAAGATTGCAGTGTGCATACCTGATATCATTAATGAGAACTGATCCTGATCCTGTTCCTGACTGCATGCAACTTCCCTAGGTTTAACAGAAATTACCTGTAGCCTAAAGAGGGCAATTAAACATTCACATGTTCAGTTCTTAACTTCAGTCTAATCTTAATCTCCAGGAGCACAGAAAAATCCTGGGCTGGAAATTGTGTTCCAAAATGTTTTCCTTCTCAGGTTTGTTATACAATTACAAGGACCAAAAAAAAATGAGTGATTTTCATAGTTTCAGAATAAAGCTTCCCCACATCCGGAGTTGATGCTAGGAATTATTATCCACAGCAAACATCAAGGATGCTTATTGGGAAAATAAATTAAGCACAAAGTATTTTTTCTTGTATTTTTGCACACATTCTTTAAGAGACATCTGTGATCATTACTCCACAGAAAGCGGACCAATGTGAAAAACATCACATTGGTTTCTGAGCAAAATATGGCTTTTATGACACGAAAATGACTTTTAAGTTGAAAAAGAGAAGAAAATGTATGCTTTCATAATTCTGAAAGAATGAGTAGTAGGAAATCATAAGTAACGCTACTAATTTTGGAATATAGATTAGGTTCTAATCAAGACTGAAACCAGGAATTACAGAAATTAGAAGGAAGAATATGAAGAAGATCCGATCTAAAATTAACATACATTCCTCACCACTCCAAGTCTCATAAGAAATTTGGTTTATGTTTGGTTCACATTATGCTTGGATCAGGCTATCAGCAACTGTTGAGACCAATTATTGGTCTGTGTGAGCAAGGTTGCCACTGTGTGCATTTTTGATATTTGTTCATTTCTTGAAAGGTGCTGCCTCTTTCAAACCCCTACCTCTTTATTTTAGCATAGGTTGTTCTGATATTCTTGTGTGAATGCAATACATTTGATCTCATCAGGCACCCAGGAGTAATGATAGTTAGAGAAATGGCTGCCCACGTGTTCTAGGAATGTCTTTATTCAGAGGCTTTTTAGTGTAGAAGAGGACAGATGTATACAGCAATGTGCAGAGAGGTAATTCCATAACATAGTTCTGATTAATTCAAATTAGAAACCAAAGGCAAATGTCTTCAAATTATTAGCTGGCTTCACATGCGGAAGCAGATGCCTCCAAAGGAAGCCCCCCATAATGCTGTGCTCCCCAGCTGCCTTCCAGGCTAAAATTTTCTGTCTCCTGTCTATTCTCAATCAACTTAGTTTTTACCTTCTGATAGGGTATGCTGTTACGTCTTGACCTGCTAATTTAAAAGTCGTCACTCTCATCTTTGGCTTTTAAGGCTACCACTGTAAAACTGGACTTCCAGCTCTTAAATCATTCTTGCAGCTCTTCCCTGAATCCTGCCAAATTCTCAATGTTATTTCAGTGGAGTGAGATTTACTTTTTTCATATTTCTTTTTTTCCCCCAGTTGTTTTGATAGAAAATCTTTCCATAAACAGAACAGAGAAAGCTGCATGGTTATGAAATCTTCATATGTATTTTTCTGAACTAAAATTTTATTTGTATGCTACCTTCCTCCAGCAGGTAGTGGGACTTCCCTGAATCCTGCCCCCCGTCTTCTTGTGTGTGGATGATTTTCCCCGTTGTTAACTTTAGTTCATATATTATACATCTCATTTATAATTTATCATAAAGAGGGACCTTCTATTATTTATCACCTGCATGCGGACATGCATGTGCACACATGCATATATGGGATACTTTCTTACATAAAACTAAAGATTAATGTATAAATATTTAACCAAGGTTATAGTCTAAGCAAATATTGCTCCTAAAAGTTTTGGAAAATACTTTTTTCAGCAACTTTAATATGTACCACAGGGTACAGTCTGGTAAGAAACAGGTGATGCCTCTCCACAGAACATTATTTTAAATGTGAAGAAGAATTAAGATAATTTAAACTTTTATCATCTTATTAAAGGTATATTCTACCTCTGTCTGTTCCAAATTCTTCTTCAAAACTTAATGTCTTTTAAGAGCTACTTCTGGCCTTAAACATAAGTTATATTTTAAGAAGAGACAGGATCTTTTTATAATTAATCACTGAAGACTATTTCAATTCTATACACTCTGTGCTATGGTGCAGCCTTAAGCTGGGACTAGAATACAGTGAAACAACCGTGACTGTCCTGAACAATCATATTGTTTTTCATTTAAGCAGTGTCTATTGTTCAGAAGACAAGCTGTCAAACAAGCTTTAAAATATGGACTCAGTCACTTAGCCTTCCCATGAACAGTAAAATTCAGTGAGAATTTTGCCTGAATATGGGGAGAGAGAAGCCTGGGTCTTACAGACAATGTTTGTCATTCACCACTGAAAAAGCCATCAGTTTCCCAAGATATGGTGTACCAAGTGTTTACCAGTTAACTATAGCAAATATTCCTTCAAAACACAGAATCAGCATTTAACTATACATTCTCACACCTTAGCCAGCCTAAAAGAGCAATCTTTCCTTCTCATATTAAAAGATTTATAGGAACTTTAGCAACCAGAAATTATTGGGTGCCTGCTATTTCTGTCATCCAAGTATGGGGGATGGTGGTTAAACAAAGGTTTATTGTGCCACCGATACTTGAGGGTTGCTGATACAGAAAAAGCAGCATTCGAGCTAAAAGGCAATGTTATGTTGAAGTCATCCATTTTAATGTACTATGTCCCTAGAAAAAATAAGTGCAGGTGATGTTTGAAATGGCATTTATTGCATAGCTTGCCTCTGAATGTTCAGGTGTTTGAAGATTCTATTTAAATGGGAAATTATTCTAGCAAACATGAGCTAAAATGTATCTCAGAAATTAAGTGAGAAAAGGTAGCTTTTTATTTAGCTTTTTTTTTTAAGGTATGAAGAAATTCATTAGTGAACAGCTGTTACCTTTGGTAGTGCCACTTTCTTTCCCCATCCCTGTTTTTTCTGATGCTGCAACCATATAGTAGAACTTAAAAGTACTTTTTATAGAAACCAGGCAGACCTACAGTACAGAGTCCTAGTCACGCAAGTGAAATCACATCTCTCCTTTGGAACCTATCATCTCATGGGTATAGTCTACAGACTTGCCACAGAAGAAGACCTAGCCAGGTAATAGGAAAAAAAGGTGTGGAAGAGTTTCAGCTTTAATACCTCATTTTGAAAGATTAGGTCAAAGCAAGTCAATGTAACAGGTTGGTCACACAATCAGATCACATCCAAACATTTACAATAAATTATTCAAGCTTTTCTTTGTGCTCTCATCAATTTGAACAGAAGAGCTGTCAGCCGTTGAGTCTCTATTGAAGACAAGCCTTAGATCGTTATTATTGAACTGCTCCTTACTAGACTCTGGGGCCAATGCTACTGTCAGAAAGAAAAAGAAATGAAACACGATATATTGACTTTTGGATCTTTTGGATATTATTTATTTATTTCTTCTCCTATCTTGTGTGTTCTTTGCTCTGCAATGTGCTGTGCTTTGTGCAATGCTCCCTTTGCTCCAGAAAGTCAACAAGGCTCGATTTACAGGGATTGCATATATGTTCCACCTTTTTAATGAAAATGCTCTAGGGAGGGAGATAATGTGTCTCAACTGTGGACATGGTGCAGAATGCAAATCCTAGGGTCAGTGATACAAACTCTTGGGGCTCTGTCTAGGAGAATTGGAGTGAAGAAAAATTGGCTTTCTCCTGGGAGATAAAGACTGTGAACTGTGAAAGCAATAACGTTGACCCAAATAACAGTTGCTCAGGAGACTGAACCAATGCAGAATTTGCTTATAATAAATGCCATACAGCTGTCAGATTTTGCTACATTAATTTTCTTGTTATAAGATTCATTTATGGCTGTTCACATCCCTAAGCCATTGGCTGCATAAAAGAGTATACCCAGATTAAAGTTGAATATCAAGAAAAGAGAAGAAAAATAGTCTTAGTTTGGATCTTTTAGTTCATTACTTTTTTGCTGCGTGGTTTTGAAAAATAAGGATAATTATTTTTAAATGTTCTCATCTATGTAACATTAGCATTTTTTGAATGTTCATGTAAAATGTCACGTCCCCAGAACTGCACTGTGTTTTCTGAGGAAAAAGTACATTGAAGTAAATTGGGTGAATAACCTTACGTTAGATGAATTTGTCAAAAAAAAGAGAGTACTTTTAGTCCTTATGCATTTAAAGCACTGTGTCCTGAGAGTCACATCTCTTCTAGGGCAAGTGTCATGCACAGGTAAGAACAACAGACCACTGGTACATGACTTTAAATCCCTTTTAAACAGTGTTCTGATGGCTTAAATGAGACACACATATATGGTTCACAGGTTTCATAATGTTCCTCTACTTAAAGGTGTATTTTATGCCAATGTGCCTTTAAAGACAGATTCTGTGTGTGCAGTTGGCAGTTGTTGTTCTACATCAACAGTTGTGCAAGAGTAGATGTATCTTACTCACACGCTACAGTAGTGGTACTGCACTGATCATCGGTGCAAAGGTGCACTTCAGATTCTACACATCTTTAATGGACTAAATGTGCTGTACGTGTGTAGGTGTTTCTGTCAGGTCAATCCTGTTTAGGCCACTTTGTTCGGTGTGCATTTTCTGGGAACGCAAGAAATATCAATTATATAGATCTTCATGTATAAATGTTATTAGCATGGTCAAGGCCATCTGTGCTAATGTCACATGATGCTGACAAGCAAGGTCATTCTGTGACTCAACATGTCCTTTAATGGCCTGTGGAGATAAAGAAAGAGGATGACTGCTCAGGAAGACTGCTTAGGGTCCAGGCAATGCTGGTCTCTGTCTGCTTTGACATTTTTATTTTGTTGGGGGTATTTTTGATCTAATTCTATACTTCTTGAAAAGTAAGTTTTAGAAGTAGAAAAAATGCTATCTGACTTTCAGCCTAAAGTCTAATATTTAGATTATGAATTTGCAGGAGTTTGTTCTAAAACGCCTTTGTTCTCTTAGGATTCATCATTTAAAAAGATACAAGAAAACACAAGAAAACAGCATCTCCTGTTGCTTAAAAAACAGTGCCATGCAACCCTAAAACAGAGCTGCAAGTGTTAACAAAATAGATGTTTTTCATAATTTGTAGAACTAATTGTATCTTTAAGTACAGGAAAAGCTCAGGAAAAGCAGAAGAATGTTTAAACCAGGCTTGCCTGAAACATTAGTCTGGCCAAAAGCTATATTTTCAAAACAATTTATTCTAAGGTCTTCATACAAAATGTGCAATGGTGCAAACAAAACAGGTGCAGCGTGCTTGGGAACACTCTGACAATGGAAAGAGTAGAATAGTAGTAATATTTAGCTCATACTCAGAGCTTTACATATTCAAACTGTGTCCTTGTTGTGTACCTACGCCAAGGGTTGAGTAATATCTAGCATGTCTTCAGGCACAGCATGTAAAATGAAGACTAAGAAAGGACGCTTTTATGCTCAAAGCCCAGGACTGGGATACAGGATTCCCAAATCTGCCACAAACATGCAAGATAAGGTTAGGCAAATCAATTAGCTGTGCCTCAATTTCTCAATCAAATAAAAACAGGCAAACGATGAAAACTGGTGTGAGAAGTGTATTTGGGCATGTTTGCATAATGTTCCTGTTACCTGCACAGGCTTCCAAGTCGTGATTCTCTGAGCAGTTCAGAGAAGGCAATAGAAAAACCTAAAATACTTAGATTTATTCTAAAGGAATGATGCTTGTTGTGCGTATAATGATATTTTTCTTTGTGCTGCCATTCTAAGGAAGGTATTCATACAGAATAAAAGTAATTTTTAAGAGAAGGTCTGGAGCTGCACATCCTTCCTAGTTTTATCTCAGATATATCTTTGAAATTAAGTTGAAATACTCCATAATCTTGAGTTGATGCTCAGCATAAGTCACACTGTGAATTTAATCCATGCTGAAAAGTTATATTTGGTGAACTCTTTTTATTGTTAAAAAGTTAGTTTGCCAAAGATGTTAGCAAAGAGCCTAACTTGACAAAGCACAGAAAATTAATAGCATGATAACCATATCTTCTTGTGACATTGTAATATAACTCACATTTTAAGTGTTGCTGATTATTGAGATGTTGCAAGAATTATAAAACTTTGAAACCCACAGGAAGTGAGGTCTGCATACGTGCTATGCTAAATCCCCATATGCTGGTGCAATACAGGCTGCAATCAGATTCTCAGGAATTGCTTGCAGACACTTCAGTTTAAAATCAGTGGGTGTTTGGGGTTTTTTTTTCCAGCAAAGTTGATTATATGAGGGACTTATCTAATACTTAGTTGCTCTTTTTCTAATATTCCTTTATGGGGTAATTTCACTAGATCAGGGATCAGGGTCTGCAGATCTTTTGTTTCATTATACAGTACAGAAGTGTCGTTACCTATTTCTGCTCTTACTACCGTCATTCTGAGGCTCCATCTCTTCTCTTTAAAACACTTCTCCATCAATCGTTATGATGCTGTACTGTATAGGAACCCAATGAAGGTTCTGTATGTTTCTACACTGAGGAAAGTGTGTATCAAGTCCTAAAAGATGGGACTAGCTTGTCAGAAGATTATTTTTTAAAAAATGGTAGGTGTGTGAGTGGTACTCATGGCTGAAAGTTTAAAACACAAAAGGTATGAAATAGAGCTCTGTGCCTTACCTGTGTTGTGTGGAAGGGTAAACCAGTGACAGAAGTAGGTTCCCATCATATTCCATGCCTAGGTATGTTCAGAGTGGAAATCAGTGTGTATGAGAGAGGACAAGTTTCAAGAGAAAAAGTTGTATGAAGTTAATGGTAGGAGTAATTTAAAAAATATTTTCTTTTTTAAAGAGCTGTTGAAAAGTGACTCCATAGACTTAACACTGTTATCTTGTTTGGAAAGATAGAAATGTACATTATTAATTGCTTTTTTATTCCTCTTAAAAATTATTCACTGAACACTGGACCCTGTCCCCAGGGGACTGGACAAGAGTCTCCAGGGGAAATGATTTAATTTAGTTCTAATTCCTCATGGAGCTACTTCCTCCCACAGTTAATATTTTGAATATTTTTTTATCCAAAGGACAGTATGGTTTATTTTTTCAAATTGAGTGAGGAAGATAATAACTTCTTCCCAAGTCATTACCCTAAACCCAAAATTAACCTGTTTAGTTTTCCCTAATTTTACATTATCAAAATAAGTCATTAGGTGAAAATTCTATGCTGGAATGTACCACATGAGGCCTTCTCTGTTAGTTACTGCCTATCCCTTAAATAAAAATGCTGAATACTCGGATATCTTGTGACTCTTTGAATAGATTTTTTCATGAAGGGAAGTGGGTACTGTTCGAGTTTCTCATAAAACTGTTCCTTCAGGTCGAGATGCTTCATTACCCTCACAGTTACCTGCAGCACAAATGTGGCTAAACATGTGGGCCACAGAGCTGCAGCTGCTCTAATTAATGTAGCACAATATTGATTATTTGCAGTTAGTCAAAATAATTCTGCTGCGGGTGGCACTTGCAATTCTGTGTATGCGAGGCTGTGATTTATTCTGATCATATTGCCTGTAACAATACATATTCTGCATATACAGTGTCTTCAAAGCTATAAACAATTAAGGTGCACATTTGATGATGGTGACATAAACCAACTGCTGTTCAGGCCAGAGGAAATGGAGGTTCTTCCTTTACTTAACAAGCTTGTGTTTAAATTTACATGCAGATAGAAGGAGTGATGGTTTATATTCCTTGATGTTGTAAAGAGCAAAACATAAGTTTATCTGTGCTAAGCCACTGGTCAGCTGCAGGCTATTTATTTACTTGGGTTGCACCAGCAAAAGCCTGAGAGAAGAAATTTCAATCCTCCAGACAGCTCCATATATCATGGGCAAAGCCGAATCCTCTTTAATCAGAGCCCCTAAAACTAGCTAGTGATTTAAAATTATCTGCTTTCTTTCTAGCTGAAATAAGGAAAGCAGCTTCTACAGCAATGTGTGCAAGGACCCAAATCATCTAAAACTGCAGTGTTAAAGATTATGGCAGTTTTATTTAATATCCTGGAGGACTGACTGTTAACAGCAGTGGGTAGAGAACTGTAGCTGCTCAAGCCTAATATATTCATAAAAGATTAAGAGGGTGAACAATTAAATATAAACATTATGTGATCAGTCACGTTTATACTATCCAATCATAAAGTAGTAACAATTAACATAACCTAGTCTGTGTACAGGAAGATACAGCTTGTGAATCTATTTAAAATTTTTTTAAAAAAGAGCATGTTTATTCCTCCTTTATAAAACTTGAATATTGCATATGTAATATAAGAAGAATTGGTATGGACAGTTGGCATGAAATATATTTTTGCAGTCTCAGAAACATGGAGAGGGCAATAAAATGTGTTCTGATTTGTGTAATTTGTCTAACAATCTGGTTTTCAGAATGGCCATTATCCTAGTATCCAAACTTATTCAGAAAATGATAGCACTGTGCATATAATAGTACTAATGCTCACTAAGGCTTTTCTTATTCTGTGATTACAGAAACAGAAATGAACTCATGTTACAGTTGAATTTAAAGCAGCTAAAACCATGAATACAGATACCATCAGTTTTCAGGACCTGTTTGATTTTTGAGCATTGTGTTCAGGCCTCATCCTGTCTGAATGTGAACTCAACACAGTACCACAACTCTCATTCCTATGGTGATGCTGTAATTGACTCAGCAGATAACCTCTCAATTTATAAAAGCCAATAACTGGAGCTTTGTTTCCCTGCCTTCCCCCCTTCCCCCTTCCCCTTTCTTTTTGTTTTTGCTTTTTTTCTGTTTTCTTTCTTCTTTCTTTTTCTCTTTCATTTTTATTTCTCTTTGTTTCTTTCTCCCTTTCTCAATTTTATTCACCTTGTGGTTCTATATGCAAGACATAAGCAGATTTGTTATCTTAGCTAGTAATATTGCATGCAAAACATTAAGGGAAATCTGGAAACTATAACTATGGTAAAATCTCAAGTTATAAGAGGGTAAGACATTTTGGAACGGAGAATTAAACACCACAGTATATAAATTTCACTAAATGTGTTTTCTTTGAAGAGATGCAGAAAGACATGGTTGGTTCCTAATATTCCTTAGTGTCCTGGTGTCAGCTGGGATGAAGTTAATGTTTTTTTTTTTCCCCTAGTAGCTGCTGTGTTTTGGATTTAGTATGAAAATAATTTGATAACACATATTTGGTTTAGTTGTTGCTAAGTGATGTTTACTTTAGTCAATGACTTTTTCAGCTTCCCATAGAAGCTGAGAGGGAGCATAGACAGGACAAGCTGGCCGAAGGAATATTCCATACCATAGATGTCATGCTCAGTATATAAATGGAGGTTGGCTAGGTGGCAGGGTTCTATGATCACTGCTCAGGATGGGCTGGGCAACCAATTATCAGGTGGTGAGAGCGACTTGTGTTGTATCACTTTATTGTGCATATTCTTTTACCATTATTATTATTATTTAACTCTTTCATTACTGTTCTACTAGACTGTCTTTATCTCAACCCACCATTTTTTTTCCCTTTCTTCTCCTTTTCTCCCTCTTCTCCCTACCCTATTTGGGGGGAGAGTGAGCAAGCGGCTGTGTGGTCCTAGTTGCCAGCTGGGATTAAACCACAACACTCAGTGATATAGGTTCCAAAATAGCAATTCTATGTTAAATATTTTCCTCTTTAAGCTTTTCTGCTTTCAAGGATGAAGTGGAAAATATTTCATGACCTTGCTCCTTTCCTCTCCTTGCGTTTTAGAGAGATAGTGATGATGGTTGAATTGGACCTCCCACGCTTTGAGCAGCTCTGACTTCCACTGGCTGAGGGGCAGGGTGACTGATCAGTAACAGATTTACTTGTATACACTGATGCAGACTGAGCTGACACCAAAACGTTTCTTGAAGAGGGACCTGACTGAGGTAAAGGAGGTGAGAGGCGTAAAGATTAATGGTATAAGAAAACACCTGTCTTAGTTTTGAGCTATCAGTTCTACATAAATTTTGCAAAGTTAAGAATCCATCTATGTTACAACTGCAACCATGCCGGGCCATAGAGTTGGAAATGTTTATAAAAGTCCCTACCTCTTTGCAGAGAGAAAACCTCAGTTATTTTTTATTGAACTCAAAACAGATTATGTGCCTACTTAAAATTCAAAAATACCTCGTGTGAGACTGCTGGCTTGTTCTATAAATTCTCAAATTTAATTCCATGGGGAGAAAGAAAAGAAAAAAATGAACAGAAGGAAAAGGGAAAACTTTGGCTGCTGTGGAACAGAAGGAAACTTCAGCCTCTCCAGTTACCAAAACCCAGACCTATGAGAGACAAAGACCAGGCCATGTAATGCAAATAAGTATTTGGTTCTTCAACAGGTATGCCTGAAGGATGGAGGTACTAAAACAAGGGAGGACTAATTTCATTGTAATTGATTAAGGAAGTTCATCGCCCTTGGGGTGTAGGGCAGTGCTGTGGCTTCCCTCCTGCTCCTGCTGTGGAAGTGAGCTGCAGATTGTGTGCCAGACAGGGAGAGGGGTGGTGCACAACACACTCCAAAGGCGCAAGTTGTAGACCCAGAGCTGAGGAAATAGAAGGAGCTAGAAAAATCATTTTTTCCTCTGTAAGGTCTGCCAGCAGCGTCTGTGAACTTGGCTACATCCCTGGGGGAAGGAGGTTGTGCTGCTCGGAGGAGCGTAGTCATGTTTCAACCATCTGCACCACCTACTGAGAGCAACACCTTGGGTGTCTCATGTAGGTTGAGCACGTTAACGTGAGTGGTGCTTGGAAAGGTTAAATCCTTACCTCCCTCTTTCCTTACGCACCTCTCATTCCTCATCTAATCTTTGGTTTGTGTATTAAAAGCATTTGCAGGACTGTGACTTCAGGACACAGTTTAAGCACGGCTGCTTCTAGCACATTTTCCATACCCAGAGCAGCAGATTGTTTTGCTTTGAGGATGATGTTGTAGCAGTGCTGTAAAACTGAGTTATAGGTTACTCTGGCTCTGTGGGGAGGTTTCTCCCCTTGCTTGCACAGGTCATGCTAGAAACTTGCTTAGCAGAAGCAGTTTTATCCAGCGGAGGTGACAAGTATAGCTGATAAAAGTTTATTTGTTCTGTATTATCATTTGGCACACGATTAGAACAGCCATCTGTTCTCTTAATTTCTATCAACCCAATTTAGACTGCAATAACATAATGCCGTTAGATGTGTCTCCAACAAAGTGAAAATCAAATATGATTTTTTAAACCATCTTGAGCGTAACATTGCCCCTATTTAAAGACTAACAGCATACTGGGGGGAAAAGGTATGATAAGAGAATAATTAACATTACAGTTTTAAAATATTCTCATTTTTATACAAGAATATTATGCACTAATTCTACAGGAAAGTGTTCACATTTTCTTATGAATTATACATGAGAACAATTTCACATAGGAAACCTAAACAGAATTATTTTAACTTATTACTCAGACCTGTAAAATTTTATTTTAATCTCTGATATTATACAGTCTAATGTAAAGCATTAAAAACCTTACATAAGAGCAATTTCATAATTGTTAATGTGACCTCTTCTCACTCAGAGAAATGAACACACGATTTGCTAATGCAGCTCAACTTTAATGAAGTCACTAGGTCATTTAGGGCACTAGTCAGCAGATAGTAAAACAAGGGGTGTGTTTCTAAAATGTCATGGGATTTGGGGCCCTTGGTTCAGGTTGATCAAGCCTAGGTATGACCCAGTTTCCTCCCCGGCATCCCCATTTGTTGTCTTCAGGGTCTTACTACTTTGAGATATTTATCTTCAAAACAAGGGGTTTGGTACTATCTCAGATGAAAATATTAAGTTTCAATTAAGGAATGAAATTTAAGGAAACACATGTCAATAAAGTATGCAAACTTTTCAAACATTGTGTAATGACAAATGATGATATGGCTTGGTGAGTTGTGTAGGGAGATTGGATTGTGTGAGAAAGAGGTCTGATTTGAACATGTAGATTTTCATACAGCAAATTCCAGTGTCAAGACAGACAGACAATACAGAATTGGGGGAAATGTATTCTCTAATTCCATGACCCTGAAAAGGAGATTGCAATTTTCAATGAATAACTGAAGCTAGTTAGCATTGATAAGAGAACTACTGTAATTCCTTGATGTCTAAGTGGCAGGAAAACTTGTATAGAAGAGAGGGGACATTTTGCATTCACTATTATCAGAACCGTTACTGAACTCATATGCATGATCCAAACTTGAAAATTAACTTCAAAAAGTTGTTAAGGATTGAGCAAAAACTACAGGAATATTTCAAGATGTGAATAATTCACAGTAAATGTTATAGGAAGTTCAATCTGTATAACTAATTAAGGAGAAAGATGGTTTAAGAGGTAATTTCCTCATGTTCTGTAAGTACTTAAATGGGCAGAAGATTTCTGACTGCAGAGGAAATCTTTAATGAAGGCACAGTAAGATCCAATAGCTGGGGTCAAAGCCAGATAGACCACAAACAATGCACTAACTTTCAAAAGTGAGAATAATTAACCATTGGAATAATTTACCCAGGGGTATCACATGCTCTCTGCTTACAAGAAATCTTTAATCATGACTAATGTCTTTTTAAAAAAGCTATAGCTTATCTTACAGATATGGACTTGATGCAGGACTTAATGGGTGAGGCATGAAAGGTGAGAATAAATGACTCTAATGGTCTTTCTAGTCCTTGGTTCTCTATATTTTTCTTTCAGTCTTGCAGTGAGGCAATGTATTAATGACAGATGGGATGTTGGAGAAATAATTATGGGTTCCATTCCCTGTTTTTCCACTGACTTGTGTATATCGATCCATGTATCTCAGTAAGCTGCTCTGTAAAACATTTAAATTTTAAATAGTAATGTGTTAGTATGCTTGCCCACCTCTCCAAGGCAAAAGGTAGTAAGGGTTCCTAACATCCTCTGAGCTGTTTGAACGAAATACGTACTACAGATACTGGGCCAGGTTTTCAAAGGCACCAAGCATTGAAAGCCAAAAAAAGATGTAAGCTTTCAATGTCTCTGAAAATCGGATGCTGAAATTATTATAATCAAGTTTTCAAGGCATTAATACAAACACTACTGAGGAGGAATAATAAATGGGAATTATGAGCTATATTTTGACAGTGTTCTTTTTAATTGTTGTGAAGGAGGCTTCTCTGCCTTCCTCCCTTGAAGCCTGCTAACAGCCAAACAAACAAAAAGCTTCAGTTTATCTGAAAGGATGTTCCATTAAAAAAAAAATCCCTATTTGGCATATTAAGTAGGTGAGTCAAAAAAATCAGACTTTGTTACAGCAAAGCAAGAGCGATTAAATTAAATGCGCCTCAAGAAGAAAGCACTTCCCTAGATCAACAGGGCAATAAGAGCTTGTCGATCCCCATCCTGGTGCATTTCTAAACACTTTTTGAAGTACAGAAGGCAGAACACTCAACACTTTAGCTTTGTCACAGCTGACAGCTTGTCGGTTTTAATGAAAATGCTCTCCGTTTAGAAGATGACAGAAATTACATGCATTTCCCCTTTTATTTTTCTGTCATCTTTTCTGTCTTGCGTTTTTACAGTAGAAGGAGGGGTTGGTTATTAAAGCATTACATAAGTATGCAAAATATATTAAGAAGAAGAGAGGAAAAGGAAAAGCTTTAGCCCTGCAATTATACACAATGTGTTTTGTTGAGAAATGTATACTGTGGGATAACATCTGATGTGTGGCAATAACTATTTACTTTTAGTTATCTTCAAAGAGGGTGAGGCGAAAATCTCTACATAATGCTTTAAGTGAAGGTTTTATTATACAATTGCCTGAGTAATTTCCAACAGGAAGATGATCTAAGCAGTGTTAGATAGCTCAAATATGTTCATAACTTCTCTAGAAAATATAGCAAGATAACACTGAACAATTTCTTGGCTCTGCACAGCTTTCACAAACCTCTTTTATTAAGTGGCAGGCTTTTAATAAGTGTACTTACTCTCATTGACCCAGATGTTTAACTGCATCTGAGGAAACTTGCTTCTGGGACTAAGGAGGGAAGGCTTTACTTGCAAATAAAGTCAGTACTATGGGATCTGGAAATAGCCCACAAATCTATACATATTCTTTGGCCTGTCAGTGGCCACTCCACATGTTTCCCCAGTTTTGATTTCACCGCAAGTATTAGCAGCAATAACGCGTACAAGGTAAAAATACTGAGGAAGTGAGGTTTCAGCAGTTTTAAGGGAAGCTCTGAATTTTATCTTCTAATTTAATTTCTGTGACAGTTGCTTCATGCTTATCCTAAGAAGAGAGACAAATTTAATTATTAATGGCCTGTATAGACCATATCTCAAAATTGCGCAGAGGATTTGAAAATAGTAAGAGCTTTAGAAAAGTATAGAGAAAGGAGCTGATTTTTAAACTTTGGACACCTTTTTATGGTCTTAAACTTGTGCATACTAGTAGTCTCTAACAGTGTGACTCTTTGCAGAAATGGAATTACGTATATTTAGCAAAGGTGAAACTGGATCTCAGAGAAAGACAACTACACGAAGCCGTTGAACAAGGAGCACATTTCTGCCTCTCAGCTGTTTAGGTTCCACTTGCTTGACACAAATGCACAGCATGTGCAGATTTACTAGGGGGACCAAAATGGTCACAACCATCCCTTTAGCACCTTTTTGTGTGTTTCTGGTCCTGTGATGTGATAGCAGCTGAGCAGTGTCTCCACCAACATCTACCCCCACATAGTTTGCTAACAGAGTTACACCCCAGCTTGAAAAGTCTGATCCAAGTCTGATCAAGCTGCAGAGGACATGCCTGCACGGTATACGCAGCGCTGGGTTCAGCAGCCTGGCAGCCCTGGCAGCCAAGCGGCATTGCTGTGGGCAAGTGCACGTCTGAACTGGCTGTGCTGTCTGGAATACAGAGCTGGTTAATGCTCACACAGCTGGAAACAGAAGCATGAAGAGATTGCCTTTTCTGCATACCCATCATTAACCCCAAGAAAAGTCCTTAAATGTGATTCTCATCTCCTGAAGCTGTCATTTTATGCTGCCTACAGACTAAGGGAGACAACTGTGCTTTAATTACCTGTAGGCTTTATAACATAGTTCTTGGCAAAGGTAGATTGGCTTAATGAATATTTCAGTAGGGCAGAATCTGTGTTTGACACAGAAGTCAAACAGCCTGTGGTTTTCACACCACACTTCTAAATATCCTTCTAACCTGGAGTTAGGGGTAAAGGTAACCCTTGTTAAAGGGTACAGATGTTGAGTACTTAGGTGATGAGGGAGTAGGGTGGAATGGGAAAAGTGTTTATGTCTGAGTAATTGGGGACTGTGAAAGGAAAGGGAAGAAATATTCAGCGTAGGACATTACATTATATCTAAGAGTTACAGTGTGAGAATCAACCAAAAAAAAAACCAAAACCCAAACCATAAAGAAGTATTCTCTGACCAACAGGAAGCACCTCCTCTCTGTGAATCATTATGAGCCTGCCTCCCTGCGAGGTGGTAGGATTCCCCGTGCTGTGGCTTTGGAGCTGCGCTCTATATGACTGAGGGCAGTCAAAAAACAATCCTGTGATTGTTAAGGGGGTTCGCTAGGTGGTTGCCTGCACACTTGCAGACTGTGCTTTTTGGTTGCTAGTAGGTAGCTGTTAGCTGCCTGGTATTTGTATAAAACCTTGTTTGCACGTTTGGTGAAGCCAAGCTAGTTTGTGACTAGCAAATAAATAACTTATTAGTAATTGAGAAGATAGGTAAAACATATTTTATCAGTTTAACTTATTCTTATCAACTGTCTATATAATTTCCTCCAAACATTACAACTAGCATATTAAAATATAAGATGCAAGATAACTTTGCTTTTTTCATATAACCTTTTCAATGCCATATTTCAGATACCTGGCTGGGAAACTGAAATACTACCTATTAGGTGCTTTTCCTGTTACACTCAACAGTATATTTGTTTATAAGTAATTTGTGTTGAAACACAAGTCTTCTGTATGCAAGCAAGTAAATTTTCAGAGGCATGTGAAGTCAATATGGCCTCTGTATAAGTAGGAATGTCCCTAGCCTGTAAATCCCTCTAGGCTGGAATATAGTGTTGCTCATGGCTGAGGAGAGTTCTCTTGGCATCCTGTCCTCCCTCCTCCTTCACACCTTCCCTTGCCCAGCTCTTCTCCTTCAGTAGCAGGCAAGTAACTCAACTTCTTCTATGCCTCCATTCTGGGGATTTATTTAGCTGATATACTTCTTAGTAATGGCACATGTTATTTGAACAAACAAGGTACTTCAGAAGGATAAGTGCAGGGTGGTTTATGCTTTCCCAAAGTTGTGACCTAACTGCGTCCATGCTTGTGCCTTGACTTTCAGGAGAACAGTGTCAGCCAAGACAAGTCACCAGTGTGATTATTTTATAATTCAGTATGCATACAAGGATGAGAGAGGTGGGCTGATGTTGCTTTATTCAGTGTTCTCTGCTCTAAGGGTCAGTCGAGTCCTGTGATATTAAATGGTTGTTAAATCTTTTTCTTTCCATTTCTTTTAGACTGTGATTTAAAGGAGATTGCCCTCTGTAATGATACCATTTCCTTTCTGTCTTTTCTCTGCTGAATTGCTTTCTCACTGATACATTTTTGAGCAAGCACCCTAACTACACTTAATTATTAAAAACTCATTGCTCAGAGCTCTGAAGAAAAGGAAATATTTCTTACTGCGTATTACTGAATAAATTCCTGACACTCGTGCTGTCTAGCTTGCAGCTAGCGCAGGTGTGTACAACTTTGCTGGGGTCAGCGGTGTAGGCAACGTCAGCAAGGCTGGTTTTGCTGTCCTTGTTTTCTCATCACGCCTGAAGTCGGCTGTAGAGCAGGGCTGTGCAGTATGTGGCTCTTATGGTTGGAACCCTTTAGCAAACACATCCCACCTTCTTGGGGTAAAACCTTCCTCCTTCTGTGAGTTTCTCATGCTTTCACTGATCCCTTTAGTTTTACTTCTTATGATCTTTTTTTTTTTTTTCTCAATTTTCTGGTGTACCTAGACAACAAATGCCATTTTGGCCAATATTGTTTAATTATGCATGCTTTCCCAGACCATCTTTTTAACATGTACAGCTCTGCTGGTGAATTGCCATTATATCACTCTACAATACTGAATTAAATTGGATTAAATTCTGCATTGGTTCTTTACCTTGTATTTTATTTCAGTTGCCTCTCAGATATTGTTTGTTGATTGTGATATAGACCATGGCACATTTCCTTCCTTCATTCCTCATATTTTCATTCGTTCATTTACAGATCCCTACACTTTTTTTTAAGAAGTGCACATGAATTAATATCTTTATATGCATTTGCAGTGAGTACTTAATAACCTTATAATTGGCAGCTTGTAGACTCTGGCAAAAATCCTTCAGGACCCTCCAGCCTGTGTCATCCATCCCCCAGTGTGGGCAAGCAGAACACAGTAACAACCTGCAACTATTTTAAACACTGCAAATTCTCATGTCTTTCAGGACCTAGATTTCTCATCACATCCACGGGAGCCTTGTATATTTTAGACGTACAGAATGAAGATGGACTGTACAACTACCGATGTATCACAAGGCACAGATACACTGGAGAAACACGACAAAGCAACAGTGCAAGACTTTTTGTATCAGGTGCTCCTTTATATATCATGTTAAATTAAGTATTGTATATGCCTCTCTGAAGTGTGCTAAACTGGCAAGGCAGGTTCTTGTGCCTATATGCCCTAACAACCAAGTTGTCTTACCAAATGGAAGGTAGAAGTGGTCAGCTGTGAGCTGCTGCTGCAAAATAAAATATCCCACTTTACCCTTTTTTTTTTTCTGTTTTTTCATCCACTGTTAGATATTTCCAGAGAGCTTGTAGGGTGCGTTGGCATTTAGTAGAGTGATGCTTTTTTAGTAGGTTTAGAGTAATTTATAAAAGAACTGTGGATGGGATTCATCCCATGAAAAGTAGATGTGTGGTGGAAATGTCTAGTCACCTTCCCTTTGTAACCAAAAGAGAGGAATGCTTTTAGGGGTAGTGTACCTGACCTACTTCAGCTGCCCACTTTGGGGTAGAATGAATTGCCCCATGGTGCTTATTTCTCTCTGTTAACCGTAACAGGAGCTCAGGACATTTAGCTCTGCTGTAGATATTTCTACAGGAGTCTCAGGTTAGCTGGGGTGCATTTCAGCCTTGCTTTTAATTCATCACACTCCTTCCCTGGGGAAATAGTGTGTTCCCCTGCTCCCAGGAAGGATCCCTAACCAGAAGGGGTACGTGATCTGTCCCAGGCCACCCAGGGTGCTGCTGGGAAACAGGAAGGTTAATTGGTGGCTGACCATGGGCAGAGCTAGGAGTCCAAGGGCAAATGGCTATGTGAAGCAGCTAGGAAAATGAGAAGGTAGATGGGGTATTTTATCACTTCCTTGTAATTGTAAATCTCCTAATTGTGTGTGTGTGTGATGGACTGTTGAGTTTCCCCCAGACACACCCTAAATACCTAGGGCCGTTAGTATGGTGCTGCTCCAATCCCACCTTCTCCCCATTTTGTCTCAGTGAGAGGAGGTGCTAGATGTGGGTGAGGGGAGAAGGAGGGGCAGACACCAGGCCTGGGTTTGGAACTTGCTCTCAAACATCTCTGTATAGGATTAGCTCTTCTCCATCTCCCCTTCCTCTCCCTCATTTGCTGGGTGCCTGTAACTGCACCCTGTGTTTGCATATGAGCAAATCTGCAACTGTATTCCCACATCCATAGAGTTAGCTAAGGCTGTATCCCGGACTCTCTCTTCTTTCTCCCTGTATCCTTGCCTTACAGAAGACATGCCTACTATCCCACTGAAAGCCCCACAGAGCTCTTTATCCTTTTCACTGTTACTAAGTTGCCCTAAAGTTTCTAACTCTAAAGATCAGCCAGGTTATAATGACCTTCACAATCTAACAGTCAGTGGGGTCATTCTCATTTTGACCTTGTCCTCTTGTCTTTTGGTTCTTTTGTCAGAAAAAAAAATAAATCTATTGATTAGGTCTCCACCTAATCCATTCCACCTAATCACCTCCACAGTTTCTGCACCATCTAAAAGCCCTAAGGGAGACAGAGGTGGGCACAAGGTTTTGCATTAGTAACATACTTCCTATCCTCCTCCAAAATGGTCGTTGGTGAAGGATTCTAGAGCCCTCTGAACACACAAGTCAGTACTTAAATATACTAATGATAAAAAAATGGTGTGATTGTTCAGGTTAGAATCACTTACCAGTCAGATCGAGGATTTCCTTCCCTTGATGCGTGTCCCCTGTGGGCAAAACTCTTTCCTCTGTTTTCCCAGCCAGATGAAGTAGTAGTTTTCTTGCACAATAATCTGCCTGCTTTGGTCTTATAAGGATAAGCAGAGTCCTATCCTTCTAGCTGGTTCAATATTATGGTCTGCTTCCGTATGAAATCATGCTAAGGCTGAGCCAGTGGTAACATAAATAAAATCAGGCTTGTATCTTGGTTACCACGGAAAATTTTCTAGTTATTTCACTGAACAAAAGAGGAAAAATGAAAGCTCTGTCTTGTTTGTAATTTGGGACAAGCATCCTAAAAGATGTGCGCTGTCTGGAGTTCCCTTTTCTATTTCCCTCCACAAGACAAATCAAAATAGGAAATTTTACCTGTATTCAATAGCTGGGTTTTTTAAATTCAATAGGGTTAATTATTCTCCATTAGAGCCATAGTGGGCTCTGATTTCGAGTCCTGTTAGTCTATTGAACAAGTGCAGCAATTATGGAAAGAGTTTGTCCCTTCATATTTCTCAAACAGGTTTTCTTTTTTTCTTTAATGGCATTTATATTTTAAATAGTGAGTCCTTTAAGAACTGAGATCAGAGAATCAATGAACATAGTTGTGAAAGGTCTACTTGCGTGAGACCTACATTTTTTCCCTGCCTTTTACATCCATAAATGTTCTTTGCTTATTTGGAGATGAAATAGTTTGTGCTGGATATTGATCATAGTCTCTTGGCCACATTTTTAATACAAGTTAAACTTCATTATTGTTTGAAAGAGTGAGAATGGTAATGTACATATAATAGCAAATACACATGTGAATTAGTATGCTTATTACCAAAGCAAAGTTCCAAATTTCATTTGGAGTAAGAGCATCTCCTTGAAATCATGTGGCATTTCTAAATAAATTTAAACCTAAGGCTGTTAACATGCTACAGAATATTCCTCTAATGTCCATTATAGTGTGCTTTTCCAAAAATAATTTTGTTCATCTATGAATCCCAGTTTCCAAAATCTTTACTGGTTTTTAACCCCCACCCTCCAAAAAATCCTTATTATTTTGAAAGCATAATGAGTTCCTTGCACTGTACTTCAAAGGATATATAAAGTAAAATATTTTAGAACAGTGGTTTACCTTAGTTTTTCCACTGTTGTCCTTGCTAGCAGTCATTCGCAGCTGACTGTTAAAGCATAGTAAAAGATTCATTCAAAAGAGTCCATACCATGTACTGAAATTGGGTTATGTTACTTTGTTATTTGCCACATTGCAGGTGATTGCAAATGAACCCTGGAATGTCTTTTGTGTTTTGGTTTTTGGGTTTTTTTGTTTTGCTTCCTTAAGTGGAATATATGCAATGAAAGAGCTCTAAATAGGAGTCTGTTCCAGGGACATCCCAAAGAGATGTTTTTACCATCTATTTAAATATATAAGTAGAGTGCAAGAAAGCAGGTCACTGGAATCATATTTTCTGTATCCCTGAATATATTTTAAATACTTCTCCTGTAAGAACCAGCTCGAGGCTTCTCAAGTACATAGGCAAATCCCAATTTAGTTGTTCCACAGATGGGACTCCAGGCTGGGCTGCTCCTGCCAAGACTCAGTTTGAGAAGGGAAAAAGTGACGCAAAGTGAACCTGGGATAGAGGACTGAGGGACTGGTGCGCTGTTCTTGAAGAGTGAGAAATGGTAGCTGCAGAAGGGGATATCTGCTGCAGTAGCCCCCCGGCTCCTGGGAGCAGCCCACCTGGCTTCCTGGTCTTCTGCCTAGGCATGGGGGCAGGAGGGCAGCGGCCTCTGTGCTGTCACCATCAGCATGTTGTCTGAGGTGGTTTTGCATTTTCCCTGGGCCCAGAGTCAAAGCACATGCGGTTCTCTGCAGCAAACTAGGAAGCTGTCGGAGCGTGATATTTAGTAGCCGTAACTTTTCTTTACCATTACTTTAATTCCTCCCCCGGTGGCCCTCATCCTGTTTCGAAGTCCATGCAGTACTTTGTATTTTTGTACTTAAAGGTTTGCAAATGGGACCACATATATCCTTGGCAAAGTCTTTTGAAGTTCAAAGTGTATGGAGAAGATACAAAGCTACTGTGAGTTTTGAGTAGGAATGTACAAAAAATACCTTTAAAAGTCAGTTCTAGTTTTTTATTATTTAATTATTACTTTCAGTTGAAGAAATTGATTTGATGTAGATGTAAACTTCCTAAGAGCCAGAGATGTTATTTCTTGCATGCTTACATTTTTACTGAGTTAATTCCTCAGGCTGCAAAAAAGAATCTAGGAGCTGAAAATATAAATGCCTGATGACCAAAAAGGCAAGAAAGGAGCTGGCTAATCAATTAGTCAGATTGACATTGGCCTTCCCAATAGCATCGCGACAGATTGTGCTTTCACTAAGCCAGACATAAACAGCATGGCAAGCTCAAAAATATAACCCATCTTGATGCCAAATACGGGCCTTGAGGCTACTGATGCATGCAAAATCATTTGTTTAACTACCGGCTGACACGTTTCTAATGAGACAGTAAGTTGCTGTAAACTGAATACGGTTTTGCCTTCAGTGGCTCAACTTTTTACTGGCACCTAGACAGCAGAAAAACCTCTCTGATCATCTTCATTGAACTTGGCATTTAGGGTTCTGTCTAGATATTTGCACAAAATTTACTTAGCCCATTTGTTTACCATCAAAATTTTAGTTTCCAGATCGTTAACATAACTTGCATAGTACCTCTAGCTATTTGTTCTCAAGTGTACCCTCCCAGGTGTGGCTGCAGTTCATGAAGATATATCTAAGCTAGTTTTAAGCTAACCAGTTCAGGTACTGATTACGCTATCGCTTGAGTAGCTAGAATTCAGGATGAACTGCTCATTTAATCTCTTCAGCTCCTAACAGGAACGTGCTGCAGCTGCCCTGTGAGCAGAACCTGAGCTAGCTAAGTCAAAGACCACTTGAAAATGTCAAAGTGGTTACAATCACACCTACGCCCAGGCAACTGTGATGTAGCTATACCCAAAAAGAGATCGTTGTGTCAGATAGGAGTGAAAGGAGTTGATCAGCATGTGGAGTTTCTTTGTGAGACAGAAGTCTTAGCAAAGTGGGTGCATATGATGAGAAAATACTTAGATGAATATTTGTTGATTTATTGTTCAATATTTCTGTTGCAATAGCTCCAGGATGGGCTTCCGTCACGCTGCATGCTGCACAAAACTGTAAATCATGTCAGCCTCTTCCTGCAAATGTTTTCAAACTTAAAAGGCTGAGATCACAGAGTACTATTTCTGGTGGGCTGCATGCACCTCTGGTGAAGGCACTTTGCCAGACTTCTGTGAGATATGTAAATATATGCCAGGTGCTACACAAGTGTGTTTGTCTGAGAGCTGCTTTTCTCAGTAAGTTGAGCACAGAAAGTTGGAGTATTAAACTGTAAGTTGGTCTTGTCACGTTAAGTTCTTTTTTCCAGAGAAGAAAAGACTCATCTGTCAGTTAGACTGCTGATAGAAATTTCTGTGTCTTTGCCCATTTCTCTCCCGACAAGGGAATAAATCTCCCCTTTAATTTAAAGCCTTCAGACCACTGAGAAGCATGGAGAATGTGTTGGCTTCATTCTAGTCAAGTAGTACAGGGATAACAGTAATAATTGTTAGGGCAACATGTTTCTGGCTCTCCATTCCTCTGATAGGGGATATAAAGGATGACCAGAGAAATGGTTGCCACCTGGAAAAAATCCAGTGAGAGGATTTCCAAGTGGTGATGAGATGCTTCAGCAATACCTGCTGCTGGATGCCAGCCACCACTACTGAGATATTACAGACTGATGGCTGGGTCACAATAACAAACTGTAGTACACAAAACACTGGGCTAGTGAGTCAAAAAATGCAGGAGAAAAAACATTGGCATATCGCTTAGTGAATGGCAGAATTTTAATGCTCCCATTGGAAACTACTGTTTGTTCTTTCAGATCCAGCGAATTCAGCTCCATCTATTCTAGATGGGTTTGACCACCGTAAAGCCATGGCAGGACAGCGAGTGGAGCTGCCTTGCAAAGCATCAGGGCACCCCGCACCAAAGTATCGTTGGCTGAAGGACAACGTTCCCTGGGAGCCTGACAGCAGGTTTCGGCAGACAGTTACAGGTCTGCTGATCGAGAACACGCGTCCCTCGGACACAGGAAACTATGTCTGCGAGGTGTGGAACAACTATGGGACTGCCGAGATGATAGGGCGACTGTATGTAAAACGTAAGTCCTGGCCTGAGTGAAGACCTCAGGCCACTTCTTGCCTGGGTGTTTGCATCAGGGAAGATGCTGCCATATCTTGCTGTACATTCTGTTCTGTTACTTTATCTTAGCGATGCTTAAACTTCTCAAAGTTGTGGAACAACAGAAAGTAGGCTCTGTGGAGATGAGTTAGTTGGACAATTGAGCGATCAGAAGTGCAAATAGATGCAATTTCTAACATAGCTATATAATTTATCACATGGAGGATATGTAATTTAGAAGCTTGAATTGGATGCTTAAAAAGAAATTGCAAATGTTCTCATGAATAAAGCTGCCAAACTCTCATTGCCATGACTCATGCTGTTCGGTAATATTGAATACTCATACCTCCCCTCAGTTGAGTATTCATGTGTGAATATTCTGAATGTTTCACAAATTCTACAAAGATAATTATTACTCAGAAGCACTGCACTGGAAAAGTGTTATTCTTCTATTGTTAAAAAAAAATTATTTCCTGGAATAGAAATAATGCTTTGTGAATTAATGTTTCCACCTATACAGCATGACTAGCAAACTGAAAAGGAGAAGTTTGTGAACAGTTCAGGCCATAAAAACGTCTTCACAAATAATTACACATAATGTATTTGGGCAAAATAAACCCGAGATCAAAGATCTGTAATTCATGAATTATAACGGAGGAGCTTTGCTTCTAAATGTACTCATAAAAATTAGCTGAATTCAGTCTGCTTTGTATAATACAAAGTCACAGCTTCCAGAGGCATGATGTAACCGAATTGCTAGTGATACTGAAAGTGTCCCTAGTGCCTGGTGATACGTTTAACTTACTGACTCAGTGGTCAAACAGCCGTCATATATCTTCTGGATCTGGTTGGCAGGAAGCAACAGTTGGGCAAAGGAGTTTTACTGTCCTCTGCAATGGAAGACGTGGTTCACTTTCTTGCATCATCATGGCTCTGAGATGTTGGTGATGCACTTGAGTGTGTCTAATTTGTTCAATGGGTCGTTACCAGTTTTGAGCCTTTGTGGTCTTTTGGATGGGAAACATAGAGGTATTCAGTGGCTTGCAACATGCATATGAGCACAGATTAACTGTTGCTCTGGACCATTGCAGAGGAAAGGTTTGTTACATACGTGTCTGTGATCCAGAATGACTGATGCCACTGACGTGTGTGGTTTTTTCCAGGCCTCTGTTCCCAGTGGGTCACTAAAGATTCATTCCAACCTGTGTGTTATAAAATGTTCAGTAAAGTGAATGAGTTATCTGAGGAAATTTTCATGTGTAAGTGTGTATACGTGTGTATGTGTGTATGCGTGTATGTGTGTATGCAAGCTGGTAAAAAAACAAATAGGATGGTACGCATTTAGTATCAGAGATAATATCAGTGGTGACAGCAGACCCTTATCTTTATAAGGAAATCAAACCAATATATACAAAGCGTGAGATGAGATCTGCATTCAGTAATGCTGATAACTTTTAAGTGCCAGGCTAAAGATTGTTTTCCTTGCATGTACGTTTATGACTTTTCTTCAATACTGTTCAACCTCTGCTTTTTACAACACAAAACTTGCATTACCTATGTCCTACTGTTTCCTAAGGCTGACTTGAAAGTATTGTAGTCCTCCCACGTCAAAACAGAAAATCTAGTGAGCCCACACACAAAGACACTTCCACGTGGACAGATCTGATGGATATCTATGGGTGTACCTATGTTAACATTTTAGCATGGATCTTCCACCCTTGAAAGCTAATCTCCTGGTCATTGGCATTTACTGCACTTGTTTACATTAGGGAGTAGTTTTGGAACACCTAAACTGGGTTCCTTTTGCAGGAAATTAAACCAGAAGATGAGCTTCAGGAGTGCACCTAATGCACCAGTTCAAAGGTCCACACTGAACTAATGTGAAGTAAAAACCTCGCAGACCATGTGTAGTGCTATTGTTAGGCCCTCAGCACCAACAGTGTTAGTCAGTAGATCTGCTCCTACTGTTTATATAGGCATGGGATTATATCGTGTTGAATCGGTTATCTATATAGATCCGTGTTTTCTGTCATGGATGATAGTGGCAAAAATGCTTGTTTAGAGCAGTCATCTGGTTTTTGTTTGGGGGGCATCAGAAGAGCTTGTTACTTGCACGTAAATGTACATGTATACTTAATATTTTCTGTTTCCTTTTCCCTTATTTTGATTTAAATCTTCAGAACCACTAAAAGCCACAATCAGCCCACGGAAAGTAAAAAGCAGTGTTGGTAGTCAAGTGTCCTTGTCCTGCAGTGTGACAGGAACTGAGGACCAGGAGCTCTCCTGGTATCGTAATGGTGAAATCATCAACCCTGGTAACAATGTCCGGATCACTGGCATCAATCGGGAGAACCTTATTATGGATGGCATGGCCAAGAGCGATGGTGGAGCTTACCAGTGCTTTGTGCGCAAGGATAAGATGTCTGCTCAAGATTATGTTCAGGTGGTACTAGAAGGTCAGTCACTACCTGTTTAGCAATTCTGGTCTCCATAATAATAAATATGTCATCTTTGGTGCCATCGTTGTATAGTGAGTGACAGCGTATCCTAAACACAGAAGGTTCTCATGAACTGTCAGTGGCATTTATTGTGCCTCACTCTGAGCAAAAACTAATGGAATGAAAAAAATGATTTGAAAACAAAAATCCCTCCCGAGCAGCCCTTGCACTCTTTTTTTTTTTTTTTTTTTTTTTTTNTTTTTTTTTTTTGGTGGGGGTGGATGGTGGTGCTGCTGATTTTTTATGTTAGCTTTTTAGCAAGACATGAGAGAAGAGGTCTATTCAACTCCAAGCATCTTCTGGGCATGGTTCTTCTGGTTGGGTGTATGGGCTGCAGGCTTGGAGATCATCTTAACTAACTGACATATTGTTCTACATGATAATCAAGTGAGGAAAGTTATCCATTTGTACAGAGTCAGTTCACTAATGAGGCTGTAGTGCAGTCATGGCATGGACACTATTTTTAGAGTCTTTATAGAAAAACATGATATTACCTGCCTGGACTGAGTTACCTCGGCAACCATCTCCCGTGACTAAGAAAGCCTAAAGAGCGTATTGATAATCTATCATGATGTTGAGAGAGTGCAGGTTATCAGAGAGCAACAGCAGGAAAGATTTCAAAGACACTCAGGTCTCACTGGGAAAATAATGTCTGCTTTCATCTCCAAAAAGGCCTGTCACTTGAATTATAAAAAAAAAAAAAAAAGAGNATAGTGTGCACACTCACAGATTTATTGGTACTGTGTCAGCTTTCTTTCAGGATAAAAAGCTTTTTTTGTTTGTTCCTGTTGTTTTATTTTCTGAGGAATGACAGTATCTAATACACAGCATAGGAAAGGAAGAGAGTCAGAGATGAAAATAAATAAATAAATAAGAACTCGACACATATCCAATGGGACAGAAATGAAAGGGAGAGGGGGACAGAGAAGAAAATTATGAAATCAAATAAATTCAAATGCTCCTCCAGGGATGCTAAGGTCTTTCAGCAGCCTAAGACTGGCAGTGCCTTATGTTTTTTACAATGTGTCAAGCAAGGCAATTTTGCAGCCCTGTCTTTAATTCTGCTATGATTCAACATGTTTTGTGGGGAGTCTTGCACACATCGTGCCAGTTCCCTCAGTTTCCTGGGAGATGTTGTGCTGAAATTGCAATGTAAGAATTGTGAATTCCAGGGGAATCATCATGGTTCAAGCCTCCCAAACATACATGTAATACATAGCAGAGTGTACATGAAGAGACAGTACATAGTGTGCAGGAACAAATAGTGCATCACACAGAGCATGAGACCTGTCAGTCCTGTCCTGACATCCTCTCTCTTGTGCAAAACTGAGAGGAGTTATTCTTAAAGGGCTTTGAGTACCAGGTGAGGTTTTAAGTGTCTTTTGCCTCCCTCTTGGTAACGAGGCTCCTTTTCCTTCTGTTTCTTGCAGGCACTAATACTGTAGGAACACTGAAGTTAGCTTATTTGCCACTCTGCTCTTTAAAACCAGACAGTAATCTGCAGCACTGTTGTCCTTGTCCAAACTTCGGACTGGATTGCTTCCTATGTTCCACATACTGCTCTTGATGTGTGGCCCTTTGCTCCCAATTACACTGAAATTCCTTCTAGATGCAGCTTTGAAAGAGTGATTTTCAAAGGAGAACAAACATGCATTGCATGATCTCAGAAAGAAGTTCCTAAGTAATAGCAGTGTGTCAGCACTCCTAAATGTTACCCTGCTGAACTCTCTGGATAGGTGGTTATTTACTCTTGCTCCCTCCTTACAATCTTGAAGTTTCTGTCTCCATCCGTTCTCTTTATTCATATGCCTGGTAGAGGCTGAGTAAATTGTGACACAGATCACAAGAGAAAGCATTTGAATGCTCTCATTTCAGAGGAATATTTATCTGCAGCACAAAATGACCACAGAAAGAAACTGGCATCACTGCTATTACTGGCAATCTGTATTCAGAAAAGATTAATTTAGTACTTTTCTAAATGGGGTATTGTGGGTCAGGACTAAACTGCACTGGCACAGCTGTGTGAAATTAGCCTGTGCAAGCTATGCCTGGCTCTTGCCAGCAGGATTCATCCCTAGCTTTCCAAGGAGCTGAAAGCTACCAGGAGAAGAAAAATTCCAAATGTGTTGAGGTTTTGCTGTATGTCTGTTGTGGTGAACCGTGTATGGCTTTAACACTTTTGCACAAGAACCTGGCAGTTTATATAGCTGTGCAGAACCCTGGTCCATCTATTCAAGTGCTTTTCCTTCAGCAGAGTCAGTACCAGGTTTCTCAGAAGACGCAAAAGAAACCTGCAGAACAAAGCAAAGGATCATTTAAGTACTTTATATCAAAATTTGTTTCCCTCTCTCAATAATTAGGGTTACATCCTGGAACACAATTGTTTGCATCGCTTCTAAAAAAGATATTGGCTCATGTAATAGGCTCTAGGATAGAGGGAACAAGGTTTATACCATGTAAGTACTGTTCTCCTGCTCTTCTTTCCCTTGGCAGATGGAACTCCCAAAATCATTTCTGCCTTCAGTGAGAAAGTGGTGAGTCCGGGAGAGCCAGTCTCCCTTATGTGCAACGTGAAGGGGACTCCTCTGCCTACTATCACTTGGACGCTGGATGAAGATCCCATTGTGAAGGATGGCAGTCATCGTATCAGCCAGATTATCACCTCTGAAGGCAACGTGGTCAGTTACCTGAATATCTCTAACACTCAGGTCCGAGATGGTGGAGTTTATCGCTGTACTGCCAACAATTCTGCTGGAGTCGTCCTGTACCAGGCTCGAATAAACGTAAGAGGTGCTTGTCAAATCAGCTCCTCAAAAAAACACACATAACTCATTGTAGTGGAGAAGAAGATTGTTGCATGTGACGAAATGAGTCTTGGAATGCTAAAACCAACTTACTGTTTTTCCTCTCCTTTTCTTCCCCGCTCTCTTTTCCCACCCTGCCTCTCCAGCCCCATCTAGAAAGTGTATGGTATGGTTAAATGTTGGAAGAACCCTTTGGCTTGTGTTCTATAGTCTTATTTTTCCTATGCTCATCTCTATTAGTTCACAGTTTCTTTACTGTAGTCCTGCTGTGCATGGGGTTTTTTCTTTTCCTTTCCTCCTTTACTTGTCCAACATCCATTGTAATTATTCATGTATACAGTAATTTAGCTCGCATTTCTAGCTCTACATGGCATAATACCCATCTTCATGGTATTATACTTTATATACATAAAAAAAAAAGCTAACTTTGTCAGTGTTCTTATGTGTAACAGGAATCTAGCTTTGTATCAGTTTTAGTATTTCACATTAATTAAATCATACTCAGCCTTTTAATTTGTAATGCAGCAAAGATTTTATCAGGCAAGTGTTGTATAATGCAATCATATACCCCCACATAATTAGTATGTATGCTGCAGGGTGAGAAAAAACTAGAGCATACAAAGATTAGGGAAGCTGCTTAAGTAGCTTTTAAAAGCAAAAACCGTCAAATGCTAAGAAGTGTTGTGCAAGCTGCATCTGTAAACGTTGTTAATATTTGTATCTTCAGAAAATTTATATGCATGTTTCCTCAAGCAAACGTACCTTTTAATTGTTTTCAAGAGTTTCTTTTTATCTTTCTAGGGCCAGCAAGCATTCGGCCAATGAAGAACATCACAGCAATAGCTGGACGGGACACCTACATCCACTGCCGTGTGATCGGCTACCCATATTACTCCATCAAGTGGTACAAGAACTCTAACCTGCTACCATTTAACCATCGCCAAGTGGCATTTGAGAACAACGGGACACTGAAGCTTTCAGATGTGCAGAAGGAAGTAGATGAGGGCGAATACACGTGCAATGTCCTCGTTCAACCCCAGCTCTCCACCAGCCAGAGCGTGCATGTGACAGTAAAAGGTAAGGTCAACTGGGCAAACTAGAGCCAAGCTAATGGCTGTGTTGTTTATAGAAATGCAAATTGCACACATAGGATTGTCCTGGCAGTTAGATAATGAGTACTTAAGAAGGTTAATCCAGATATGTGTTTATTTTTAATGATGACATAGATGCTAGTCAGTCACTGTGTCATGTTCTCTCTTGACTTCTAACCTCCCTCATTGAACTAGCAAAGCATTGCCTTCTAAGTGGAAGCCTCACAGAAGCAAGCATTCCATGAGCAGTTTTCACTACAATAAATAAGTCAGTAGATTAACGTTTTGTCACCTAAGTTTCACTGGTGACTGTTTCTCTGCTGGATGACATAGTTCACGTTTTCATTCGCCAGTGACTTTCCAGCTTTTAAAAAACAAGAGGAGAATTTTAATGTATGTGATTCTGCCAATAAGCAGAGACAGGAATTAAAAGCATTAACCTTGCTTTCCTCTTATTAAGTGTGCTTTTTTGAGTGTTCTTGATGCTTAAAAAGGTAGCACTGTAGATAAAGGTGACTTGAAATTCTAATAGGATGCTTAAAATCTATTCAAATAGTCCCAAACAAGGTCGTTCAGATGTCCCTGAAAGACTTCAGCAACTGATGAGAATAGGAATTCTTTTAGCATTGTGTTCTGACTATTCTGATATTGGCAATGTTCAGACCTATTCACAAGGACACAAAAGACAGAAAACCTGATTGCAGTAGTACCTACTTTTAAGCAATGGGGCCACTAAATAGTGCACTTCATGTGAACCTGCAGGAAGAATTGAGGTATAATTTCACTGTTCCTGAAGTTCTTAGAAACTTTTCCTGGGCTTTTTTAGGGGGTCAGAGGAGAGAAAGGAAGGAAAGTTGGTTTCTTTATCTGTTCTCAAATAAGATACAGAGGAGAACACTAAGGTAAAATGACATTGTATCAGACATCTGATATTTTAACTTCTTTCTGTTCTGTTTATCTAGCCCTTTCTAGTTTCCAGTCTGGAGTGATGTAATTGCTAATTATTTCAAGAGGTTAGGGGATTAGTTTTAAGCCACTAGGGATTTGGACTCTGAAAGGCATGACATCTCACACACCTGAGACCATCAGGGGTACCAGTCACATGCTGTGGCATAAAAAGCTAGTGTCACCATTTCTTTTCATGTACATGGTACCTTGCTTGACATTACAATAATATTGCAGATCTGTTGATGCAGTTTAGGAACTGAATGCCAAATTAGTAATTGTGTTGCGGCTGCGTTAACTGTTCACCATGGTAAATCCGGCGGGGAATGCTGCCTCTTAAACGACACCGTTCTTCAAATGACTATCAAAATGAATGTAGCCAGACTAAGAAAAATAAAAACCTGGCAGTCTATCCTTACAGCTCGGGCATTTAAATCAAAACATTACTAGTTCCTGAGAATGCTAGCTGGTACCTCAGGTGCAACATTGTTTTTATTTCCATTAGGTTATAATTTCAAACTTGACAACTTCTTTCCCAGAAAGCAGATTGCCATCTCTATCAATTTTGATTGAACTGTAGTTTTTGTCAATCATTTGACTTCCTTGAAGGTATTCTACTGTATTTCTGGATATTCTGCTGCCAGGGCCATTGGCTGGTCAGAAATCTCAAACAGTGACTGAATGTACTCTAAATACCTTGCATAAACATGTGGCACGTTTGAAGAGTGCTGGTGGGCTAAGCTGCCGCTGCACCTGTGATACAACCTCATCCTGCATATGATCTGTAAGGCAGGTGCATCGGAGCAGTGCAAGTTGCAGCATAAAAAGTGGTCCATGGCACGTGCAAAGCAAACATGTCAGTGTGGCTCATGTCTATTGGTCTGGAGTTGCCAAAGTTGGCTGCAAAGTGCCCTAGCTACTTCATCATGCCCCAGCCTTGACGAGACACTGTTATTTAAAAAAAAANAATAGACTGTTCTCATATGCTAAGCTCAAAATGTGAGCTTTGCATGTCAGACCTGAACAACTCTCAAGGTCCTGCTATTGTAGCTGGAGGTCAGCATTGCCACAGTGTTTTTTCAGATGGCATGTATTGTTTGCTTCTGTAACTACGTAGTAATTTTAGCTAACATATTAGTGGAGAGTCAAAAGTGGCCTGTTGCTTTAAAGTATTATTAACATTTGTGCTGCCTTTTTGTTTCACAGATTCCAAAGTTCATGTGATGAGTTTTCAGGCACTTATATTTCATTCCGAGAAATACAAAATACGGCCTAGCCAGTACTCTGAAATATAACATTATAAGGGGAGTTAATATCAGTGCCCAAATATCCTTATTTATACTGCAGCTTCTCATACCTTCAGTATACTTATGTCATCTCCAGAGAAAGAGCGGGAGAATTATTAAATATTCCACATCATGGGCCCTTTGGTTTGTTCTCATTTCTGCTACAAGCTTCCTGGATGACCTCAAACCAGTCACCTGAAGGGTGGTTCAGAATGGATGATACTCAATGAACTGTTACTTGGTACTTTGTTTCCTCCATGTTCTGTTCTGAAGACATAATTATCAATTTCTTTATGAGTTTTTCTGAGACGATAATCCCTGTGGTGTCAAAGTGTTTCAAAAACAGTGCATTCATTTTCAAAACCCACCTGGGTGATCAGGGGCACTTTGACAAATGGCACCTGAGGCACAGACTGAATGTAAAAATATCCACAAATATTTTGTGTGTTCAATTTCAGAAGTCTACAGCTTGATATTTCCAGTTTACCTGCTGTTACATAGCATTTATATGTTCAAGGCTCTGCTGCCATTGAAATGAAGTTGCTCCTGAGAGTTCCTTTTCCTTTGTCGGATCAGTCACATCACTCAGCTTAGGAACGCCCTGGGAAAGATAGATTTAAGTCATTTAATTAGCATTATCTGAGAGATCTGTGGCAAAGGTGAATACATAATTTGGCTCTACAGGGCAGCATTTATCTGCATTATGCATACAACTTGCCTTTCTTGTCTGCAGTCCTCTGCCACATTTAGTGCCCACTTTCCGAACTCCCCAGTACATGAAGCATCCTCATTCTATCTTGAGTCAGGACTTGCTAAAAGCAGCATCCAAATAAAGATATGCAACAGCATGAGCATGTAATCAAATACAGGAGTGCTGCCCATTCTGTAGAGTGTTTTGAGATTTACAAACATCCAAATGAAATCAAAATCTTGAGGACATTCTTCGGAAATTACTGTAAGATCTCAGATAGGAGAACAGAAAGTTTCTTGACAATAGCTTCAAAATGAAATCCTGGCTACCAGACAACCCAAGTGGGGCTTGTAGAGTCTTGCTGTGCAGCGTCCCACCTGGCAGGCTGTAAGGAAGCCAAAAGATTGGGAGCTGGGCACTTATGTGCTATTCGACCTTAGGCCAGCTACTTCGTTGCATTGCTGATCAGAAGAATCAATTAGACAGCACATGAAATCAGTTGTCCCATTTTTTATGTATAAGTGGTGCCCTTGTGTGCACAGCCACCTACTCCAGAGGTCTGCAGGCTCCAAATAACTGTGTCCCACAGAGATGGGTCATGCCACACACACCACCACCACCCCCCTCCCCCCATCCCTTGCTTGTCCCTTGTCTCTGTCCCAAAATCTGGATCTTGGAAGTTAGCAGTCACATAGGCTGGCTGCTGAGAGCTGAGTGGATAAGCTGGCAGGAAAACACTCAGGTTTTTTTGCTTGGCAGACATAGCTCTGTTGGAACTGTGCCTGAGTCCTAACGGAGCTTTTTGGAAATCAAGCCATCTTGGCATTATTTTTTTATATTTAGACAAATGAATTGGCCAGTTCTGAGTTCTGACAAAAAGCCATGAAAACTACCCACCCTGTAATGCATACCTAAGGGGGGAAAAACTATGATTGTACTTACATACTTAATTTCTGGTATTTTATACCTGTTGACCGTTTGCCTTTCCAACTGTAATAATACCCTTTCAACATGTTTTGCTTTGGCCTGTGTTCAATGCAATTTTCTTTTTAGTTTTTTTGTAGAGTAAACTGGACCCCTTTTCCTCTCCCTCCTGCAAAGTTGAAACAGTAGTTACTGACATCCTCAGAAGTAATCATCAAGATTAGCCTTGCTAATGATACTGCATAGGTCCTTGCCAAGAATAGAATTATTCTTAACAGCACTAGTTTCTTACTCTGCATTTGGCCCAGCTCTGGAGGTTTGCCAGTGGGATTCATATACATCTGCTGATAACAGAGGACTGTTGAAGACAGACATCCTAAGGATAAGAATATTCTGTAGAAGATGTAGAGTTTTGTGTTCATTCCTTCCAAGTATGACCTGTCCTCCTCAGTCTTCTCCAGTTCATCCTTGCCCAAGTCCTGGCTCTTCTGCTCTGGGTTCCAAAACCAGTCTGTCCTCCATGTCGTTCCCATCTCAGTCCTCATTTGCTCGACGTCTTGTTCTCATAACTCAAAACTAGTCTTCCCCTTCAGAACTCCTAGCCTTCTTGCCAGCCTCCAGTTACAGTCCTCCCTTTCTGCCAGTCTTCACTTTCTCCATCTCCACTGGGTTTCAGTCTGTCTCCCCTTCACGTGAGTCTTTGTTCACTGTGAGTGCTGTACCTCACTCCACTGCTTTCTTGTCCCAGTCTCGCATTCTCAGCCGCTTTCCCAACTCCACTTTACCAACCCCCATCACCTCTGTAATCCCACCACAAGCATGCTCTCAGCTTCTGGCTTCCCCCCACTGCCCCTGAATCCAATTCTGTAATTTCCTTTTGTTATCCTGGGCATGGCTTTGAGCTTCTGCTACATCGCTTGCTCCTGTTATCTGCATGCCCAGGAATACAGGCTGGTTCCCTACTGTAGTCCCTTGGCCCCCACATCTCCTTTCTTTCTCTTTGCATTATCATGCTTCCCGGGCCCAGCACGGGCAGCTGTACGATCACTGGAGAGACAAATCTGTCTACTTTGATTTCTGACATCTTACCAGACTGCACCTGCACTACGTGGCTGGAACTGACTCAGCTTCTGAAGGCAGTGTTAGGATGTGTTCAGTGTTGCTTGAACCCTGGGATCTCTTAGCTGTTAGTCACTGCAAAATGTCTTCTCAGGATGTGATAACTGTGGGGGTTTTGTCTATTTATTTACTTGTTTTTGCTCAGACTGCAAAATCTCGGCACCCTTGTGATGACTTTTTCATAGGGACAGCAAGAGTATCTGATGCTAGTGCCATTGCCTGCTGAAATTGAAATCCATGCTGTTGACCATGGAGCAGGTGGGACTTCTCAGATTCTCAAATTTTCTTTTTTTTTTTTCCACTTTTATGATAAGATCTATATATTCTGCATCCCGATTTTTCCACCCTCACACCTTATCCTTGGAAATGGCCAGACAGTTGTAGCTGAAACTTTCCAGCTGAAATGACTCAGCCTGAGGCAGACACCTGGCCTGGAAAAATACTATCCAAACAGAAGTCAAACTGCAAGCAAACGAAAATAGTCTTATAATGAGAAGTGTTGGCAAACAAAGAAAGAGGTTTTATTACCTACCCCATCTGTAAATTTCATATTTCCATTGAAAAACAACCTTTCAAGTGGCAAGATGGTAAAATAATAATAGCAGCATCTCCTCTACAGCATTTATTAGATCTCGAAGTATTTTAAAAACAGGAGTGAGTCATTATCTCCGTTTTTTTTTTTTATTATGTAATTTATAGTAATAGTTTTCTCAGCTACAGTAAAAGCCATCAGTAGTAAGTGATTTTCTTTTCATCAGTCTCATGGGACACACTTCTCATGTAAACAGCCTGCTGCTATTCACACTTCTCTGACAGAAATTAATTGAAAAAGAAGCCCCTGAGAGGGAAGGGTGCAGCATCATTAAAATAAAAAGTGCAGTGTTCAAAAGGACTGTTTCTGATCTTGTAGAGCTTATATATCTCATTGATTTAGAAGGCTTCTCATTGCCGTATGCCAAAGTGATAGTACTTCACCTTTGTGAACTGCGTAAAAGAATTGTACCAGCCTGTTTCTTTTTAGAAAACAAGCAAACCAAACAGACATTTCTAAATAACTTCATGTTACAACTGTTTGAATAGATTCTTCTTATCTTTCCTGGGAAGCATATAGCTTTTTCTAATATAGTTTAGATAGTGAAAAATATGCAGGCACAAAAGGAAAAAAAACATCAGGGGAAATCTTTCAAGGGTTCTCGGGACCATGGTGTATGCTGTCATCAAACAATCTGCTAACGTGTTTATGCTTCAGTCTGTGACGTGGATGTGAATTCAGCTTCATGCACATATCTAAGACATAACTTCTTGCCCGTCCTACTGACTGAACCTTGCCAGTAATTTGAGTTGGAAAAAACTTCTGGCCTTGATGTCCTTCAGATATTCCTTTCATTATATCACTTTCTGCCTTTCTTTCACTCTCCCATGCAGTATCTTTTTGGATCCCTCCAAGCTTGTTGCAACTTCTTCAGGAAAAAATATTCAGATATCTGGAAGTGACTGGAATTGTCATATGCAGGAGTCATGCAAGGTCCATGTGGTGCGAATGGGTGAGAATATCCAGTTGTGCAAAAGATCCTGCAAAAATCCACTTAACAGTCATTGTCAGGTGACATAACAGGCATGGGGACTTGTTATGGGGAGCAAGCCGTGGCAACAGTCTGATTTAAGGGAACGTGCACTTTGATAATGATATCTCCCATGCGAGAACCCCCGCTTCTTACCTGTAGAAGTGCCTGAAGGAAAGACTAAAACAGCCTGGTATTCAATAAGTGAGACTTGGCAGGTCTGTGTAAATTTTTTTGCCATTCAACATACAACAACTCAAGGTTAGCCTTGCATTAAAATAGCTGACTTACGTTCTTGAAAAGCTCACAATTGTCATATGGATGTTGCAGTTAAGTGTCTTACTCTGTAGTAGCACACTTCTAACATACTATACTCCTAATGACTTCACCTCTGGTGCTGCAGAAAATGGTCACCCAAAAATGTATGTCAAAGTTGTTTCATTACTATCCTAGTCTTCATGATGAGGAATTAGTATGTACAAATATAAAACTTCTCACTTAAATCTAACATAAAACTCACTGGCTTTGTGCACAGTCTTATATCTTTCAAACACAATTTAAGGTGGTGTATAGATGTGTCTATGAATTATGTGAACGATATGAAATGAGCCTTAATACTTGAATAAGAGCCTCAGCTAAGGAGTTCAAGAGTATCTGTATATTATGCTTGGGTTTATCAAAAACTATCCCTATTCTCTCTCTTACAATGCAGCTTTACTTTGGTTTTAGAAGGCAGCATGTTCTTGCTCCTTTTTGTATGTATCTGGTCAATTATATTTGAAATAACTTTATTACTTATTTGTTAAAACTGCTTTTAAATTTTTAAGCGCTTTACTGCATCAAGTTAGTGTGAGCTATTAGCAGTGTGCATGTAAGTAAACCACGACAATGCGAAGTACGTATATAAAGTGAGACTGTGCGTGCACATGACAGTGCAGGTCTGGATTACGCTGGCCTAATTTCAAATCAGTGTGTATAATAAGTAGCATGCAAAAAAAAACCCCACCAATATCAACCCTGTGGAAACAGAAGAGTAATATAAAATCAGTTGCTAATGTAAAATCCTGGGATAAAGGTGAAAGGGAAGCTAGTGTGAAACCAGTCAAACTACTCATGGGAATGACTTTTAGAGCCAGAGGTCATTCTGTTCAAGTCCTCTCTCATCTGAATCTGGTAGTTTTGGCTCTAGTGATTTAGTTGGTTTCAACTTTTCACAGTGTTACCTGAGGACAAAGATCACTTTAAATCGTGTAGGAGTTAAACCAGGGCAATAGCTATGGACCAGATTCCAAAAGCACAGTAAAAATAACTGGTAAGTGCTTCTGGATACATAGCCTACAAGTGAGGCTTTTTATGAGGTGGCGATGAAGGTAACTACTTGTTGTGTTAATATACTCTTGCAGCTGCTATCTTATCTTCAAATCAAGAAGGTTTTCTCTTTTAAAAAATAAATAGCAAACACATCCCCTGGGGCAGGCAACTGAGCTTCCCACCATCATAGGTTTGCAGGGTGCTTCACATGATAAGGGCACGCACTTTTCCCCTCACAATGGAGGCTGAAAGGAGGTGATTCGATAGATGGATGAGACATGACATAAAAGCACTCTTGGCTTCTACACAACATTTTACATCCTCTCTTATTTTGGAGGAGCTTCCAGAACAGCGTCAGGGAGCCTTTGAGCTACCAGTGTTTCACTGCAGGAAAGGGCAGTGGGGACTAAGGTGAGGGGAAAGTGTCTCTTGTAAGCTCCCCTGAGAAATGTGAACCACAGCATTTTCTCTGCCATGCTCAGCGACAGCTCCTGATAAAACACCACAGCTTGTTGTAGCAAGATTTTGAAGGTGTTTGAATACAGAGTTAATTTTGGTAACTAATGAACCTACAAGTAGGGGGAAAAGTTATGCAACAGCAGAGGCATTACAGGGATTAGTTTGGGTCTTTTCTTTTTCAATGCATACACTTAGAAAGGCACAAAGAACATAATGGTATTTCCTCTTTTGAAGACAGGATACATTAGCACACAAGGAGGGAGCAGGGTATGAGGCTGGGCTCAGTGAACGCCATTAACAGATAGTTCGATGAATGACATGCCCTACTGATAAGGCTCAGTACATACAAAAGCAGAAAAATCCAGTGCTTCAGCGACTGTGTGCAAATGCTCAGACCATAACCCACAAGGGACAAAGCTGTTTAGGAGAAACAATCGATGGCTGAGAAAACTTACACATGACTAGGCCATGGCTAGGGTTTGTGCAGAGACAAAACGGTTTGGGTTTTTGCGCTCCCAGCACATGAAATCTAAGGTCACATGGCTGCTTTAAGAGACTACGTAGTTTGGTGGTTATGACTTTGCATCAGCCAATAGATCTGTGTTGTGAGTATTTATTGCCAAAGGTATTTTATATTGTGGGTGCTGTTCCTGCAAGAAAATCCATTCGGGAGCCATTTCTAACAATAAAGCAGAGGATGACTTTCATTTTACTATGCAGAGCCACAGGAGAGGAACACCATATTCACAAGGCTGCTGCAGGAGACAGGCTATCTGCAGGGTACTTGGTTTTAGTGAACCACCTCAGCCCTTTCTTCCAAAATAACTCCCATGAAATAGAGGGCAAGAAATTAAGGATGTTCCTCTGCTAATGGAGAGTAGTGTGGAAGCCCTCCTTGTCCTCCTTTACAGTAATCTCCCAGAGGTAGAGCTGACCTTGCTGGGGCAAAAAAACATAATTTAAATCTTCCTGCATTAACACTAATGAGGCTGGCCCATGCTTCTCTTCTTAAATAGACACTTAATCCAAGCACTCATCAATAAAGCATTCCCAAGACATTGAGCTTCACTGCACGAAGTGGAGATTTTCATTCTTGCCCATTGCAGCTGGAGGAAGAAACATCCCTTTCCTGTACACAAGCACACATACACATACAGCCCTCTCTCTATATAGTTAACATGTAGCATCTTATATATAAAATAGCATAGTTTAACAAAAAAATCAAATACAAGCTCTGAAGTATGGTCAAACTAAAGTTATTTTAGGGAAGGAAAATCCTTCAACACACCTTGAAGTATTTTAAACATGTTTTAAATACATCTGTCCTACTGTAACATTTCTCTCTCAGAGTTAAAGTAGTACACGTTCCTTCCTAGTGCTGTTTGGAAATGATACAGCAATAACCCACATGCTGGTTAATCAAGCTTGATATTTTCACCTGTCAGGGGTATATGTCAACTTTTTACTTCAGAGATAGATACAGGTATATAGTGCAACCTTTTATTTCAGAAATTAATTGCCCGACTTCAGGTGTGGTTTAGTCTATGTTTTTAATAAGTGATTTTTTGTGATTGTTTCCTTCTTCAGACTATCAGGAATACAATTTATCTGCTATGTTAGGTCACCAGGAACTGCCTTTATGAGCCCAAACTGGTTGCTGAAGAACATTCTTCAGTACTTCAAAGTTATCACTAGACTATATTTTTTTTTTAAGTATGATTTTAAATTACACACTGGTTTTTAAAATAAGCTCCTTGTCAGGACTGCAAGCTGCTGCAGGTTGAATATACATTATATTTTATGAAGCAGAAATAAATGTTCGTTTCCTCTGTATCTTAAAGACCCGAGTAGAGGGAAAATGTGCTGTCTATAAATATTTTAGCCAATTTCTGAAATGCTCTGCAGGCTACTACTTAAATTTTAGAGTTGGTAATGCAGCCTTGCAAATCAATATTTTCTGAAAAATACTTCAATGTGACCTAATGATCTTGCTCCCTGTTTTCTTCATCAGGGAGACAGAGAGTGAGGATGCACATAATAATCCTTTAGCAATATGTTGTCTGACTTTTGATATCCTTTCATTTGTGAAAGATTGGCTCAAATTTGTTACACACTCAGCAGAAAATACAGAAGCAATTTGCTACCCTGTTGTGAATTTTAGCATATCTTTTAGTAATGATGCTGGAGACTAAGAGAAAGATTTGGGCAGAAATGTTCTAGCCAACACAGTAAGCAGGGGAGGAGAGGGGCACTTGGCATTTAGCAGATATTTGCACTCATCAGGGAGAAAGGTTATGTCAAAACCTTTTGACAATCTCATTCTAAAAATTTCTCATTCCCACTTGTATTCTAAACTGCTGGTCAATAAATGCTGAGAAATTTGGCCTTTTTCTGCTGATGTACAAAGAATCTGAAATATCTTGTGGATGCGTTAGCTGTGCTAAGGTAATTAGAAGAGGCAGGCAGACATTTTGCCTCACTTTATGACACTAGGTCCTCAAGTGAAAAAGCAGTTAATTTCCAGTGCTCAAAGTTCAAAAAACCATGGTAATTTATACCAAGTTTCTTTTTTCTGTGTGTCTGATCTACCATATTTTCAAAACACAACAGGACAGGTTTTAGCGATTTGAGACATGCCAGTCAGGAAAAGGCATTACAACGTGTGAGAAAAATTGATTGCAATGGCACTTCTCACAACCCCAGACAGCGAGCCCCTCTCAGAAGAAGTCAGGGACAGCCTGTAAGGATGAGCTGTGGTACCCTGCGCCTGATGTTACCTCTCTGTGGAAGCTGTGCACAGTCATAACTTCTCCTCATCAAATGGCATCACAGCTATGACAGAAAGAGTGGAGTTAATATCTGATTTTTGCACTGTGATGTGCATGTACGCAAGCATCTGAACATGCCTTTGAATAATGCCTTTGCCCTTTGGGAGGTTTGGTATTGCTTCCTTAATGATAAACTTTCTTACTCCTGATGGAAGAGCAGCCAACATGCGCAATGATTCAAAGAAATCATTGAACTACCATAGTCACAAATACCTACCCCTGCATCCCCAAAACAGGACACTGGCAAAATGCTGCTGGGGAAGTCAATGGGCTAGCATACATTGCAACCACTCTGAAGAGTTTTTCTGCTTCTTTTCTGCTTCAGTTCTGGGGAAAACACAGCCTTAGATTTGCTAAAGGGAGAAAGGACAAAAGAAATACAATTAGATAAAGCCACCAACTCCATTTTCTTCTGAAGGTAGCTAATATACAGCAGTATAAATGTTCTGCTGTGGGTATCCTTCAATCTTTCCTGTTAAAGATGTTCAAATGTACTACAGAGTATATATAAGTAATCTCTCAGGAAAGAATGGGAAAATGGACTCCTATATCTAAGGTACATAACCTACAGGAACCTTCTCTTTTGATAAATGAATATTTGAGTACTGCTTGAAAAGTTGGTTTTATAGTCTTTTCAAGAGTGATTGATAGAAACCTTAGATCAATGCCCTGGCTGTTAGAGTGCTCCCCTGAGAAGGGGAGAAGATTTCAGTTCCTTTGTCTGGGTAGGTATTTGATTCTTAATACACCAAATTGTTAGTAAATGTTCCAACCACAACCAGGAGAAAGTGAGGAACCCCCATAATTCTTGCTTTGTTTATAAAATCTAGTCCACTGATACCTTTGGTTTTATTAAAAATACCTGAAAACAAAATGTTTTCTAAGAAGTGGATTTCTTCACTTTGATAGAAAATAAGAGCAGACCTTTCTTGTTTTTTGGCTCGTCCACAGAATTATAAGTAAAAAAAAGAAAAGAAAAAGAAGAAAGAAAAGAAGATTTGCCAAGCAAAATATGCTTAGCAGGAATAAAATGCCAGCTTGAGAGTTTATGCCTTGTACTGGCCCTTGGTTTAGAAAAGAGTTTTAACCTAATTTGCTGCCCTACAAGTACTGTATATGCCTTTCATTTCATACCTCTACCCAATTTTACTGAGAATTGTGACTTGAAACAATAAGAAATAAGCACCAGGAGCAGTTACAGAAGCTTACTCTCCCTTTCGTCACATCCCGGAGGCTAAGCTGGAGCCTCATCCAAGTTTATTCCATGGCCCTAAGCAAGGCCCTCGCACCAGACCTTGAAAGCTGCTGTGGTCTTGCTTGACCGTCCAGGCAATCCCGCTGCTGAAAGTCCTGGTGAGCCATGAGATGGCAGTGTGATTTCTTGAAGAGGTGCTCGATAATCTTGCAGCAATCTGCCAGTGGTGTCTGGTGTCTCTAGAAGCCAGGGGTTTCACTGCTTCTGATCTCTGCTTGTGCATTGGGTAGTCAAGAAATGAAAGGTGTTTGCAAAAGATGTGATTTTTTTTTTAGCTAAACAATGCTCTATGGCTGTCAAAAGTGTTGATTTTACATATTCAGCACCACACATCTGTTCCATTATGTTATTTTCAGAAACGAGACTGTAACTGCAATAGCTCCTCTTTCCTCTTTTGTTTCAGTTCCGCCTTTTATTCAGCCTTTTGAGTTCCCGCGGTTCTCCATCGGGCAGCGGGTCTTCATTCCCTGCGTGGTGGTCTCCGGGGATTTGCCCATCACAATCACCTGGCAGAAGGATGGCAGGCCGATCCCAGCCAGCCTCGGGGTGACAATTGACAACATCGACTTCACCAGCTCCTTAAGGATTTCTAATCTTTCACTGATGCACAATGGGAATTATACCTGTATAGCTAGAAATGATGCAGCAGCTGTGGAGCACCAAAGCCAATTAATTGTGAGAGGTAAGTAGATGTAATTAGTTTGAAGGGCACCAATTAAGCAGAATTCATCAGTATTTCATAATGACATCTGTTTGATGGGAAGTATAAAAAAGAGGAAAATATGGTAATCCCCCTCTTCATAACAGAGAGCACACAGAGCAATGAATACACAAACTAATATGACTTTTTCTATCTAAAAGTCTTGAAACTAATCGACAACACTGGAGTGCACAGGGTGGATGGGGGAGGCACAGGACTGACCTCCTGGAAAATTTGTGAGGCACAAGCCCATTCGTTGGGATCAAGCCTTTGAAGTGGTATCAAATTCCTCTCTGTTATTGTTTTAGTCTGATTATCCCCATTTTTGGTTTAGATCAGCCTCTCATATAACATTATGTCAGTAGAAGAGCAAAGCAGTGATGTTGACTTCATGGGGAGAAGCCTCTCCCCTGTTACCATGTTGTTATTTTTCTTATTTTCGTTTATTATGGAATTAGCATGATTTATTTGCTCATGCTGACTTCACAATATTTTGCTTTGAAATTGAGGTGAATATAGTTTCAGTAAGGAAACATTTTATGTGGAAAAATCTTTCAGAGAGATACCTTGCCTTCAATAGCTTTTACCTTTCAAGTCACACCTTAGCCAAGTTCCCTAGAGATTATGCCTTGTGATACATTTTCAGACTTACTGTGCAAAATTTCAACAAAACCAAATTGCTCCCTTTTCTTTCTGACAGTTTTTCGAAGTGTGTCAAGTTTTCATTTTTAAAAAATAATGCACTTATACTCTTCCATCTTTACCATCTCCCTCTAGTTACCAAACGATTAGACTCCTCCAAGAAAGAGGGCACATACTATACTACTGCAAGTGGCCCTGGTTATTTCTGCCTGTTGCAGATCACTGCATCTTATATCTACTTCCATAAGTTTACCACGACAAATCTTAAAACCACTCAGGTTTTTTTGCCATCTTTTCCAGGCTTTTTTTCTCCCTCAAAAAATCATTTGAGACAAAACTTTCTGAAAGCTCTTCCTTTTAAGTCAAATCTTTCTATTGTCCTAGGATTACCCTTAATGGTTTATTCCCTAGTTTTCCACTTATAGAATATGCATGTTTATTTTTTTAATGCTGGTATTATCAAAATTCAGTGGCAAATAAGTCCATTGCTTTGTCACTATTTTTGATATGAATATTACTTTAATGATTTGAAAAAAAAAAAAATTGCTTTTAATCTTGTATTATTCAGTACAGATGTCTATTACTTTCCCCATCACTCCAGTAATTCTTAAATTAAATAGATTAATTAACTACATGCATTTAATTATTCTTTTCCTTAGCTGTTCTGTTAGCTTTTAACCCTATCCATCATTCTAACAGTAAAAGATTTTCCTCACCTTCTCTTTTCCTGGAGAAGGGAAAGTTGACAATCTCCCATCACAACAGACAGTCCGCTGGCTATGTCTGCCCTACGCAGAAATGCTGCATCTAATAACAGCTAAGGTCATACCTGATTTGCAGTCGTACTCAGTGCTTGAAGTGATGATAATGAATCACTTTAGTAACTCTGTATGGCTTCCTATAGGCATTTCATCAAAACAGGAATGGTGGAATGTTCTCCAGAAAAAAAGAAAAAAGAGTTGACGTTGGTAAGACCAATGAAAACTGGCTTTCTGCAGCCACTGTCCATCCTTTTTTCAGCACTGAGATCCATGAGGCTGTAAGAGCTCAAGTGAGCTCAGGTGTAGGGATTTCTGCTCTGCCCCCCTCTGATGGGGGCAAGCCCTGCCTTCCCCTAACGGCGTCCCTGCTCCCCCTGCCTTGCCTGGACTGCAGCGTCCCTGCCTCCTGCTGTCGCTGGGCAATTCCTCTACTGGCACAGCCTTGGCTGGCCTGACCTCTGTTCCCTGGACACGTCTGCCTCATGCTGCCTTGTTTGACATTAATTCTTTTTCCCTCCTTGTCCAGAGGAGGAGTTCTGGAGAGCCTGTTCTCACACCCTGTCACGCCGCTGGCACCAACACCTCCCTTTTCCCCTTGTGTGTTGTTGCTCTAATTGCACCTCCTGATGAGGGCTCTGTCTCAGCGGTGAGATGGCAGCTGTTGGGTGTGTGTACCTGAAGGGCACCCTCATAAACCCACGGGTATGATAGAGAGTAGCTTTTCATACTGTTTTACTCAGAGGCTTGGAGCCTCTGGAGTCTTAGTCCTGCAACTTTTTAGGAGGTTATGAGGGCTGCTTCATTCTTCCTCTCTTGCTTATCTTTCTACACAGCTAGTGCTCTGCAGCAGCCTCCTTTAAGCCTCTCTCCTCTCCTCTGTTCTCTCTCTGTGTCAATTTAAATGGTAATGTCTTAATCAGTTTTGCGTATGCATCTGGGATAATAGTTCTCACTCAGAGGGAAAGGGGAAAATATAATATGAAGTTTGACCTGAATTTTCTGCCAAAACCCTGGACTGACCTCTTTCCCTCATACTGAACTGCTTCAGCTGTCTCATTGCACATAGGTCAGAAGACAGACAGCCATCAGAGGGTCGCTGTTGGTCACTACTCATCTGCATCCAACCTGACCTATACACGTTCAAGTAGAGACTTGATTTCATTCTGTCTGTTTCTTCTTCAAGCTTTCTCATCCCTCCTCATCTTTTTGTTCATAGGTGCCATATAACTGAAACATAATATTTTTCTAAATCAACTAAGCAGTTTTTCTGCAAATAAAGGGAGAAGAAATGGTGCTTAAACTCCTCTTGTTTCTAATCCACATTGTCTGATGATTTCTCAGCAGTGTGCTTTAAACTTAAATGTTGGCTTTTCTAAATGTCAGGGGATGTGTTCTGAGAATATTTTATTTATGTAAAGTGTGTACATTTTGATACGAGAGCAGGCAGTGAATGGGAGAGGAAAGTAAAGGGAAGTATGACTGTTTCCCACAAAGTTCATTTACCCTTATCTATGCTGTCCTTGTATTCATTTTAAAAGTAGACTTGAAAATGGGGAAGGCTATCACGTTTCCAAAATAAGTGGGAGTCCATATCATTTTACAGTACATGGGTAGACTAAGAAGTAGAATCTAAATCCAGTCCACCCCTAAGATAAATGAAGAAACGCAGGCCAACTGCTTGTTTCTACATTTTAACTATAGGTGAGTACACAAACTTCTGCAGAATTCATACAGCCACATAAATTATTTGGCTTTACAACTTGAGATTTTTGCCCCAGTATTTTCTCTGTCAGATCACATGTATCTGTTATTTTTTAGCACTCATATTTTTCCGTTAAGTTTTAAGTCTGCTTAATAGATTTCCTATATTCTTCCTACAAATATTATTTTTCATATCTAAACTGCACTGTCATTTTGCCAGGAGTATTAAATGGCAAAAGAAAAACATGCACTTGTCTCTTAAAATCTGTGGGGACCTTATAGTAAATCTTCACTGCTCTTCCTGTTATTTTGTGGTCTATAAAAGTAACCAAGGGGCTATAAGCAGCCCTAAAAATACCTGGCTAGCAAGGCTGGATTTTCCCTGCCTTAAATATCAGAGTAAGATGACCGGCTTCCACAGAGCTTCCTCTCAGAGCATCACATAGGAGATGGAAGGTGCCTGCTGAGAAAAAGAAAGTGAGAGGAGAGAGCTTTTGAGCAGCCTTGCAACCCTGGGTAAGATCTTAGGGCAGTCGCAGTTCTCTTTGCCACAGGTTTCTTGGTGAGGAACTGGAAATGAGGCAGAGTCACATGCTCTGGACATAGACCTGTCAGTACTTTTCCCCACAATTTATTGGCCAATTTCAGACAAATTGGAAGAGGCAAAAATGACTCCAGTGGAGCTGAAAGCCTAAAAACTTAATGAGAAGAGGTGATTGATTAGAAACCCCTTTACTGAGTGTAAAACTAGACACCAGAGACTCTACTCAGGCGAGTCCTCTGCAGACACAAGAAATGCTCAAAGTGGAGTCCGTACTCAACCACAACGTACAAATCCACAGAGAAGCAGGCTTGATTAGTCCTAATGTTTACAGAATATCTTCCAAAAGCTCATTAATCAGCCACCGGGAGAAGCCCACTGTCTTCACTGCATCTAGGGACTGAGGGTAGGCAGTCCAGGTGAGTGAAAACAGGGCTTTCCTTCTCAAAATCTTGGGCTCTGCCAGATCTGAGTCTGTAGTTCCTTTGAAAATGCATCAAAAATTTGCAAGCCAGAAGGGTTTCTCAAAAGCTCATAAATCATGATTATTTTGATTATTTTATTTCTTGTCACATTCCTGGTTTGCTACACACGCTATCAAGAAAAAGGAAAGAATAAGATCCTGTCATGAAAGCCATCCTAGAAATTAGGAAAATATCTTCTCTGTCAACTACTTATACCATCATGCAGAATTAATTAAGGTTTTACTCATTAGGGCTGTCTTCTAAAGAGCGATTAAAAATCTATATACACTTTATCATGTGTTATTCATTTCTGTAGGGTTTCCTAAAATGGGAATGAAGTAATTATGAAATAAAAAGCAGTGAAAAATATTTTAATTCATAACCAAAAAGAAAAAGCTGATAAATGTATTATGAGTTCAAAATTTTTCAGATACTGCCAGAAAAGAGAATTCAAAGATAGTAGTGAGTGCATAAATCATGATTTTAAAATTCCTGCTAGTGAACACATCATAAGTTAAAATTGAGATAAGGTCTTTAAATACCTAATAACTCCCCTTAATGCATTTGGTGCATTAAGTGTCAATGTGTTTTCATTTTGTGCTTGCCAGCAATGTCGAATATCATTAGATAGTTAGGCACCCAGTGAGGAGTCCCTGAGAGTTGAATCTTCCAGATAGGAAGTGAGTGTCCATCTGCTTCCTGATGTTTGGTGGCGGTGCTGGTGTGATGCAGCAAATGCAGTTTGTGATAGAAAAGCAGGGGGAAAGATTTATCGTTGCAGCTGGTGTCAAAACTAATTTGCTTTCTTTGCTAGTGTTTACACTGCAGCTTTGAAGATTATTCTTAAATGATTCACTTCTTATTTAATGTTCTCATTAGACAAACCTGATCAACACAAACCACTAGACACTGTCTCATTTTGCAAAAGTACATCTTTTTTCTTGAACTGCATAGCAAATGGTTTCACTAAACCAGCTAAATCAACCCCTTAGGTCCAATGACCAAATTTAATAACTGTTCATCTTTGCTGAAGTACAGTGTTTAATGATCTCATTCATTAATACATCAATGGTTGCTTTGGCTGATTAAATTTCTTCCATCATTTTGACAGTATGATCTAAATGTAAAGTACAAATATTCCACATAAAAATGAAACATTGTATTCTGGGCCAATGTCATAGATAAACTCATTCCAGTAGCCCACCAGAGGAGCTCATGTTAGGAGCCTTCGGAATTGCTCTGCAGTGTGATGTACTAATCATTGTACTTGGGAGCCAGAAACACTTGCCTAGATTTGAAGTCCAGGAAGGCGTGTGCGAGTTTATCATCTGGTCCCTGGCATAAAGTGCAGTCAGAAAGGGTTCTTGGATTTACATAAAGCAAAATTAAATTGGGGAATGTTAGCATGAACTCATAAACTGATTTTGGTTAGTAGCTTGTAAAGTCCATCATTGCGAGCAGCGGGGACACCGGTAAGCAGTATCTTTTTAGGGCACCAACTCATATTTTATCATCTTACCATGTTTATTTCACAGAAGGAGATAATAAAAGCATTTTCCTTCCCTTAAAATGGCACTATGACATTCACGTTATCTTCAACATCCTATTCTGATTGCTCTCATCCTTTGTATTTCCTTTCTGAGAGCCTGAGAGTGCTAGTCATAATATTGACTGAAAACACCTTTTTTAGGTCCTTTGAGTTCAGCCATTAAATAGTTTGCATCTGTCAACTTATTGCTCTTACGCTAAACAATTCAAGAGCTCATTTCTCATCACAGATCCGTGGGCTGCATTAAATGTGAGAGCCTAACAGAAACTCACTGTTAAAGCAATTTTAAATGCCCTCCTTTATGGGCTCAAGGGATTGTGCTGCTGAAACAAGGGTGATAATAAAAGTAGAACTGTTCAGTCATATTCGTGAGCTATTTCAGAGTATTTCACTACTAAAGGGGCAGAGGAGGCCCAGACCTTTACAACTAAAGAGAGAGGAGGAGAACTAATTGCTTTCTCTTCTCCATTAAGTCTATTTAAGCATATCAGACAAATTAACTTTGTTAAATTCTTACTAAGCAACTTTTCTTTAAGGGCTAATGAATTCCTGAAGGATAATGAAAAAGTGAATTTCGATTTATAATCTAAAGCTAAGTATCAAAATCTACATCAATCAGTTAAATGCATTGTCTTCCAACATATGATAACACATAGCACTGAACAAGTTATTCATTTGAAATAAAATTGAAAAGTATCACTGAGGAAGAAAAATGTAAAGTTCTTCTCTGTTTCCTTTTTAATAATTTCTATAAGAAGAAAAATCCTGTGGTTTTACCTAGACAACAATACAGAAACAATTGAAAAGTCATTGAATGAATAATTTTGTTTTGCTGTAGCATCTTTTCTGATTTCTATCAGCAATCTTAAGACTGTCAAGGATTCATGTCTTCAAAATCAGAGCAGCAGCTGGCATTTTTATAAGTAGGCCAAAGCTTTACTGAATATCGAAATTGTTACTATTACTGGATGTGGGCAGAGTTTTTGCCAAATAAGTTTGAAACACGCTTTGTTTATGGAGCAGTTCAAGGAAACCATACGTTTGCTAAACATACACCTAGTTCTGGAGCTTATATGGCAAAATTTAATTTCCACAGGTACCATTCTGATACCACTCTGTATTAAAAGTAATGATTAAAAATGAGAATACCAAGAGTAGCTGAGCAAAACCTTGTGTTTCATATATACACAAAATACAGTGTAATCAATACGATAAAAAGCCCTGTTCAGAGCTTGTCAGCATTAAAGGCACACGACATCAAAGAATATCTACTTGAGTTCTTTAGAGATGTAGAAGGAAGCATTTCCACAGAAATGCTCAAACAGTATTTACACTTGGCATCTGTCCTTTTTTCTCTATATATGCCCAACGGGATTAGACAAAAAATTTATTTTAACAGATAACTTTAATGCAAATAGTATTTTGAAGGCTGATTGCCTTTATTCCATTTTAGGCAATCTTACTTAACTTTTCCAGAACTTTCCGCGTATGCCTGCCCATTTAATATAATAAATTATTTCCTGAAAAAATAACACTTTTTGCCAGTGTTATCCAAAGCAAATGAAGAATATAAAATGTTTTTCAAAGAGAAGGGCAATAAAACAAAGAAGTTACAAAAGATTTGTATTGTAAGAGATTTTAAAAAGCATTATACTCTTCACACTTTTCAGTGGTAGAGGAGGCCAGTAATTATCAGTCATGGCACTGCATTCTTTGTAATCATTCACCTCTAAGACTGATACAACTGAGGCGGTTTTGTGGTTTTGGGTTGGGTTTTTTTTTTGGGTCTACCCTCTTTATGGATAAGCAGCTTGTAATTGATTTTTCAGAAGATACGAATACAAATTTACTTACAGTTACCAAGGTGTAACAAGCTGATGCCACCATGCTGAGTCATATAAAATCAAAACTATTTGTGCAACTAATTGTATTTTTCATCTGTTTTGGGAAATAAGTACTTGGGAATCCTTTTGTGTTTGGTGATAAAATGAGCACAGAACAGTGAGAAAAGAGCTACTAAAGCAAATGTCTTTTCTGAGTAGATAATTAGAACAGGGTGTGTGATTGCCCAAAGCTGCTGTTGCCAGGGTTTCATGTTCGATGCTTACCTACCATGAATTAACATAACATATGATATATGTTTGTCAGTGTGGCAGCTATTTGGAAAGCTGAAATGTTTGACAGCAGTAAATATATCCCCTAGTACAAACGTGTCTTTTGCCTCTATCACTGTTAGTTCCATGTCTTTTAGCCACGTTTCAAATAGCAGTGGAACTTCCTTGTACATAGTAAGGCAATAAACAGCTTTGCATTATAGCTATAGGATTCAGTCAGCAAAAGGTTCAGTTAAAGGGATTGTTTGATGTCCAGAAGATTGTTCTCCTCTTTTAAAAAACAGTTATATCTATGAAGGTGGAAAAAGAAAATTGGAGGGGAGTCTGGATTATGGAGGCACAGGGAGAAAGGCTCAAGCCGTTGTGGCGAGGGTTCTCTGAACCTGGAGAGAGTATGTCTACATATCTCCAACTTTTACCAGTCCTGTCCATGCCAACACTGGCAGCTCAAGTTTCTCCTTGAGGAAAACTTGGGACTCTCAGGTATAATGTGAGGTGTTATTTGCATAAACTATGAGTGTTTATACTGGAAAAACTTTGAAGTCATATATTACAGCATTGGTGTTGCTGCTGTGCTTCTGCCACACAGTTTTTTCGATGTATAATTAGTACTATATTCATGGCCATTAAGAGCTGTTTCAGGCCCCAGGGCAAGTAGTCACTGTACTGATGATCCCCTTCCATGCTGCTTAACATTTCCTCATGCTACAGCCCTCTCCCATACTTCCTTTCTTAATTTCTGGCACTTCTGGACAGGTAGGTGGTGGGGACTGATGGGGGTTTGGTTCAGAGCAACGAGGGATGGTTGGGCCCTTTGTTCTGTCTCCACAAACTTTTAGACGAAGTCGGCACTGGCTGGACCTGTGGAGCTGTGAATCCATGAGCTTGTGTGTGTCCCCCCATGTGCATACACTGCAGTGGGGCAAGGAAAGCAAGGAACTATTAGGATTATCTCCTTTACTGCATTAGATCTGAGTGTGTTGCTGTACTCAATTTGAGAGGAAAAACATCCGTCACAGACTCAGTCACCTTACTACACTTTCTCTGTTGCACTGTAAGAAATGACAAAAAGTATAACATGTGGGATAAGGACACAAATAATTTACTTTTCTCAGGTATTTACTTCTTCATGTTCTGAGCCGAAGAACAGGAGGTCAACGAAAATCTGTGACCTTAACTGGCTTTAATACCAACATTAAGCACCTTTAATAGTCAAAAACTTTTGTGGGTCTTTCGATATTCTTCACAGTTTTTAGCTTTTTTTTCAAACTTTTGACAAATCTGCAGGTTTTATTGAGACTTTGACATTTATTATCAGGCCTTTATGCTAAACCATAGGTCTAGCATTGTCACACGTTGTTTCCTTCACTATGTATCTGTATTTGGAACATGTAGAGCTTTTCTTTGAGATGAGCAGCTCTTATTTTATTCACATATAAATATATACTTGCTTATGTCTGGAAGACGCACTGCAGTGGTTTTATGCTGCCTTAGAATAATACATAGTCTAATAATACATACACATTGATGCACATACATCTATTTCCAATGAGACTTACCTTCTTCAGCTTAATGCAAGCAAATTATGTTGAACATTTCTATGGATATTTGGAAAGAAAAGTCCTACTAGAATTTATGGTTCACACACCATCATTTTAATATGAAGTGATTTGATTGCTATTAAAAGCCGTTATTTTTTAAGGTCATTTATGCTACGTAATTTAAATCTTCTTTTTCTAAAGCATCTTAGTTCACCGTTATAAAAAACAAACACAAAAATTTCAATTGTTCTTAGACACCTGTCAAACCTCTCCCTTTGTCAGAAAGCATTTATTTTCTGACCATGACAGTTTTATTTATCTGTTACTCCATTTTATAACCTCTCCTATGGAGAGATTTTTGTTAGCTTATTCTTGGATACTATCAAGACCAGTGTTTTTGTTGTACCTGGCAATAAATAAATGGAGATTATGCACAGAAAGTAAATAATCATGTAAAACCAACTTTACTATGTCACCAGATTATCAAAAACATGGTTTTAATTTTTGCTTTTGCTACGAAATGTTATGCCTCCTTATTTGACTGGTCTGCTGTTTTGAGCTACCTGATAAGTTACTCAAATTCTCACGGCTCCTTTTGCTTCTTCCACAGTGCCCCCCAGGTTTGTGGTTCAGCCCAGTGACCAAGATGGGATCTATGGAAAAGCTGTAATTCTCAACTGCTCTGCGGAGGGTTATCCTGTTCCTACCATTGTCTGGAAGTACTCGAAAGGTAGGATTCCTCTGGTGATCGCTGGGGACAGATTAATTCTGGTTTAGTAACAGCTTACTCACCTGTAACTTACTGGTTTAATCTTCATAATGTCAGAGGCTGGCAGGGTGCAGTAAGGGACATATCGGTGATGTTTATACTGTTCTTCTGTCATTTCCCTAAGCACATAGTCCTGGCCATTGCCATAGACGCAAGGCTGAGCTGGATGGACTTCTGGTCTTCCTTAGAGATGTCCTGGAGCTGTAAATGTGTGCCTGTGTTAGCTATGGCCTTAGTGATGAAATGGACGGC
>VZSZ01003699.1:969575-1119518 GCA_013398815.1 Ibidorhyncha struthersii
TAACATGGCCAATCATATCTTTTCAGCAAAGAGGAAAGGTCAGCTAGCATTAGCATAAGCAGTAATTCAGTATGCGCTTTACATAATGCTTTAACATTTTCTTCTCATGTAACAGAGCATTAAAACTGGCCCCACTTGACCCTTAATAACCATAGGAAATTGACTGCTTTTTAATTAAAATGTGCTGCCTGCTACATTGTGTCTTCTGGCCAGTTGTCCTCTGGTAGGTTTTAGCAAGAAAACAAACTCTCCAAACTATGTATCCAATCTAAATAAGTTAACTCTTTAAAAAAAGCAAAACTAAGTGATGCTGAGAAGAAATCCTTATGTAATGCTCCATGTCATTTTTAGTTTCCTTAGGATCTAAGTCCAAATTACATTTGGAGAAAAGGATGAGGGAAGAGAAATGTTCATGTTAAAGACTGTTTTTGCTTTTATTGATAAATCCTGGTTTGTGGCAAGAAGGGTGCAGAGCTCCCAATGCCATTAATCTCAATGGTATACGTGGTTTTAATTATGAATATATGTCTCAAGGACACAAGGATGTAATTCTGTTTTATTGTGTTTGTGTGCTGAAGGAGGAGGCCAAACCAAGCTAGCTGAGTTGTAATTAACTGTGAAGAGACAAGCAGCCCGTCTTAATAAAGGAGAAAGGGATAGTGGTTTGATTTTAGTGAGACTCTACGATCAAGTGACTGTTTTTAAGGTTTTCCATTAACAGCTCTGAAGTATTTCAGTCAAAGCTTTAGTAGACATGTGATGTAGGCAAAGCCATGCAACTGCAGGTTCATTTTTTGGCCAAAATAACTCTAGGTTAAAAGGCCAGTATTTTTACAAAAACCTATATTTTGCTAATGGATGACTGCAATTTCAATACCCAGTCTAACTAAGGTGCTGTACAGGTCTATGGGATATATGCTACATTTTCTTTTTGAGAGATACATTATGTAATCTGTTTGTGAGTAAGGTTTGTGCCAAATTCTGAAATAATTAATGAGGTGAGACCAGCAGGAGTAAAGCAATCAGATCTTAGATCATCTGTAGGTACCAAAACAGAGTAGAAAGGACATTTATACACCTGCAGGTAAGTTAGTGTAATTGGTTCTTCATATCAGTGAAAAATAGAAAAAGAGGGTTCATTTTTTTGTATATCGGGATAGACAGTTAAAGGAAATGGAATTGCTGTCTCTAAAGAATAATGACAGTGATCAATACAGACACACCATAATCAGCAAGAATCTGTTGTTTGACGTCCTTCAGACTTTAAGAGGCAATGGGCAGACTGAAACAGAGGAGGCTCCGTCTGAGTATAGGGAAACATTTTTTTTTACTGTGAGGGTGAGTGAGCACTGGCACAGGTTGCCCAGAGAGGTTGTGTGGTCTCATTCTTGAAGATATTCAAAAGCCATTAGGACATGGTCCTAGGCAACCAGCTTTAGATGGTCCTGCTTGAGCAGAAGAGTTGGACCACACGACCTCCAGAGGACCCTCCCAACCTGAACCAGTCTGTGATTCTGTGATTCATAAACATATAGTGCTCTGGCAGATTCATCCATGCAGTTGTGTGTGATCAGCTGCTGTCACTGCTCAGGAAGGACTTTGTCTGTAATAGCAGTAACAGTGTGTGTGAAGAGTAAGCCTTTGCAAACTGTTACGCAAAATTTTGCCCCGTTGTAGCTATCCTTAGGAGTATCAGCCCTTTCCCTTCTGTGGACACCAAATTTTCCCCAGAATTGTTCATGTGAAGAAATATAAGTGAGTGCTTGCATCTGTCTACTTGGGCAATAAATTGCAGACAGGTAGAGTTAATGACGCATAAATGTGCCTTCCAATTAAATGACGGGAAAAATATCTTATTAAAGAAAAAAATAGACAAAGGGGGAAGTGGGATATGCATGTGGCTAAAATAGTTGAAAAATCAGCAATGACAACTGATTTTTGTGAAAACATTATCCCTTTAACATTTCTAAGTTCACAGTATCAGCCACCAGACCTTCAGCGTAACTGTAAGTCCCTGAAGCAATCTCTTCTAGGAGTGGAAGGATTTTTAGTATGCATGTCTGGTCTTTTTTAATATTCTAGATGTTGTATTCATAGGTTGCTATAGCTTGCTATTTTATACCAAATCATTCCCCATAGTATTTATTCATAGTATTTCCTCTTGGGCTGACTCAGCCAACTGCGTATAGTAATTAATGCTGACAGATATTAACTTCGTGTACAGAAAGTGGTGTAAGAGAATTCCATTGAAGAAGACTACCTTATGATTTCCCTGAAAAATTCTGTCTCCTGCTGCCAAAGTAGGTTGTAAAACCCTTTGTTACAAGAAGCATGTCTTAATATGAATTTGGAGAGTCCCTAATGCTGGCGGAACCTGAAGTTGTGGTGGGCCTCTGGACAGTATGGCATGCTGACAGTAAGGCAGTATCCTGTTCACTATCCCCTAAAGCACCCAGTATCTTATTTACAAGGAAAAGTAGGTTCTTTCTTAAAACCAAAATTGATACAGAAATCTTTGGCTTCCTGTATTTTTATGGACCTTCCATTTTTACACTACCATCTGACATGGTTCCTTATGACTGATTAGTGGTCCAAGCTTTTTGTTTCTTTCTTTCTTTGTGTGTTTGTGGTTTGTTTTGGGTTTTTTTTGTTTTGTTTTGTTTTGTTTTGTTTTTTTAAGAGTCCAAATAATTACTGGCTACAGACATGGCAAAATTGAGATTTTATGTGTCATCAGTCAGTCAGCTGTGGGAAGAAACAAGCAACACAGTCACTGACGTGTTTTTTCCCATGTTACCCAAAGTTTCATAAACAAGGTCCTAGAGGTCCCTTGAGTATGACATGTTTACTACGACAGACATCCCTCTTAGTCATAAGAAACTAATTTGGCATATGCATTAAGGATGCATATTTGTATGACTGTTCAGCTGTAATTGTCAATAATTTATCAGTCTCTAAATGTACAACAAATGTGCCTTTTTACCCATGAGCAGTCTGAAAATCTTCATTTTCTTTCTCCCCGTTTCTGGTTCTTCCACTCCTGCTTCATGTTCCTTTTGCTCCTTTACCTTTAACATGGGCAAATTATTGCTACTGTTACATTCTAAAATTCTTTCTTCTTTTCATTTAATGAAATCAGTTTTTGCAAAGAACCATTCTCTTTGTTCTAATGATGCTGGAAGCCATTCATATTTTAATTGAATTGAGCTTCTAAGAACAAGAAGCTATAGTTTCTGTCTTACTTTTTCTAAAAAAATGAGGTGTTTTCCTTCCTAACTAACCTATTTCCATGGGGGTCCTGTTTTAGGTGCTGGGGTTCCTCAGTTCCAGCCAATTGCATTGAATGGTCGTATCCAGCTTCTCACGAATGGCTCCTTGCTGATTAAACATGTGCTGGAGGAAGACAGTGGATACTACCTCTGCAAGGTCAGCAATGATGTGGGAGCAGACGTCAGCAAGTCCATGTACCTCACTGTTAAAAGTAAGAACTAAAGCACTTCTCTGTGATCCAGATATTACCATTGAGTGAAAAAGGCTTGTCTACTGCATCCCTGGAGGGAGGGGTGGTGGGGAGGGAGGGGAGAGGTTGGTTTTGTTGGTTTTAATTTAATGTTGGTATGCAGCTGCATGTGGTAGCACCAGGAAGTTAGTATGGTTAATAAAAAATATTATTTAGTAGAGGGAGAAAAGGGGACTTCAAGATGAAAATGATTAATGTCTCATTTCAAAAATTTGTATCATGTCTATGAGCTACAGCTGTGTAATGATCAAGGAGGTTAGAAATCATTTAGGCAAACTTGACACACACAAATCCATGGGACCTGATGAGATGCATCCATGAGCATTGAGGGTGCTGGCAGATGTTATTGCGAAGCCACTCTCCATCATCTTTGAAAGCTCATGGAAAACAAGAGAGGTGCCAGAGGACTGGAGGAAAGCTAATGTTACGCCAGTCTTCAAAAAGGACAAGAAGGAGGACCTGGGAAACTACAGGCCAGTCAGCCTCACCTCCATCCCTGGGAAGGTGATGGAACAGCTCATCCTGGATGTCGTCTCTAAGCATGTAGAGGAAAAGAAGGTTATTGGGAGTGGTCAACATGGATTCACCAAGGGGAAATCATGCTTGACCAATCTGATAGCCTTCTGTGATGGCATGACTGGCTGGGTGGATGAGGGGAGAACAGTGGACTTCAACTTCAGCAAGGCTTTTGACACAGTCTCCCATAACACCCTCATAGGCAAGCTTAGCAAGTGTGGGTTAGATGGATGGAGAGTGAGGTGGATTGAGAACTGGCTGAATGACAGAGCTCTTAGGGTTGTGATCAGTGGCAGAGTCCAGCTGGAGGCCTGTAACTAGCAGTGTTTCTTAGGGGTCAGTACTGGGTCCAGTCTTATTCAACATACTCATCAATGACCTGGATGAGGGGACAGAGTGTACCCTCAGCAAGTTTGCTGATGACACAAAACTGGGAGGAGTGTCTGACTCACCAGAAGGCTGTGCCGCCATTCAGTGAGACCTGGACAGGCTACAGTGTTGGGTGGAGAGGAAACTAATGAAGTTCAACAAGGGCAAGTATAGGGCCCTGCACCTAGGGATGAATAACCGCCCACATGGGTACAGGTCAAGGGCTGACAGGGAACTAGTGAAGAGAGTTCAGCAGAAGGCTACCAAGTTGATCAAGGGAATGGAGTACCTCTCTTACGAGGAAAGGCTGAGAAACCGGGGTCTGTTTAGCCTGGAGAAGAGAAAACTGAGAGGGGATTTTATCAATGCTTATAAATATCTAAAGGGCAGGTGTCAAGTGGGTGGGGCCAGACTCTTTTCAGCGGTGTCCACTGACAGGACAAGGGGCAACGGGCACAAACTGGAACACTGGAAGTTTCATCTGAACACAGGGAAAAACTTACTTTGAGAGTGACAGAGCACTGGAACAGGCTTCCCAGAGAGGCTGTGGGTTCTCCTTCTCTGGAGACATTCAAAACCTGCCTGGACACCATCCTGTGCAACCTGCTCTGGGTGACCCTGCTTTGGCAGGGGGATTGGACTAGATGATCTCCAAAGGTCCCTTCCAACCCCTACCATTCTGTGATTCTGTGATTCTGTGATTCTGTGATTCTGTGATTCTGTGAATGAAGGAGAAGTAAGAAAATTCTTTGATCAAGGGTAAAAAACAATAACAAAGGAGAAATACTCACAGCAACCATTACAAATTTCAACAGTTGAAGAAAATGTGGATTAAAAAGACCTTTAATCAATTCTCAAGATACCATAGATAGGCACTATAGGTTCAATTACAGTAGATACCGCAAGATGCTATAACATACTATAATATATTATAGATACAGCCACAGTAGTAATTTTGACAACCCCTGGCAGATAACCTTCAGAAAATACATCTAATTCTGTTGAATATAGAGTGCGTACACAACAACCTCAACCTATTTGTACTTTCTAGGCACAAAAGACAAAAGCAATCCAGTTTTTAGGTGGATGTTAACTATATCTCTTTCAAACATGAACACGGCTGAGAATATAGAGGAAATTTTATGGATAAAATGCTGTAGAGCTAATATAATTTCTCACTAGAGAAAAAAAGAGACTACTGACACTTCAGCATGCCAAATGTTCCTGAGTGACCTATTAGACCAGTATTGAAGGAGGTCACCAAGCCATGTACTTTCATGTTTGTAGGACTTTTGAAGACTGACTGAGTGCTTTGAAGTTCTGAGATGTCAATTAGCTTGAAAAAGGTTTGCTCTTGAAAGCAAAAATATTTTTTTTTATGAAAGGAAGGAAAATCCAACTTGTTCTCCATTGAAAAGCTATATTTTAGTCCACTAATGTTTAGTTTTAGGGGTGTTGTTTGTTTGTTGTAATGTCAGAGAACTAATAGCTAAGTTCTTAAAGGAAGAGTGTCAACTTTGTCAAATTTTCAAGCCCGAGTACCTCAGATGTTCTCTCCACTCTGAGTTACCTTAGTGGCTTCATATTCTGAAAAATAACATCATACCCCAACCTCTCAAGCAAGTATATTAATTGCATACTTTTTTCTGTGGATCAGTGGAGATTCCATCTTCTATGGTTCCCATAACTGGCCATTTTTGGGCCAATCTTCAACTGTAGTAGCAATGCACTGCTGTAATATGCTACAGAAAAACAGCTTTCCTCTGGCTGGCAGTTATGCACACTGCCTGTCTGATCACTGCATGCAGTTTCATGTGTGATAAAAGAGCATCCCTTATCAAATAGGAGCAGGAGGTTCCCCGGAGTGTCGGTTGCTGTTTGAATCTAATGAAAACCCCTCTGGCTCTGAGATAGCAGGCAAGCACGTCTGTACACCCTCACACATCCACACTAACACACGTACTGCTCCCAGCATGGCTGTTAGAGCAAATGCTGTTAGTGTGTTTGTGCGTGTGTAGAAGAGGCAGAGCTTTAGCTTTAATCAAGCACACATTAAGGACAAGCTGCTTCGGGGAGTGACTTGAGTGGAAGTGTGCCGCGGTGGGCTTCAGGTATAGCTGGATCCCCTGTTCTGGTGGTGTGACTATGGCACATAATACTTGCACTTGGTCAAGTGGAGTGACTCTGAAGTGAGGGCCTGGACCAACCTTTATTCTCTCTGGTGCTGTACCTTGCATTTGTTGTTGTCTTTTTCTCTGTGGTTATTCTGGCTCCTTTTCCCTTTCCCCCACAAGTCTCTTTCTCAATCCTAGTCCTCAGGGATAGACCTACTACTAGATAAAGACCTCGCGCTTCCTTCATGAAATTCACAGTGTTATTAATTAATTGATCCTGATACACAAGGTCACCCTAAATGCTGCTCAGAGGCAGAAGATGATGAGACCTAGCCTAGGCAGTTGTTTCTGGGTAACAGAGTTGGTAAGAAACAGCCTTCCAAAACATAAACAAAGATTAGCACCGATACATTTTGTGGTGACTTCCTCATGACAGATTGGCTTCCCACCTTCCTTCAGTAGCTCACATCACCTGATAAAAAAGTACGTGGTTGATTGTGAAACTAGATTGCCTCTTGAAAGAAAAACATGGCAGCAGTCCCCCTACAGCCACCTGCTCCACTTCTTAACCATCCATTGTACCACTGGTACTTCATGTATGCAGATGCTAAGCATTGATAGCATCGCTGTAAACTTAGCACCACCACCTTATGCACAGATGATTCCTCTTCACAGATATTTGATAAAAGCTTTCACCTACTCTGTTACTAATACTGCTGGATAAATTTTTGCCTTTTGTAGATCCTGTAACAAGCCTCTTAAATGAGACTGGATGCTTTACTCTTCCAGAATTTCCAGTGTCACCTGAATGTAAACAGAAAAGCTATTGACCTTTGATGTCAAAAGAGGGTAGACAATTTTTTGTTTTGGTAATTCAGGAGTGGACAGAATAAACATTGACCTAGTATACTTCCAAGACTTGCTACCTTTAAAATTGACTGACATTTTCTTAGTCAAAAGCCAGCTCAAGCTATAAACCATCTTGTCTTGCTTAACAGGACTCTTAATGCTAAGAAGGAAATGGTAGTCATTCGAGATACACATTTATTTAGTGCCTCAGTGTTTGTTGCATGGCACCTTAATGTCAGAGAAACTGGTCCAACGTCTTGGTTGAAGGTGGATTGTTGAGGAGGGAGTGCAAAGAAAAAAGATGAGAGGAAAAGAAAGAGGTTTCAGGAATATTAAAAGAAACATGAAAAGAAAGAGCTGCTAGAGTTGATGCTGGATCACGGAGCACAGGGCTAGAATGGCAACCGTGAAAGCTGAGAAACTTCACCTAAGAGCTATTATCCTTCTGCCTTTCTTTTCAAGAACTGTACATAAAAATCACGATCAGTGATTTTTTCTCCTCTTCTGAACCAAGGATAAGTAGTTCTCAAATTCCTTATTCACCAAGACATACAATATTAGAAAATTATGAGAGAGATCTGGAATAAGGCATCTAGTGCTGACTTGAGAAATGACTCCTGGTGCTTGGGATGAGAAGACTTCTAAAGAATTTCTATAAAGGATAATGAGCCTTTAACATGAAGGGAAGAACTAAAATTTTTTAAAGGTTGCCTGGGAGTCACAAGGGAAGAGATGTCTGCTTAAAATGGACTGCCTGCCTGCCTTCATCTGAATAAACGTCACACTTCCTAATTCCACTTTAGGGGCTGTATATAACATAATAGAACAGTATTGTGAAAAATTTCCCTCCTGAAAAGCAAGCTTTCATTAAAGTATGGATGTTCCTATGTAAATAACCTGTCAGAGGCAGTCATGTTAGCCCTGCCCCTTCCTAACTCTATCACTTATTTTCATGTCAGTATGGAGACTGAGAAGTTTTAATCTGATCACCAAAACATTTCCAGCAAATCTTGTCTGCCAAGAAAACAGAATTGCTTCATTCACTTTCCTCTCAAATATGCTTCTTAACTATTTGCATTATATGTGTTTAATACGTAAACCTAAAGCCATCAGTCAGACCCACATCTCCTTCCAGTAGGAACATCCTAATCTCAGCTAATACTTTTAAGGCTAAGTTTCCCCACTTAAACTTTTTTTTTTTTTTTAAAAAAAAAAAAACCACAAACCTTTTAAAATCTTATCTATGACAAGAGCTGGGGGAATAACAGAAAAAGAGGCTGTTTGGGAAAGGGAACCTGGTCACAGTGTAAAAGTGAGTCTAGTGCTCTGTTCCTGCAGCTGTCTTGGGTCTTGGCTGTGGTAATTCACCATCCTGTACCTGTGCTGCCTCTGCCTCTGCCTCTTTTAATGTCTCTCATCCACACAGATGACGATCTCTTCCAGGCAAGATTTATTTGTCTCCATCTTCAAAAAACTCATGGAGCGAAGAGGCACCGATCACATAACTAGCTACTACTGCAAAAGAAATAAGAGATAATAGTTGTTATAAACACAAAGAAGCCTATGAAGGGAGATTCTGAATCTAGTGAAGCTGTTTCCTCCACTGCTAGCTAACGGTTGTTCAACTGTACAGCTGAAGCACTGCAGCCTTTGTTTATTAAAATGGATAGCAGTCTATGCCTGGCTTCCTCTGTGAAACTTTGTCTGGGCAGGACAAAGGCACGCTCCCCATGTGCACAGTCAAATGAGTTTGCTTTGCTGCAACACCTGCAGTAAAGCAAGCCAACTGTGATGGAGAACTGGCTGTGCTCTGCTCACCAGGGTGCCTCTGAATGGTCATTTTAGCCTTTAGGAATATAACTCCTTGTCAAGAATATAGGAATGTCGAAATCTGTCCAATTGCTACTTTTCTTTGTGTATTAAAAGAACAGGATTTATACATAGAGGCAAGCCTTTTGTTTATGTCCAATTTCTCATTAAAAATACATATATTCCATGAGATGTAAGTAAGGGTGGCATTGCCTGTTCTGCATTTGTAAAGATCAATTATGCATGATATGTTGTAAAGGAAGATCAGGGACTGTAGTGATAGGATGAGGGGTAATGGTTTTTAACTGAAAGAGGGTAGATTTAGATTAGATATTAGGAAGAAATTCTTTACTGTGAAGGTGGTGAGGCGCTGGAACAGGTTGCCCAGGGAAGCTGTGGATGCTTCATCCCTGGAAGTGTTCAAGGCCAGGCTAGATGGGGCTTTGGGCAACCTGGTCAAGTGGGAGGTGTCCCTGCCCATGGCAGGGGGGTTGGAAACAGATGATCTTCAAGGTCCCTTCTAAATCTAACTATTCTGTGATTCACTCTAAGATAAAAAGCATTGTCTCTAACATCTTCAAAAATCACTTACAAGAGGAACAGCAATCATACTATGTCAAATTCACCTAAGCCCAGCTCTTTCGATATTTCTTAATCTATCCTTGCTCCATTTTTCACAGTCCCATGGTCTGTAAACGCTGTTTTCTGTGGCAAAACAATACAAAGTCCCCTGCTCTGATCGTGTACTCTGTTTTACAGTTTTCTTCTCTTACCATTCTGCCATCTTTAAACAAAGGGCTATTTCATTTATTTGCTTCTTCATACTTATTTTGCGATTCTCTCAGATAGAATGTATTTTGGTCCAGTGGACGAATTTGGCCAAAATTGGTAAAATTTTCTATCTGGACTACTTGCATAAAAGCTAAAAGGAAATAAAACCAAAAATAATTTTGGTGAACTGAAATTACGCGTGTATTCTGAAGTATCCTTTCTCACGAGCTGGTGAGCTATTCTTGCCTATCTTTGCCCTTACCCTCACCACCTGTTTCTTGCCAAACAAAGGCAAAAACTGTGCTACATATGAGGATGCGAACAAACTACAGTACAGATCAGTTTAATTTTCAAGTCAGTGGTGACGGATTGTAATACTCTCTATCTGTTTTAATTTCTTATTTATTTTCATTAAATGCACAGTCTAAAAGATGCTGCAAGAAAGCTATGGTAAATCTTTGAAACATGAAAATTCTCCCTAGACACAAGTACTTTCTCTTGTTAGTAAAACGGCCCATTTTTTTCCTAATGAGATCCTCCCACTATGAGAAATGAACAGGGTCTGAATGCTGTTTTCTGCCTCTTCAGACCACTGGCACAGCTTTGATTTAGGGACTTGCACTTTAATCACCCATCATGTGTCATTACCCCAACAGGCGGCAGCAGCCGCGAGATACGAGCTCCAATAAATTGCACTGAAAATCGCTGAAGCGATCCTTTGTTGATTTTCCTTTACAGCTATTCAATGGCAGATCAGCTGTCATAACAACACAGTGCCTGTGGCAACAGGATGAAATTAAACGTGAAGTATGTTCAAGGTAGCTGGTAGAAAGCTGGAATATCCCTTTTCTTCTGTACATTCGAATGCTTTCTGCTTCTCTCACTTATGCCAAGCCTGTGGCAATTGGCTAAAACGAATGCTTTCTCTTGTAAGATAATTGCCAGATGTACTGCAGTACAAATACTCAAGTGCTTTTGTATGCAAATCTTTGCAATACTGTCATTTAAGGAAAAGAGGGAAAGTAAGGACTTCACTCTTTTTTAAAAAAATGTTTTTCTAATTGAGTACAAGGAGAAAAATAATATAGCAGCTCTTTTTATTTTCTTCAAGGCTTCAACCAACTTTTCTAGCAGGAAGGTGAAACAGATTTCTGTCCAGCTAGCTAGCTAGCTAGAAAGTGCACATAGGCTCCGCTGTATTTTTTCCAGTAGTGTCAACAGTAGCGTATTTATTGTTTTTTTCAGGATACTTGTCGCTCACAGCTTTATGTTGCCCAAATAACAACATTCAAAAGGAAGCATGGGTGGGGTTCATTTTCAGAAGTCTTCTTTCTGTGGAAATTTTCATACTGGACCCAGAATATTAAGGCTTTCCTGAAAAGCAACCACTTTAACAAAGCGGTGATTATTTCATCTTTTGAATGCCTACATATCTTCACTTTTCTTAGAAAGCCTTGTAAGGGATAGCATTCAAAAGATGGGTATTCTATCTGCTGTTTTATTTTCTCACTTTACTGAACACATTAGTAATACTTAAACACAGCCGAACTACAGATATTTTAACAGTATGTCCTCCTTTTACAATCTTAATACCTCTTCTGTCCTGTTAAATTACTAGTTTATTCAGAGAAGGTTTTACATGGCTCTCAGATTGCAGTGAACTCAACATCCAGGTTTGGCCAGCTGTGGTCAGTAGACTTTTGAGCAACTGAGATCATTTCAGATCAAGAATTACAGTTCCTATGTCTCTGAACACTGCTGAAACAAGACTTGAAAATAACATCTGCTCTGCTCTCATCCTTCAGTTGACATGGTGCTGTTGCAGTGTTTGATGCAAGCTGGATAGATAGCCCATTCATAATAACCTTCATCAAGAAAGTAAGCCCACAAATTTCATTTTGTTTGGCACAATACTACTGCCTTCCTTTCCACCTCCAGCTGCAAAGAGGTTGGGTGCGCTGCTCCCAGCTCTGCCACCGTGCCCCTCCCGGGCTCTGCGCTGCCTGTAAGCTTCCTCTAGGAGAGCAGGCAGAGACCATCCAAGGGTGTGAGTCACTGCTTGACCAGCAGCAGCTCAGCTGACTCCTTCAGGGGAAACAGCTTTGCAAGGTACACTCAGAGCATCCTATTCAGAACACAGCAGTGGAACACTAAGGAGTGGGAGCTGGATGCGATGGTATGTAGAGGCTGTAGTAACAGCTGTGATATGAATCTGGAACTGGAAGATGGGGAGAGAAATGAGTAGACATGGTAATTAAATTTTAATATTTATCTCAGAAATTCTCATTAAAAGACACCACTTGAAAAAAAGATCTTTTAATTTTTCTTTTCCTGATGTTTTCTTAAAAATTATGCAGTGGTTCTAAATCTCAGAGTCAGCTACACAAAAGTGTGTCTTACTAAAAACACTGTTAGGATGGTGTTGTTATAGGTTATTTTTTTTTCCCTTTAATCCATGTGATAGAGGAGTAATGACTAAACACTAACAATGCCCATAATTCAGTAGTGATGTTTACTGGTTTATTTAAAATGCAGCATGAATATAGGTACACAGTCTCATTTTTCTTGAATGCTTACCTTAAGGGGTATTTAATGCTTATAGCATATATAATTCCCTGGATTTTCATGCTTCTGTTTTGTTAAGCCAAATAATTTTCCTGAGTAACATCTTAAAACATAGATGCTGCTGTGAATATATTTTGTTTCATTTGTGGGGTGGGGGCTGTACGCAGTGTGATTCCTGGGTTTAATGTCAGCTTCTAGTGGAGGAAGTGCATGCATGATCTATTGTTGCCTATTTTTATATTTGCAATGTCATCAAGAGTTGGGCCTACATCTCACTAACAAAGATTAAGTAAACTTAAGAGAGCATTGTAAAGCAATAGTGGGATCTAAATTAATTTAGTGGGCCTGTGCAGTACACATGACTATTTCCACTTCAGAAGAGCAAGCTGTTACAGTACTGTGGTTTTCCCTTTCTCTTTTCATTTCCCTTTTCTTTCCCCTCATCTCTTTTCTCTGTGTCTAGTCATCCCAGCTTTAAGGTTCATCTCATTTACAAAGTCACCATGTTCCAGTAGGACAAAGCCTCAAAGAGGAGACATGGTCTTCTCATATTTCACATCATTTTCCCTTCACACCCACTGGTGCATCTTCCTCTTCCTCGCTGTCACCATTCTGCAAACCTCACACCTCTACCATCACTTATTTCCTTTTTTTCAAAAAATCCTTTTTCATCCCACATTCATTCTTCTACCTATCCATTTTAGAGCTTCCCATTATTATTCTCATATGAGTTCAGGATTTGTAGAATGCTATTTGAACAGCAAAAATAGCGTACAGTGTCTTAAATTACAATATTTCTTCTTATATATCAGGGCTGCTTCTGCACTTTGAATCTTTTCAGCACATTCTTTTTCAGCACAAGACCTGTGTTTCAAAAGCTTTTACACTGTTTTTTATTATTGAATGCTGTCATAGGACCTGCATTATGATTCTTTATACTTATTTATTTATTATACCTGGTTGTTTATCTCTATCTTTAATTTGATGTACAAAACTAACTTTTGCATAAAAAAGGAAAGAATCATTGAATTACATTAAAAAAAAAAATTATAGTGTCTTAAAAATGTGTAGGACATTACATTTGAATACCAAGTGACACAGACACCAAATCAGTTACATACACTTTTCTGTATAATTCCCCTGTAGTAAAAGAAAAAAAGCAGTTTATATGCAAATGTTTTATGCTTTGGATAAGAAAGTTATTTCTTTTTAAATATAATATCAAATGTTGCTATTAGCCAAAGACAACCTTTTACAACTGCTTCCATCAGTGCAATTTTAAGCTTTTTTTTAAGCAACCAATTTTGCCTTCAAATATAAAGAAAATGTCATTTTTTGTGGTACTTTCTTTTTCTCTTCATAATAGTTTTTCAAGAATTACCTGGTAGCTTTGTTCATAACCCTCTGTGAAAATCATACAATAGTACTCAGTATAAATACTCTGTATAGATTCTGCGATAATTAACATAAAACCAAAAATTTAAATTTACATCTGGGAGGCGTACAAAAGGAACAGAAAATGCAAGGTAGAAAGAATAGCTATCTACAAGCTGAAGATGTTGTATGCAAAAGAATTAATGCTTTGCTTTCTGTACCCCTTCCTGCTGTGCATGTCAGGTGTAATCAGAAGGAAGGATCTGCAAATGCAGATTTTCTTTCAGCAGTCTAGATGTATTTGCTTTGTGGGAAACAGGTTTTCTTCATCTTGCATTGTATTCCTAACCATTAAGATTCAACCTCTGCATCAGCGTGTGAGCTCCCATCCATGTTGTTCGTTCAGAGATTTGTTTGGTATGCGATATTTGAACATATCTTAATCTGTCGCTTCTCCATTTCTTGGGGGAAAAAGGAAGTGTCCACTTATGGCCACAGCAATTGATTTCTGAGTGTCTTCATGGTACAGATAACTAAAGAAGCATGGCTCCATTTTTAGATGAATCTTATTAGGATCCTGCAGGGTTAAGGAATGAATTGATTTGGTCTGTCAAACCAGGAGATAATGAAAGAATGAGCTCTTACTGTTGGCCTAATTACTTATGACTAATCTAACCCAATCAATTTATTTTTTTCAACTGTCTCCATCAGGCCACAGAATAATTAGTCTTACATTCACTTTTTGTTTTCTTTTCCACACTGAGTTAGAATATTTGATAATGTAGGAATTGTGTTGTCAGAACAGTATGTACATCTTTTTGACATGAATTTTACCTTCTCTATCATCATTTATTCAGTGCTTAGCTTCTACCTGGCAAATTCCTGGCAGCCCCTGGGAAAATAGTGCCATGTTTTGGGGAATGTATCTTTGGGGATTAATTCAATGCAAAAAAAAACCCAAACAAAACCCAGGAATGCGACAGACAAGAAGAATTATGTTTAAAGAAGACAGGATTGCCCTCATAGCCCACATGAACACATGACCAAATTCAGAAAAGAGAAACAATTCCTTAGGAAGGGAATAAATGTTATAGTTCCAACCACAGTTCTTGACTTGTAAAACAGTATTTTCCATTAAAATTGTTGTCTTGTTTAGAAATGTGCAAACCCTCCTGCTGACTTTGCAGAAGAGTAAGCAACAGTATCCATTAAGAATTTAGATGTTTACAAAAGTTGCCCCCTGTATGCATTTATCAAAACTTTAGAGCAGAGCCATCTGTGCAGGTACAAATAGGTCCATGTGATTGCTATTGTGAAATTGTTTCAGCTGTGGTAGCTGTGAGTCTGCTCCCTGGCATATTCCCTTGTGCAAGCTGTTGTGTTCTCAGAAGATCGAGAAAGCAGCCCAGTGTGGACAGGTATTGGCAAAGAAGTTGTTTAAACCCCCTGCTTTTATGGTTGAAACTTCTGCTGAAAGTTTCTATACTTCATTTTGCAAAATGTCATGTGATGCCATTATGCCGTAAAAGTCCAGCCAGATCTCTTTCTCTGTTTGATCTATGTAAGTTAATGACCTCAGATACAAGTATCTCTGTGTGTCCGTGTGCATGAACATGTGGGCACTCACATACACATGTTGTTTGATGCTCACCCAAAAGAAAGAATGCAAAGAGGAACAAAACCCATCCAGATGTGGTTAGATGGTATAAAGTTTTCCTGAATGTACTTCTTATGCTGTTTGCTTAGCTGTAATACAGCTTTCGGAGAGACACATGAAAAGATTGATCTTTGGCTGATCAGATGGGGGTGACTGGTTTCAAATCTTTGCAGCAAAAAACAATTACACATCTATTTTTTTAGCAGGAAAGAAGTTTAGAGCTATGATGGGAATTCTGCCTTCCTTAAACACAGTTCTTGTCTATGACATTCCTGTTAATTATTTTATTAAATTTAATCCCTAAAGAGACATTCTCCAAAACGTGCATCCTAAATATTTTGTTCCTAAAGCCATTTCCTCATTATTAAAGCAGAACCCTGATTTATAAAAATACTGTGCATACAATTGTCTTTCATATAACCAGTGATGTGCTGAAGGATGCTGAGCAAAGCAGGTGGCTATTTAGCAATTTAACCATATGATGCTAGGAGTTGGTTTGGGTTTTGTTGTTGTTTTAAAATGAGGCTTAAACTGTTAAGAAAAAGTCTGTGCATATATGTTGTATGCCATGCTCTATGAGTATATGTAATCAAGCTCCAGCAGATGTTGTAAGTCTTTGGAAAGCAGCAATTGTTTTCAGTAGTCTGTCTTTCAGTCAGCACTGCAAGTTCTCTCGGTTCTATTTCCCCATTCTGAACTTTCTTGTATTAGTTAAAATAAAGTCCTAAATCATATCATCAGTGACCTAACAAGAACATTTTTCTACTAGTTGACATGTCATATTGAGAGATAAGTACCTGAGAAACAATCCTATTCTCCTTTTACTTCCAACTCAGAAAGGACAAAGGTTTTCAAAGGATCAAATGTCTTTTCTGAAAGTTACATGTTATAAACTTGTGACCACAAAGTGAGAGAGAAAGAGATAGAAAAAAAGAATATATCAACAGAGCTATTACGTAAGTACATTTTGTTGCAAATCTTCAGAGCAGTAGGAAGAGCATCTGTTAGAGGGTTATTTTTTCCTGACTTTTAATTACTAGTCATTGATTTTGGTAATTGCACACACGTACATACACAATAGTGCAGCAGGATTTGACTTCTGTGGTCTTATCTCAAAACTGGGTTTTAAAATGAGTGCCTATTACTCTAAGTGCTCCATAAGAAAGCAGTGCTCTGCTATTTTTGTCTTACTTTGCAATGCAGCATAACTGTTGCATTTACAACTGGTACAAGTTGGCTCTTTGCCATGCACTTAGAGCCATAAACCCGTACTTTCAGCAAGGAAAATCTCCTGCTATAAGATTTTTAAGTGGTGACTTGCCAAGCTGAAATAAGGAAGAACAGACTTTTCATAAGTGGTTGCATATTGTTGTTGAAAATCCAATTACTGTTTGCTAAATGCCCATCTCCAAGGTTTAGATAATAGTTAAATGAAGTTCCTAGCTTTTAAGGAAAATGGGCATGCACCTAACTGCTGAGGAAGACCATTACAGGAGTGTGTAACAGTCCTGGGTGCCCTGAGGAATTTTACTGACTCCACATAGCATCTGTGTCTGTTCCCAACCGTATTTCAGGGAACTCGCCAGTGGAGAGACAGATGTGAATGAGGATTTCTGAGTCTGGATTGCTTATAGTGACCCTTGCCTTTCTGGATGTACTTTGTTTTGGTATTCCCACCGGAATAACTCATGGCACAGAGGTGTTAACACTCTCCCTTTTTGGTCTTAAGCCTTTCAACGCGACACTGATGGACCTCCCAAAACACTTAAAGAGGTATTCAAAAACTCAGGAGAGGACAAACTGGTCAGGAGGAGCAAGTCTGGCACTACACAGTGTTTAGCTTGGCTAGGATGACTAGGGCTGCTTTTTTGGCTGTCATCTGCTTGTAACCATTGCTGTCTAGTTAGTTCACCTGTTAAGTTACCATAGCAGAATAAATCAGCCTCCCTTCTGGAAGAGGCGGCTCAAATGTACAATCCAGTGAGCAGGGATGAGCCGGTGGCTTGCCATCTGCTGAGGTCTGGTAGGTGTCCACAAGTCTGCCTAGCATGGGGGGTATGCAAAGTAATTTGCTGTGGGCTAGGCATGTCAACCTGGGCAGTTACCAGGGCGTCGCTGATACACAGGAAGCTCTTCAGATGCTACAATAAAACTGTATATTTATGTGCTTATATGTATATATCAATATACATGCATGCTGCCTTCTGCAATTCCCAGTAAGTTCCTTGGATCTTGTCCATATTCAAGATTATTTCTGCTTTTGCTGATTATTCTAGCATACGCTAACAGTAACATTACTTAGTTGTATTACTATAAATCTCTCATGTGGACACTTTTTCTGGAACAAGAGTCGAATTTTGCAGCTTAGTTAAAATTACTTTTGAAAGGAGGGGACACATGAACGGACAGATGAAACCCAAAGCGTAAACCTGAAATAAATTTTGCTTCAGCTGCTGCATTTGAATGAGCAAGCTGTATCTGTGAAATGTAAGAGCTTGAAAGCACCAAGGATTTAACCTGGGGCCATCCAGGGATACTTTTGCCTGAAACACACAGGAGTTAGAGTACTTTTAGGGGATATGTCATGTACTTCCAACTTGCTTATACCAAGAGAGCTTGACTTACCAATGCATTAGCCTCTTTCTCATGTGGTGTGATTGTAAGCTAATGCAGGGAACATTGCATTTATGCTGAAATGAGAGTGACCTCAAGGGGAGTTATGCTCTTACACCAGTGTAACTTACTTCCATGCATATATGCCCAGAAAAAGGAAGAGAGTCATACTATACAAAGTGTTATAAACCATCTAACTGGTTCAAGTCAGGGGGGAATTGTGCTCTTTTTGGTCTCTCCCCATAAAGCTAGTGGGGGGGGGGGGGGTCCCCAAGTACCTTTGGATACCTAGACAGATTTATTTTTCATTGTTGAGATAATGATTTGGAGGGGGTTAGTTCCTTAATTCTTGTACTCCAAAGAAGTTTAAGAAATGGAATCTGTATCCATTTAATTTACATCATTGTATGCTTCAGCAAGATAGTAAGTGAGGAGTTTTCAGAGCCTTTGTGCAAGTCATGTAATAGGTTTTAAGCCTGGCATGCTCTGTGTCTACCATGCAATGTTTTCCCAGTGAAAATTGCCTTAAATCTGATTTAATTAATTGCTTTAAATCTGATTTATTTGGTCTACAACCCCTGTAAATGTGGGTTGGTTTTTTTTGTCTCCTCCACGTGGAGGCCAGGGGAGAAAAAAATCAACATTTGTAAATCCACAGAGGACTTTAAGTGGAAAGGGCCAACATGATTACTCAAAGTATTGGGGTGAAAAAAATTTTAAATTTGGGTGTCTCTTGTATTCATATATATGCATGCATTCTCTCTGTGTATATACATATATATACATGCACATACACAAACATGAATAATGAATGCAAAAGTAACTTCACAGCACCCCTTGACATATTGTTTCCATTGAGTATTTTCAGAAAAAGAATGTTTTCCAGCTAAACTTTGTGCAGTATTAAATCATAAGCCAATCTGCATAGCATTTGAAATGTATATTTGAATGTATATCTGCTGAGACTAATCTTTTATCAGCACATTTGCTTCAAACTGTTAGTCAAGTCAGGGTTCTAAATTTACAGTAAACTCTGACATTCCTGTTTTGACTATGCGAAAAAATCTTTTTTTTTTTTGCTTTTTTAAAATTACTCCTGTGATCTACTTGCAATAGAAATACTTAATATATATTCCTTGATTGCTAGTTTTGTATGGGTATATAGATTTTATTTGTCCTTTTGGAAGCATTTTTTCTTAATTTGTTGTTATAAAGGATGGTATAATCAATAATTATACAAAATACTTCAGTTCAAAAAGTTACATGAATAACGTGAAGACTTTGACTCAGAAAAGATTCCTGTAGACCAAGACTGAGAACTTTCCAATTCATATGATTTGCATGGAAGAAAAAGTACACTTGGTTCTGAACCAGGAGCTTTGTTTAGAAGGAACAATCATACTTTGCTTAATTTTAACATAATCACAACAGAATTTTTGAAGGACCACAGTACAGGTATGGAACATAGATGCACAAATATAGATATAACATTTTTATGAGGTATAGAGAACGTCTTCTGAATGTGAACTCCTTTACTATGTCTCTCACATCAGCTGATGTTACTAGTGCTCTAATTTACTGTTCCAGAAGTTCTGATTTTTCATGTCTTGACTTTTTAAATATTTTGTAGTTCACATTATGAAAATAGATATTGTTACCTTATTTACTTTACCTTAACAAGTATAGTGCACACTGAAATAGTTACAGTAATGATTATTCTGGAGTTACAGAGTAAAAAGGCGGCTATGTACATATATATTGTGTTTCAAGCCTCAGAGCAAATTTAATCACGCATATAAATCATTATTTATGCAATATATTCATACAATCTGTACACTCACTCTGTAGAAACAGTGTTTAAGAGGCAACAGAAAAGTCAAAGAGATTGACCTTGTATATTTTGGAAGCAGTTGGACAAGAGAGGTATGCTTGGGTGTCCCGAACTCTCTTCCAGAGTCACAAGAAGAGAGAAGGAACTAACAGAAGGCAGTGGTATCTCAAAAAAAAACCCCAGTTTGACGATTTTCTTTTGCAGGGACATATCCCACCACCTCTATTCTGGAAAAGCCTAGCTAGTGCTTCATGTATCTTTGAACACCATTCAAAATTTGTGCTTTGGGGGCTGCTGGGAGGAGCAGATCTGCTCATGGTTTCCCAAACTCCCTCCTCTCCTGTTTTAATTTATCTGGAGATTTCAGCATAATCCAGCCTTCATTGGTTGTAGCTTCTGCGAGCAGTCTATTTTCAAACATCTTCACAGGGATCCAGTCTCATTCTAATCTTTTTAGACACATCGTAAGCAATTTTCCTGAGGTCTATATCTGTGGCAGGTTGGAAATTTTGTTCACCCCCAGCTATTTTTGTGTGGCTGTTTCTGTATGCAAATATCTCCTTGAAAATATTTTGTGTGCCCAAACACAGGCTTCTGAAAATCCGAAAGAAACAAAAAAGTCTCCATGGGATTTTGTGGGCCTTGAGGGAGAAGAGTGGATTATCAGGCTTGAAAACAGATGTTGGGGTTCTAAATATATCTGTTTTCTTAGGAAGCTATAAGCAGTGAAAAGCAGAATTGAATTTGTAGTGAAAGCACAATAGACATTATACTAAAACCATGGTATGAGTAACAGTCAGGACATCGGAACTGTCAAATGTATTGGCAAAAATAAGATGGCAAAAATGGATTATATTTTACCTGGTCAAGAGGATGCCTATTATAATGGTGAGGGATAGAAACTATTAAGCTTATATAAGAAAACTTCACTTGTCTGAACTGCCTTTAAGACAGTTTTCCTTCTATGTGGCATGCAGACAAGGATGTAAGAAGTGTGTTTTTCTGTCTTATGGCTTACAGGAGAACAAGGGGATGGCATTAACAGCAGTGGGTTTGCTATCTACATGTCTTCCGTGTCATTATGCTAGCTATGCAGACTGATGAACTGTAATTGTTTTCTGGCTACTGTTGGTAGGACATAGGGTGACAAAGGGTTTTGGAGAACTGCTAGGTTCCTGTTTCTCTCATTGATCTCTATGAGAACAATCATTATGGTAATGATTCTAATCCAAGCTTCTGTAATATAACTGAGAAATAAATGCTTCTTGGTTAATATGCCCAATTAATGGGTCACCCAGTGTAGCTGCAGCAGGTTGCAAGTAAGTAGCTTTCAGGATCTGAGCCCAAATGATTATAGGTTTTCTTTCCCTTTTTAGATGAAATGGATTCATAAGCCTTACTCAAATGAATCGCTCTTGTAGTCATTAATTATAGTATACACATGTTAATGACATCATTATCAGGAGATAACATAATGTCCCAAGGACCGCGTGTTACAGTTGTTTCCTGTGCAAACAATTGTGCTTGATAACACAGCCTGTCACAAAATGTCAAAAGAAACCACATGGTGTCGTGAAATGATTGTGAAATTATCATGTGTCACAGCTATGTATGTCATAAACAATACCATCATGACTGAATTTTTCATTAGTTTCTTGGGTGAGGGATACTAAAGAGAACAAACAATTAAGATCTTGAACATCTCAAGTGCAGCACATAATGCAGCGCTGAATTGTTTAAAGCGTATGCTGTGACTGAATTAAAATGCATTAGTCATGAATTGAGGATATGCATAGTAATAGGCAATATTGAGGGCCTTGGGCAATTTTTTTCTTGTTTTTATTAAATATAAACAGAAAATCATTAATATTTTAATATTCTGCATTTTTGTTCTCTTTTAACACCTCCCTTTAGCTTGTATGAGGACTGGATAGTAAGATTGTAGGAGAGTTGCCAGCGTAACTCTTATCTTAGCAAATGAATCTTGGTCAAGTGAAAGTCAGTAACAAAGCTCCTCTGGACTTCTCCAGGACCAGAATTTCACCCATGTGGCCTGTCGCGCTCTGGAAGTGTGAGCGATCTCACTTACACCCCTGCCATGATACTGCAACAATTTCACGCCCGTGGTCGGCACGTGGGTTTTGCAGTTGACAGTCGCAGGAACAGAGGTGCTCCCATCACCCGAGGCAGGGGGACCAGCAGGTGTCCCACATCACTTAACTACTAAATGCTTCCTGGCTTTGCCTCTACACAGCCCAGTTCAATAAGAAAGACTGAACTCCTTTTTGTAGTCTGTGGATTTTGGCACTGTTACTGTTTGGCAGCTTTAAAGTTTTCCTTCTGAACTATGAAAGTGACAATAGATTGAGCTATGTATTTTGGGTTTCCCCTTTTTTCTTTTACCTAACAGAGAAACGTGATTATTCTTCTTCTGGAATTAAGCTGTGCAAAATTGCCAAGAGCTGTGGGTTCGCCGGGCACAGAAAGATTGAACAGTTTTCCCTGGGCTTCAAAGGCTGCTTGTTAAGGGCTGCCAGGAGGCTTCCTCCTCTAATGCTGCCTCCTCCATGGGGTTACGTGGGACCTGCTGGCAAACAACTCCATAGAAGAGCTGTCAATATCAACATCTTCCAGATCTGTGCTTTTTTTAAATCCACAAGACTGTGTCTTTAGATGCTCTGATGATAACAATACTACTTCATCAGTCACTCAGTAATTGGCTGTCAGTAAAAATGTAGGTGAAGGATGCTACCCAAACTTTGTTCCTTCATCATCTTTCCCTAACCATTGGATTTCAAAGAGCGTGTGCTCCTGATGCTGATGCTACTTTACATGAAAAATACACATGAGCCAGCTATCCGGGCCAATGCAAGTCCAAGACAGCTGACATGCAAATATTTTAGAAACTTTAAAGTTAAAAAGTAGTCTCTAAAGCAATATTTTAGTTTAAAAATATAAACTCTATCATTGAGTAAAAAAATAAATATAGATAAACTATATCATTTTGGTGATCCCAAAAGAGAAGGAGAAAAATATCTCAGAGGCTGCTCCTGAATTATGTCTTTCCTTACCAGTAATAATGACATGGGAACTCTTGACAGATGATCTGTTTTTACGCTTCCTGAGAGGTTTTGATAAGACTGAGATAGCAATCCAGATTCCTTTCTGTTTTCACCTCAACTGGAGTACCAAATCTTCCAATGTTCCCTACAAAACTAATTATTCAGGTTTACAGTCTTGCAGTTACCACCTAGCTCAGTCCTGATACATGCAATAAATTACCAGTGACCCTTTGTTCACCTCTTTGCCTCAAAGTCCCGTTCTCCGCAAGGGACACCATCTAATTAAAAAACACAACAGGGGCCTGCTCAGACAGGAGGGGAAGCTTTGTGGGGGAGAAAACCTGTGTGACATTATAGGGATTTATTCTGGCAAAATCTGAGGCAAGGAACATGAGCTCTGGAGAGAGAGGTGTAAGAGACTAGTGAGATTTATGAGAGGCTGGCAGAGCTGACAATAGAAACTGGAGGAGTTACTGGAGCTGCCAGGAACTTCCAAGCTTTGGAAAGAAAATCAAAGGATTATTATTTGTTAGCAGCAGTATTAAAAATGTATTTAACTGACACAGGGCTGAGAAGGCTTTTCTTTTCTTCAGTGCTGCAGATATGACTGCATTCATATTTTTTTTCACAGTTCACTGGAGTTCAGCTTCCTAATGAGCTATTTGCTGTAAGCCTAGTTCTGGACTCTCTGTCTCTTGGTTGATGTCGCTCATACAGAACAACTGAGTCTGTAGACAGCATAAATACAGGAACGTTTCAGGAGCCACACAACTTTAAGAAGTTTCCACGTCATCCTTGGAATACCTTAGTTAAATAGGAGTTTGGATCTTTTCTTTTCTAGCTGTGTAACTACCTCAAAAGATGGCAAACTTATGCCACATATTATCTGTAGAAATAATTCACTGTCTAGGTAATTAGGGTGTATTTTTAGGAATACTTCAACAGCATTCAGGGACGTTCAGCAATTTTGCAAAGCAACTTGAACACCTAGAAATAAAGGAAGGAACATAACAACACGTGTCAAAGAAGGTGGGAAGTAACCTTCTAGGAAACCTTAATTTTGCCATGGCAAACAGAGTAAAATTAAAATATCCTATGTGGCTTTCACCAAGCCTAGGCAAAAGACTAATCTTCTTTCTTGCTTCAATTCATTTACTATTCTCTAACCAAGTGATCAAAAATAAGGCAGAAATAGAAGTAGCATCATTCACTAGCTGCATAACCTGTGTACCTTCTGTACTAACAGAGACATTACCTTGTGGGAAAATAATGTTTGTGTAATGAAAGAATCTATCATTAAACATGATCACAACAAAACAGGAGACTGTTTAGAAGCTTCAGTTATTTTGTTTATTGAAATTTTGGATGCTTTAAGTTACCATTTAAAATAATTTTCTTTCTTAATTCATATAAGATTAATCCAGAGAGGATATTACAGTTCTGTAAATAGTTTAGTTCTTACATATTTTTAAAGTCTGCCATCAGCTGAGTCTGAATACTCAGTCTTCAGAATAGACTTCTGTCATTTAAGTTGCAGGATTCCATACTAATGGAAGATGGAACAAACTCTTTGAATCAATTCCTGGATCCGGAGACAGACAAAGCAGCCTGGTTGAATAGTCCCCCATTTTCTCTCCTAGGAATTGAGGGAAAAAACCTGTTGTCCACAAGATGTCCTGAAGGTGTCCAATGTGATCAAGGATGCAGTTACTAGAGGGAAAAGAAAGAAAAGAAAATAAATTGGGGTGGAGAAGCAATCTGCTTTTATCACACTTTTCCTTGCATAAGTAGTTGAGATGATGTGGCAATCTGGTGGGTTTATCCCCACTTAGAGTTGCAGTTGCAGCTGCTTTGACAGTGACAGCACCTACCTTTTTAGAGTATTCATATTCAGTTATTCGTTTGGCGTCATGCTGATATTGTTATTATTTTAATTTATCTTGCTAATAAGGAAAGTGGAAAAGATGTCATTGTTCAGCATCTTTCAACTTTCTCAGTGAAATACTATGGGTCAAATGTGTAGGACTTCTATAACATCAAGGGATTTTTCATGCCAAATTTCAAAAAACAGCCAACTTTTCCATCAGTTAACAGAAGGCAGAAGTGCAAGATCTTCTCAAGATAAAACCTTAATATGTTTTTTGCAGGATCTTAGGTAATATGATAAATTTTTCTTTACAGACAGGTACCAAAAAAAAAAAGCTGGGTTCAAGTACTTATTTGCAGAAGAGAAGTAGTATGTGTATACAACACTAGATTTGTGTCCTGCCCATCAATCATGCAGTCTGTTTTTAGTAAGAAACCTAGAAGCATTCATCCATGGAGAAATTCATTAGACAAGAAGCTGACTAGGAGCTAACTAGAAATCAGTGATAACTTTACTTCATGGTAAATAAGAGATTTTTTTGCCTCTGATTCAATAATACCATACCCTTGTGCATTGTATTTTACTTGGAAAAACTATTCTTTCAGCTCCTCATGGAATGAATTAAAGAGTCAGGAATGTGTTCCCAGGTGACCACCAGGAAATCCATGTTCCTTAGAGCGATTTTAGCTTCATGAATTTGAGTGTTTGTACTAGTATTGTTTGGCTGAAAAAAAACCTCACTCTTGAGAATGTTCATAAATTTTTTGCTTTTCTGTCAGAATTTGATTTTTGAAGATTCTTGTAAACACGTTGGTCTGATTTTTGGACAAGTTCAAAACTGTAATATACACTTTTTCTTCTCCTGTTTTCAGTGTTTTATATCATCTCTGACTAAGAGATCTCATTTAGCGAAAGCTCCTGGAGTGGGCGAAGCGGCAGTAATGAGTTTTAAAACAAACTGTACCGTTTTTGTGCTTATATCATAGCTTTTATAAGATAAGTAGCTCTAACTATTGCTTAATAGAAGGTTTCTACTGTTTAAAAAACAAGATTGTTTAAGCCATTGGCCGTGTGTCTGATTAGTCAGGTCATGCAAGGAATTGAAGAGCTTGAGAAGCTGATAATGGAAAGCAGTGTCTTTTGCCTCTTAGTATTTGAAATCTGTCTGGATTTATGGTGAATGAAGTAGCATTACTGTCTAAAAAGTGTTTGGTACTCTGAATCTAGTTTCATAACAGAGACAGATTAACAAGAAGGGAAGCTTGCACAGCAGCTGATGGCTCTTGCATTTGTTTATGAATAAATTAAGCAGAAGAGTTCCGTGTCATAGGGAAATGATAAATGTGAATGATGGCTTGCTGAAAATTATGATTTCATTTATCTATGTAATTTCCAGTGTTTTTGTGGACAGAAAAATAAAACGTTAAATTTTTGCTCAGACAACCGTTGAAAATAAATGCATGGAAGTATTTGGAAAGTTCCATCCATTGCCCCCCCACCAGTAGATTTCACACATAAATTATTGCCCAGGAACCAGGCTCTGAGTGACTGGACCAGCCATGGCTGACTACGAATCTTCCCAGATGTCTCAGGAAGATGGTAATAAAAGTTAAACCAGGAGCTGTGGAGCTCAGAGCTTGTTCCCACCCACAGTGTCAAACCACAGGCACACTCAGGGTCTTCAGCTTCATCCCAAGGGCTGGGAAATCCTGAGACCCCCATTTCAGACAGAGTTTTCACTTTTTTCAGATTCCCTGTTTTGGAGCCAAGGAAGCGTAGGGCATCGTACTTTCACAGCTGGGAACATGGAAGCCCCGATTCCTTTTCTCCAAGCCTGAGCCACCCACCCAGTCTACTGGGCAGCGCTGAGCTACAACCAGAGACCAACAAACCCTTTCTTTCTGAGCAGTCATAAAAAATGAGAGGGTATCACAAGAAACAGTGGTTAGATGTGATGCTGAGAAATGAATTTCAGAGCCTTGCTTGGCCATTCTCACATTTTGATGTTCTTACAAACAAGTTATAATCTGTAATGGGATGAGTATTTCCTAGTCTGTTAGAGGATAGATCTCATTTTGCAAACAAAATCAAATATTACATGAAGTAATTAAAAATAATGAATAGTTCTAGTCTGTCTTGTTTTACTTTGTGTTGTTGGCCTTACCCAAGCCTAGATACACAGTGAAATGTTTGTCATGCTAGAAAAACAGAAAACAGGGAAGGAGAGGCTGAGGCATCTAGATGCAAGGATGCGTCCTCAAAGAGGCAATGATCATTGACTGTATTGCTTACTCAGAGTGTTTGTAGTCTCTTTTTCTCATCTTTTGACCAGTAATTGAATGCTGAGCTAATAAACCCTTTTCAGGAATTCCTTTTGTCAAAGAGACCACGTTCTCATAAAAAGCTTTGGGTCAAAGAAATTATTTGTTGTCTGACAAAAAAAAATAACAGTCCAAAGTTCCAACAGGAATGGTTCTGAAAAGCTTCCTACCAACTTACAAGAAACTCTAAAATACATCATAGAAAGAGCAAGACCACCCCAATAAAACCTGATCATAAAACCTGACCTCCCTGTGTATGTGACTAATAAGATTGTTATATAGTGCGTAAAACCACAACATTCCATCGTAAGTGATTATTCCTTTTATAATGGAATATAATTTTCAAAAATAAAACCAAAACCCAGAATCACCAAAACAGCACTTAAAGCTCCTGGATGTCCTAAAGCCAAACTCTTTGTTTGAAAATAATTTAATAATTTAGGTAGCAAGTTCAGATGTAAGTATAGACTTTGTGTGTGTGTATGTGTGTGTGCGCGTGTGTGTGTGTGTGTTTTAAGGACATGATTAAAAAATAAACGTTTGTCAGTCTGGTTAAAAAGAAAATCAAACAAGTATTTTCATACTGCCCCTGTAACTAGCTGCTTCATTTATCATTTTCAACATCCATCATACATAAGATGTCAAATCTTGCTTAGAAACAAGACTTCCTTCTTACTTTGCTGGTGGTTACATTATCACTGCTGCCATTTTGGCCTCTGCTTTTGGGTGTTCATTCTGTATGTGGAAGAGAGAATGGGAGTTCCTATTCATTTGAAACACAATTTAAAGGAAAAAAAATAAACCAAGTCCTTTGAACTCCTTATAACGTTCATGCGGGGGGGGAGGTACTATGGATGGAAGTGACCTGCAGTCCTGTGCCATGTGCTTTGTTCCTGAGATGGATGGCTATAATTTACTGCTGCCTGAAACACCAGTATTTATGATGCCTTTCATTGGCCGAGGGGTAAAAATGGTCTCCAGAGAAATAGTAACATTTTTTTTAAGAGCGTAATGAAAAGAATAATCCACAGGACAGCTGAAGGTCAAGGTAAGAGAGCGATGAGGGTTGCTTTCTCTTCTTTTCCAGGTAATGAAATAATTCTCCTTATTTGCCTCTGTGGAAAACATTTTTTCCCTGTCTTAATCACTCATACACAGGCGCACATGCATACATGCAAGCACAAACACACACGCACACTTTGACGTCACATCAGGACACTGTCAAAATCAGGAGCAGTAGTGTAAAATTTGGCTTTAAAACTTCTTTTCAGCTGTTTGCTGGCTCAAAGCTGGATAAGCATATTGGCCACTCTGAATAAGTCAAAACAACTGTAACCCTGGTTCAAATTAGGGTCCGCTTCTTCTGGCCTTGGCCATTTGGGTACTGAAACCAAATTGTCAGCCGTTGCTTTTGTCTGGAAGCTTTATTAATTGTTCAGTGTAATAGACCCAAAATACTCAGTGGAAAGGCCCAGCCTCTAGATTTGATAAAACACTGCAGAGACATGATAGCAATGAAAGTAAAAAGCACAAAAAATCCCTAAGGCGAGTTCTAATTTTAGATTTAATCAAAATAAGTGAGAATTTTCCTTTCTGACTTTCTGCTGTAAGAGCTGCTACTTATTTATGGGTAAATGTAACTCACAGGAGCCTATCTGAATATCTTTACTTTAGAAATATTGTGTTTATCTAAGCTCTCTTTGTTTTTCTCTACTGGTAATTCTCTCTTTCCATAAAACATGTATTAAAAAAATTGTTAAGCACAAAAGTTACCTGTCAGCTTTTCTTAGACTGTGCAGCCTTTAAGATGGTTCCCCACTCTTCTGGAAATGTTCTCCTTTTACTGACCAACATAAGGGATCTTTTTTCCCTGCAGAAGCTGCTGGCATGCTGAGCAGCAAAAGTAGAAAATAGACCCCATAGTGGAAAATAAAAGATAGAACAGATTAGAAATCAAGTTTGTTGTTTTTCATAAACAAGCAGGGCTAATACCTCATAGATGGTCAAACTATTATGAAACCATCCCCAGGTGTTCTTTCTGACAGGGGGCAAATATTAGAATTTTGAATACAGAAACCAGATTGATGCCCATTAAAATGAATGTCTTCAGAGCTTTTTATTAGGTTCTTATTCTCCCCAGTTGAGCCTCTTTTCCTGTCTTTCCTGAGATAGTAGCATTTATTGACATCCTAAATCTCTTCAGTGTAAGAGAATCCAGAATTTAAGATTAGCACTAGATTCACCTGACTTTCAGTTAGACTTCTAAAGGTTAGTTGTAAAAGCCTAAGCAGCTCACCCTGAGCTCCTTTTATCATCAATAAGAAGTCTTTTGTCATCTTTAAGGCAAGATGAATGGCCCTCTGGGAGCCCTCTTTTTTCTCCCCAAGGACTGCTACAGAAGAGGTCCTCCTTTGACTAGCTGAAGGCTTGGATAAGTAATTTTTAGCCACCTGAAGTTAGGTTGAAATAAATGCCATCAACTGGTTCTGTGAACATGCTCTACCTCCATGCACAGGTAAATGCTTTTGTGTATATATAGAATGCAAAAACACCCTCCTGTTAGTATTAATATGCAGAATATATATATATTTATTGTTTGTGTTAATGTACTTATATAGAGAATGCCTACGTAAATAGAGAGAGTTGTACCTTGCTGATTTTAATGTATTTGGGTTCTGTTCCCATCATCAGAGTCTCAGATGCTATTGGTCTATCTGCATCTATTAGGCAATAAAAATATAATTCACTCTGAAAGGCTAGACAAGACTAGTTCTACCAGAGCTCTCCTTCTTATACATTAACAGATAGTATTTCATGGTTTTTTAGCGCAGAACTCAGCTGCTATAGACCCAAGTCACTGTGCTTAAAAGTATACTTACTTGCATGAATGAGCAGTGAATGAAAACCATTAATGTCCCAGCATGCACTGCTCACCAATACTCATTTTTGTTGTAGCCAGAGTTTCATAGTGTGTTTCTGCTTCATTTAAACACGTCAATACCTCAATTAGTGCTTGCTTCTCTTCCCCTGGGAGAGACATTTACACATGTCACTTCACAGCCTCCAAAATCTAAAAGACTCACGGGAACCGCTTGGGTCATAAAATATATCCTGATTAAAGCTTGTGTTTCCCAGTGACTTTCTGCCCTTTTTTTTTCTTTTAAACTTGTAAACTGTTCAGGTATTTTTAATGAAATGGCATAAATGGAAAGTCTAAAGCATAACAACTTGTAAAATAAATGAACACCCTCCCATGTGATTCTCCAGTCTCTGTTTTTTACTGATTTGCATTCAGTAAGTCACAAAAAAATTAGAGCGCTGTACTTTACAATTACGATAGCAGTAACCCTCTCATTTAACATTAAAACTTGATGCCATCTTGATGGAAGACTGAATTCAATTTAAGATCAAAGCATTGGAGAAGTTATCTAAAATTCTATGTGGCTAGTTTATTCAACATTCCTGCTTTTTCCAGCCTGACTTTTATACAGGGTGATGAAAGATCATAATTGACTTGGAATAGGAAGTGGCCCAAGTAATTTATGCTTAATGGATACATGTTTCTAATACTGATTTTTAGGCATCCATGCTTTTCAACAATGGCAATGATGGTAACACTAACATTGTCCATTAATTTCTTGTGAAGGAAGATGATCTTTGTCTAAATCTTCATAAATCACAATTATATACAAGCTAATTTAATTTCTTATAGATCTTCAGTCACTGGTTTTTGTTCTCACAATTAGCCAAGCTTTGATGAAATGGATTTTCTAGTGCCTCATGTGGGTTACCATAGTTTGTCACAAATTTCTGCAGGCTTTTGCTATAACTGACTGCAGGGAACAAAGCTGTCAGCTTATCATTTCCCATTTTCTTTCTCTTAGTTATTAGGAAGTGCAGTTAGACAAAATGGGAATTGAAGCTGCATGGCAAAGCAAAAGAAAGTCACATTCATTTCAGAACCATGTCAAAGTCAAAGGAAAGACCAAGAGATACAACCAGCTGCTGGTCTCATGTGCATCATTTGAAGACAGCAGTTTTCACTGTACAAACATAAAACTAGTGCAAGAAAGACCTCAGTAAGAGGAAAGAATTGCCTTTGTGATTTCAGAGAAAAGACCTTTTTTATTTTATTAATGTGCCTTTTGGTTAAAATTCATAGTTGTCATGCAAAATAAATCAACTTCTTTTCCTATAATGTGACCTGAAACCACTTCTGAGTGAATAAGATATGAGCCCTAAATGTTCACAGCCTTTACCCTGACATATTCAATCAGATCAGGAGGCACTGGTGAAGCTGCCAAGTACTCAAGACATCATTGTCATTCTTACTAAAGCTTAGCATCAAACAAGGCCTGTTCTAGCTTGGAAACACGTTTGAATAATACTTATAATCGAAGTAACTTCATTTATATCAGTGGAATAGCTAGCTGTAATGGTATTTTAGAATGTACAGAATCCTCATTCATTGCCACTCAGTGAAAAGTTTACCTTATATGGTCCTAGTATCATAATAATGCAGTTTTTACATACACCAAGTCTCTTTTTTTCATATGGGATTTGTAGTGCAAACAGGTAGCTGGTATATGGACTGATCACAACTGTGTTTACTTTCTCTCTTATTTATATGTCATAGTTCTCATGGATGTCACTCGTCACTAAACGGAAACATAAAGATGCAGTTTCTGCTGTGCACAGTCGCTTCTTCCATGGCAGTACTGTTTTTCATACTGTTCTGTCAGAGAATTATTTTGCTAATAGAACTGCTAATGAAGCTCTTACCTATTGTCCAGAAATCCTTTCATCCAATAGTTATTAATGGTACTGTATAAAAAGCTACTAGCCCTCCTTTTAGGGCAGGTTAGGGATAGAAGGTAATTTGATTTGTTTTGTTTTATTTTAAAAATATCTTCAGGAATATATTTATCAATATATTTTCTGTATTTATTTTATATACACTGTAGACTCCTGATAAGTAAATAATTCAGTCTATAGTATTAATTCATCAAATTTTTGCTTCTCTCCTCAAAATTCTCAGGTTTAAGTGTTTGAAATTATTTCCCCTGGTCTGGAACATAGTGGCAATTAATTTCAAAGCATTTGCTTTTTGAATTTGAAATTTGTGCTGTATTGATTACTTTCATACATCACCCAGTACTATTTCTACTTAAAAATTGCATTGCTTACTCAACAAATGCATTACTAATTCCAAACTAATTCCAGTAAAATATCAAAATATCAAAACTCACTTTCATGAAATATTTACATATTTGAAATTGAATTTTTAAAATATTTATGCTAAAAGAACATGGTCTCTGAGGAGGGTTGTGACAGTTAAACATGCGTAGGTCACAAACATGAAGTTCATTTTCAAAATTAGTTAATATTGGTAGAAAATAGTTGTCATTAATTATATGTCCATTATTTTTCTGAAAATATTCATTAAAATGGATGCTTATTTTTGTGTTAACATATTTCTTTCACCCTTTGAAACATGCAGTTTGTTTTCTAGTTTTGGGCATCTCTTGAGGATGAGGACTAAGAGCATTATTTTCACCTGCTGGAGAGGTCACAGTTTTGCCAAGAAACTGTGTGCTTAAGCTGAAGTATTTGAGCATTTGTTGATTTAAAATTCTCTGCTAGATTCAGGACACCATTTGAATTCTGCAGAGATGCTACTTAAGTAAGAAAAGATGTCACTTATCAGAAAGGGAAAACTGAAGTTAAGAGAAGAATTTTTGTAACATGCTCAATTGACTCCTGGAAGTCTACTAAATTTTAAAATAAATTAACAAATAGAAATCAACTAATTATAGTGTGAGAGCTAGTCTCCCTTAAATATAAATAATGTCTTTGCATGGGCTTTCTTTGCCTGAGAAAAAGTGAATTGAGGAAGAGGAAATTTGTTTTGGAAGTAGAAAAATCGCATCTGCATGGATGGAAGAGTATTGTCACTGTAGCTGACCAGCATGAGAGGACATGCTGAATCTGGCTTAAATGTTAATTTGGATTTTTAATTCATTTTTTTAATATATATTCATTTCAACTTCAATACATTTTTCTCTTATCACAACTCCTATGCTCATTCATGATGTTATTTTTACCCAAGTTTTTTGAAACTGCATCAAAGGTTCTCTGTTTTAGAAGCTGTACAAGAAATACAGATGGAGTTCATCTTCCCTCATTACAGCATTAGTGTGCACATCTCTGCAAATGAGCCAGGCATTTCAGGTTCCTGAATGATCAGTGTAAAGAAGAGGCTTTTGAAGGCACACTTCATCTGGTTAGATGAACAGTACTCCAAAAGTATCTTTCTTTCCATTGAGGAGGTCTACGATGCCTAGCTTGGTGTAAATGCTTGCAAGATGAATCCCACTATGGTGACAGACATTTCACCAAACTGGCCTGTTCAGGTGTGCTCCGGTGAAGAAGCCAAGTTATGTGGGAGGACACTCTTCCAGGGCAGAGATCTTCAGACCAAGAGAATTGGAGACGTGGTGAGACATGTTGATATGCCAGGAGTCACAGCACTGATAGAGGCCAGGACATGCCTCTTACCAAGCACACTCAAGTTCTCACTGCATTCAGTTATCTCCTGATCATTCTATCATTAGATTTGTTTATCTGGTGCATCTTTTCCATCCTCTTTCTCAAGAGCAACTTGAATCTGTGTTAATGTTTGGCTATGATCAGCAATCTAACTTTCAGTTCAGCTCAAAACACATTGTAGAGCGTCACATGGAATCTCCCCATCAATTGTGGTGTTGGCTGTGTTTCATTCCTCTCTTCTCACCACAGCCAGGTTGCTAGAAAAATAATATTTGGAAACTACAGATAGCGATAGTTCTTAGACACACTGAGAACTTCACTCAGAATCATTTGAGGATGCTACAAGGATGTTCAGTGTTTAATTACAAATTAAAAGATAGGGAGCTTTTTAATTTACTTTCTTCCCACATGGCTATTTCCATCTATGAGCTGAAAGAGACAAAAAATAGTTATTTCCCACCACCACCACTCTGTTCCCTACATAATTTTTTAAATGAATGTGAATCTTGTTTTTCTAATAATTTCTGAAGGTTTATTCTAAAAGGATTCAAAAGTTTCTGTTACTTTGCTCAAGCTTCACCTAACTCACTATAGCCTCCTTATTCTGGGTAATGAGACTAGTCTTTGTCAAGGTAATTAAATGTTTTCATTTTTATTTGCATTCAGTTCCTGATGAAACACTCAGCAGTAGCCGAGAAAAGCAAGTGAGATTAAGTAATTTTTGCTGAATCTCAGGAAAGATCCAGGTTCCATTTTCTTCAAAAGGTTCTTGTTTTGTCTGAGCCAGTTCCATAATTCTTAAGAATTACCATGAAGAAAGGGGAATATAATGGGTTGATTGGGAAAAGGAAGAAACAAATCGGCTTTCCAAATGGAAGCCCAACTAAACAGAGACTTCTAGATTAATGCTGCTGGCATTGATATGCATACCTTGAGGATGGAAATCATCATAATCTATAAACTGTAGCTTCTGTTTTCTCCTATTTTGACCAATAGACCTTTTAGCAACGGCCAGCACCACATGGCATGCTTCAGAGAAAGATGTGGAGAACCCCAGAAGAGAAACATTTGGATTGATTTGTTTCACAGGGAAGTCTACTCCAAAATCCTGGAACATGACACTATGTGTTCCTTGAATACACACAGTAATATGCCCTTCCCTTCCAAAACTCTTTTATATAAATACATAATATTTTATGTGTGTATATATAATGTATATTTGAAGATATATAAAGGATAAACACACTTAATATGCCACCTGAATCATCTTGATATATTTCTAAATTACTTCACCTTTTTTTAAGACATCCTAAGAGAATATCTCATGCATATATAGTACAGATTTAGTTTGCTTATTTACAGTTTTCTAGATTATTTTGTCAGTAAAGAGCAAGCATATTTATCTCAGTTATTTGCATCAGTAATTTGATTAAAGATAGTTGGAGGATGAAGAAATAAGTTGCCTAAAATATCCTTGGGAATGTGGCTTTGTTACCAGAAATCTTTTGACTCAGAAGAAGATAAAAAGGAGAGCTTATGGTTTAGGATCATTGGAGATAAATTGTGAAGAGTAAAAAAACAGCTTTGGAGGAAGGGGAAATATTTAGCTGTGAGGCATTGCTATGGCAATAAGGAATCAGTGTGGAAGATTATGTGAGAGGAAGGGAAGGATAAGTAGGGATAAAGCTGTATCTAAGGAATAAAGTCATCTTTCTTTGCATGTTTTTATGCTGCTCTTATTAAGAAAGTTTGCTGAGGAAAAAAAAAAAAAAAGAGCTTCAGAAGCTGGCCTGTGCTTTTTAAAAAGCCAGCAAGATGGTCATGGTGTTTGGTTTGGCACTGTCACCCATTAGGGGACTCTTGGTAAACAACTGTTTAGGAGACCTGAAAGTGAGGAAGGAATCTCTGAGACAGACTCCTTGAGGTCAGCAGGATTTAAATCTGAATCCAAACATCCCGTTTTCTGTGGGTGCACATTGTGCGCTCCTACCCATGAAGCAGGAGGAGAGTAGACCTGCCAGTACAAGACTTACCTGCTCCGAAGGTTGAGCCCTCTCACCCAGGCACACAGGGACCCCGGGAGCTCAGGTACCTCAAGGGGAGGCACATGCCACCCCTCAGCTCTCAGTTGGGCTAAGCACACGCTCCCTCCATCACCAGAGGGTGATAGGGAAATCAAAATAGGAGAGGCTGATGGGAAGGAGGCCTGCAGCTGTAAAGAAAATCCACTTAGGTGACTTGGGAGGTTGGCAGGATTTAATTAGGGAAGGGAAATGAGGTTGGAGGAGGAAAATATTGCTGTAGGGGTTAGGGAACATGTGAGAACCTGAGGAAGTTGCAGCAGCAGGAGTAGGAGAGGGAGAGGTGAGGGGGATGGGAGTATATTGCATTGAGGGAAAAAGAGGGACTTGGAGTGGTGCGGCAAATGGAGAAGGAAGTGACATGTGGGAGGATTGAGAGATTATGGAAGGAAGAAAGGTGGTGGCACAAGATAATTATGGCAATGTGGACTCCTTAATAGCCTGCCACTCATTTGAATTGGGTCTCTTGTTGATGAACAAAGTGCATAAAAGGATATATTGGTCTGTTTCAGGTGTTGTAGATGAGGGCGGATATGTTCAAAGGACGTACAGGGCCCACAGTCCTGCAGCTGCGTAGGCCTCGTACAATAGCTTCTGTGTTTGGCAGCAACTAGGAGATGGCCGCAAAATGTGACTTTCTGAAAGTAACCTCCTTGTGGGTACTAGTACCTGGGCAGACAGCAGATAAAACTGAAGCTGTTTTCATTCTCTGGAAGACAGAATCAGACTCATCCTAATTTTCTATTCTGATTATTCATCATTTCTTCTCTTTGAATGCTTCTCTGACAAAACTAATTGGTACCTAATATCCAAACAGTTAAGCAAGACGTACTTCATCACTAATGCGTATCAGTGCCTGAAGAGCCTCGTGTCTCACACAAGACCTTACTTAAAGAGTTCTCCCTGTAATTAGATCCCATTTGTAACTCTACCCGCAGCTCCAAAGCCCTGTTAATTTTCAAATAGGTTTTTTTTGGTTCAGCAAGCCTTTGAATAGGAAGGGCTGCATCCTGACATATTGTCATATCCAAGCATCAACAGCTCTGGCAAGTGAAAAGGTCAAGCCACCAAGTATTAACATTTCAGAATAGCAATTATAGTGATTCATTTAAATAAGGAATTCTCTTGCTGTCCAGTGACAACAGATGCAATCTATGCAGGAGGAAAGACCGGGAGGCCTCAGATCAGTTCCTATGCCAATGTCATCTTCTTAAAATAGAGAACCAGAAAAGATCAGATGGAATGAGTGAGTTGTTCTAATAAGAAGAGGCAAGTGTTCATGCATAAAAAGAAAGAGAGAGAGGCTATTGCACAAGGTAGCCCTGGAGCGCAAGTGCTTAGAGTAGGAACTCTTTTCTGCCACCTCATATGCTTTGAAAGGAGTGGACAGATTCATTAAGAGAGCAGTTCTGTGTGCTGTCCAGTGCTTTCCAGCTTCTCCCAAGCAGGGCCAGAACTGAAAGACAGACTCATGGACTTCAATTCTTCCTACTCACAAATGCCCAGATGCTTATTCATTGGTGGACAAATCATATGGGAAGGAAAGGACAGGCTACTGAGGACACCAAGGAGACCATCCTGCTTCAAAAATGTCGTGTTTTGAGGGGTTTGCAGTAAATAAGTCTGAGGATTTTCTCTTTCAATTTCCAAAACATTTGTATTCCAAAATGTGAAAATGCCTGGGGTTTAAGCCTGTTCTTTCTATCAAGAGAGTATTTTTTTTCAACGTTAAAAATTCTTAGAGTCCTGAAAGATTAATGAAGTTGACAACTATGTCCAAACTGTTCTGCAAATACCTTCTGAATACAATAAAAACGCAAATCAAGCTAGGTTTATTGTCAGTTTAATTATACTTTCAGTGCAGTACAGTTTAACTATGCACTCAACACATACATGGACTATAAGATCTTTGGAGCAGAGCCTTTCTTTTAATTTTGTACAGATCCTGGTTTAATTGAGCCCTCATTTTGATAGGTCATTACTGTTGTACAGTAATGGTAGACCATATATCTGTCAGCAAATAAAACAGTAGCTCATCAGAAGGAATAAGAAATTTTTATCAGTTCTTTATTAACCCCATATCTGAATGCTTATTACTTTACAGTACCTTTATGTACTGTGAATATTTTAATTATGTTACAAGTAGTCTTATGAGCAGCAAAAGAAATGGAGCCTGGCTTCTTTTGGATTTGCACCTTCTGGTCTCTACAACCTAGTGTTGTCCAGTCCCAGCTCCTCTCAGCTAAGTTTGAGGTCCATCTTCAATCTTAAGAATATTCTTTTACACAGAAATGAAAGTAAAATAATTTCTCACATTTTTGGCCATCTGGTCAAATATGGACAAGCTGAATGAGACCCAGACTGAAGGGCCAACCCTATATCATCAGACTAGTCAGCTCATTGATGAACGATCTTTTTCTGTTGGTTTTTTTTTTTCTGTTTTTAGTTCCAGCTATGATAACTTCCTATCCAAATACCACCTTGGCAACGCAAGGTCAAAAGAAGGAGATGAGCTGCACGGCACATGGAGAGAAACCCATTATAGTCCGGTGGGAAAAAGAAGACCGAATCATTAACCCTGAAATGTCCCGTTACCTTGTTTCCACCAAGGAAGTTGGAGATGAAGTGATCTCTACTCTGCAGGTAAGAAAAAAAGTGACACACGACTCATCTAATGTGTGAGAGTGTTGCTTGATTTGGTTTTGGTAGGGATGCACAGCTACCTCTGCCCTACAAGGTCAGAGCCCCACCATTCGCTCCACCCGTGGTGCAGCCCTGGGGAGCTGGCAGCAAGAGGAGATAGAGGAAACCTCTGCATCCCACCCTCCAGAAATATTAGTCTCCATCTTCCCCTGCTCCAGAGGCAAGAAGAGAGTGAGCCTGGCTGGCAGCATTGTGTCCTTTCTGTCTCAGGAGCAATGTGGCTCATGCCTTAGCCTGCCCTTCCTGGGGTGGCACGGCTCGGTTTTGAGTATGCTGCTGATGAGCATTGAGTGAATATCTGACCCCTAGCTCTGATGTGTGTCAGGCTTACCTTCACCAAAATCATTAAGCTGTTTTGAGATAAAAATGCTCTCTTTTTATAGTACTTTTTCTCCCTCCCTTTCACTTTGTGGGGATTTTTACAGTCAGGTTAGTCATTTGATTCAAAGACAGGTGGAAGGAAAAGGCACATGTAGATATGTAAATAGTAGATCTACTGCTTCCAGTAGCATTTGGCGCTTATTGTACACAGTAGCAGAAGCCACTAAGCCACCTAGCAAACAGTCATAGTCTATATCTTCACTTCTGCTTCTGTAACAGGCAGCTGTCTGGTGGTGTGGGAACCATGCATCTTGGACTTGCCTGACAAATCAGTATGTCAGACTCCATTAAGTCCTGAAGTGGATGACCTGGGTTCGATTGAGGGGCTATATGAGTGACACTGCTGTTTTGGGGACCTAAGTTTCCCCAAGATGCCATGGAAACAAAGGAAGCTCCTGCTGTTCTGGTGTCACCTACAGTGAGTGGGGCTATGACATTGCCCTAAGTATACCAGGATACATCTTTTTCCACTCAAATCTAAAATTTACCAACATGAACAAGTTATCAGTCCATTCCTTTGCATTTTTACACGTGCCTTTATGAAATCTAAAAGAATTTTTAAAAAAATCATATAGATTCTCAGTGAAAAATCTTGATTTTTCATTTTTCAGTCACATTCTTAAAAACATTTTTACTAGGCTCAACAGAATAATTCTCTAGCTCTCTGGTGATTGCCTATATTCTAGTGTAACTCCTAAGGTATATCTCTTTCTTTACTGGCCAAAAATTCTGTTGGATGATATCCAGTAAAAATCTGGTTTTGCTCTCTGTGAGGGAGGTTTGTCATTGATTTCTATGAGGAAGGATAAGTTCTATGTGTGACTTTGTTCATATTAGTATATTTGTGTTATGAATAATATTTAATTATAGGATAAACCTCTAGACTTCTCTGCTCTCATTCATCTTATTGACTTTAATAAGATAATGCCTGGATGCACAACAATATTTCTTTTTGGAAGGCTGGAGACCTGCTTGGAGAATTCTCTTCTGAAGCAGTTGTGTACGGTAGCGGCGTTCTATATCCATATGTATGTTACATACAAAACCTTTGACTTCTGAGAGATAAAATGTCCCAAAAATAGAAAAAGTCAGGATTAAGGTTGTCTCTGAAGCTTTTAACTTAGTGCTTTTGCATGTGTGCATGACGATGTGATCTTTAGTTTTATACTCAGATTTTATTTTTTCTGCAGGACCCCTGCCTCAGTCAGGCATGACTTGGATTTTCTCTGGAGTTGAATTAGGGTTGAGTAATGAAAGACACTGTGTGATGCAAGGCTGATCATTGAAACCAAACTTTTCACAGGTGGCCAATAATTGTGTGTTCTTTGTTTTCTAGGTACTTGCCTTGAGCCCTTGGGGTCTGATTTGCAGAAGTACTATGCCCTCATAGCTGCAGCTTAACTCAATGGAAGCTGTTATGAACACATGAAATGCTATTTATTGCTAAGGACTCTGAGGGGGGGAAAGAAGGCCCTAGATGTATCAAATTGGGCTCTGAAAAATTTTGTTTTCCTATCTTAAAGCTCAGCCACACATGCAACTTAACACAGCTTGACAAGTTACCACATCTCAGATGATAACTCTCCAATATCCTTGTAGCGATTGGGAAATTAGTCCATTTATCTTAACCAGTGGTGAATGGGAGGTGTGTTCATATTGCTTTGGCTTTGCTGAGGAATAAAGAGCACGTGGAGTTACCATGGCTCAGCTAATATGTGGTAACCTGTCAAGCAGTCACAAACACTATCATATGTCTGGTTCCTTAATTCCCCATACGAAATGGTGGTAATACTCTTCATGATGTCAGGATTTATGAAAATATATTCACTTGTGTTTCCGAAATGGGTATTACATAGGTGAATGGCACAGAAAAGGCTATGAGAAAACGAATAAGTCTGTCTTCAGGGCACAGTTTGAACTGTGTGCAGTAAATAAAGTGTGGAGCAGCACACTGAACGATACTGAACGATGAGGAGAAAATGGTATTTGAAATCTCTGCTCATTTAAAAAATCCTCTCCCTATTGTACATTGAATGAAGCAGTGGTCCTGTAGAAAAATAACATTATGATCATGTATGTAAAGACTATGTATAACTTTCTGTTATTAAATAACAAACTGAAACGAAAGACCACCCAAAATTTTATTATGAGGCACCATGCTGAATACTACAGGGTTCACCACCAGTGTTTGAACCTTTATTTCCTCCACACAGACTTCAGCCACTTGAGTTATTTTCAGAAATAACTGGAAAAATTTGTAGGCAGCAGGAGGCACCATTGTGTATGGAAAATTTCAGCCAACTGTTAAATACTTGGCACACTCCTGAGTAGCTGGAAACAAGACTCCTAACGAGAAGCTACAGGAATAGGTGGTGCTCCAATTCCTGACTACACATGTCGAGCTGATAGCCTGCTTCCTCAACCCAGGTGTTGCTAGTCTTGATAAGTCTCAGTATTTCGGCTGCTTTACTATACATGTGTACATATGTGTATAACACACAATATCTATTTATTACTGTCAAGTAAAACAGTTTGTACAATTTTTCTTGCGCAACACAGAAAAGCTGTTGGTTTATTTTTCCTGCGTGCTGTTCAATCAATCACTTCTTTTCAAACCACCTATAGATTTTGCCAACTGTGCGTGAAGATTCTGGCTTCTTTTCCTGCCATGCCATCAATTCTTATGGGGAGGATCGTGGAATAATTCAGCTCACTGTGCAAGGTAGGAAGAGGACAACATAAGGAAAAAAACACAGCTATTGTAGTACAGTAAGTGTATGCCGTCCTCAGAAATCTGTTGGGGGAGGGAGGCTCTGATTCCTAATTAAACGTATTCCTCATTGTCAAAGAAATGAGAAGCCACATTAAGATACTCGGTTTCTCGTTTTCCAGCATCACAGATTAAATAAAAATAAAGGATAAGCTTGAGTCTTTCTAGATCTGTATAAATTAATAAGGAGACATTTTTCTTAAATACACTAGCTGTCAATCTACTAAAGATACTTAAAACTAACATCTTCAGTAGGGACAGTGGATGTGAGTGGATTACTTTTAAGAGGAAGGGGAAGAGGGTTGCATTTGTTTTTAAAGAACAAATGTGCTTAAACCCCAAGTCTGAAATAAAGCAGAAGCGATCTGACTTTATCTCTAGAGAAATGTTACACCTACTGTGGATCTTTAAACAAAATACTTCAAGTTTAATCAGTCAAAATACATTGTAGTCACTTTGCACAATGCAAACTCTAGGAACCTGTGTTGCCTGGGGCTGGGGTTCCCCTCCCGCAGGGTTTCACTCAGGCAGACGGCCGCAAGTCCTGGGGTGGCTGAGGTGACAGTATTTGAGATGCAGAGCACAGGCAGGACTCAGCCACTGACCACTGCTTACTTCTGTGCCATACTTGTTCCTGTGCTTGTATGCCTTTGAGCGTGCACACAACAAATTCATAGGACTTGCAAATTTCTTCCTCCCCCCTCTTGATTTCAAGTAACTGCAGATGTCAGCGAATGCCTAAGGCAGCCATGTCGAAAAGTTCGGGTGGAGGCTGGGGACAGGTTCTCAGTTACGCCACTGCTCATTTAAACTGCCTTGACAATTTAAAGGGCCATTAGAATGAATATAAATGCTATTTATTTACATCCTTAACTCTAGAGGCAGAAAAAGGCTTTAGTGTAATTTTAAACTGTTATCAAATTTTTCTTTTATTAAATGAAGACTTTTAAACACACTCAAAGAGATAGAAATTGTGCTCCCTCCCCCCACCAACTTTAGCACTTTTAAGTTTAGTATTCATATTTCTACCATCATGTTTTGTTTAAAACCTGTAGAATTATCAGTGAAATGTGGTGCTCAAGGCAAAAATCTTTTTTAGCATGAGTTCAGTCTGGAGTGCTTTTAAGGAAATGCAACTCTGTGTTGCATATAAGAAGGTTAAACAGAAGTCAGTACTCAAGATTACATCAGTGACTCCTATTTGAAAAGTGACTTTTCCTCCCTCTGTTGAGTATTGTTCAGCAGGTGATTAACTGGCTCAGGGTAGTAATGAGTGACCGGAGAAAATGCCACGAGAGCTTACCACCAGTAAGCTATGCCAGTGCCACACTCATTAATGTGATCTTGCTCCAAGTACAAGCTTTCTTCTGACTAAAACCCTGTGTGTGTGTTTACTCAGAGCCCCCCGACCCTCCTGAAATAGAAATCCGAGAGGTGAGAGCGCGCAGTATTGCCCTCAGATGGACCATGGGATTTGACGGAAACAGCCCAATCACTGGCTACGATATTGAGTGCAAGAACAAGTCAGGTAAGAAATAATCTTCCTCTGAAGTAATCCCCATTGCTAGTCATTCATCACTGAATTTGTATTGTAAAAGATAATTCATAAATTGAAACTGCCTGATGGAAATTTTTGCCATGGTTTATTTAATCTTCCACAATAAGATTTGTCTTCATTTGTTGTCTTTTTTTTTTTTTTTTTTTTTTGAGGTAAGGACGTTAAGGTTAGCAATTGCTGCTTTTCCCTTTTACCAGAGAAACCTACATGTAAGGGGGACAAACTTTGTTATAAAACAAGCCATTCTAGGTGACAGTTGGTATGATGGTTTTGCTAGCTGATTCTTGGTCCCTGTTTTTATCTTTTCTCCACTTTGATTTGTTTTTTTCTTTTCATTTTCTCTTTTTTCCCTGTAGAAAAAATATCTGCCTTTACAAATTAGCTTTCCCTGTTGTGCTGATTTTTAGAAGTTATTTTCTGTTGATACACGAGTACATGGCATCTTCCCTGGAAAGGCAGCAGTGAAAAGGGGTAGTTACGAGAATTTCTAGACAAAGAAAGCTATGTGGTAGTTTGCTGAAGCACCATGCAGAGTTTTCAGTAACATACTTGAAATACTCCAAAGGCACATATTGGCAAGACCAGTGGCATGTATTGGCAGGCCAAGGCAAGCAGATACCTTTCTGTTAGGTCACCATATAGTCACATCAATTAACATTTAATAAGATGAATGAGGAAAATGTTTAAAAAAAAATGCAATACCCTAAGTCAGGAAAATATTCCTATTGGCTGTTCACTGTCTATTGAAATCTAAAAACATTCAAGGCCCATTGGAACTATGGTTATGATGGGAGATCATACTTAAAATTGATAAGCACTGTCCCTGAGTCAGACTTTGAGAAGGGACTAGACAGGAAATCACAATGGAACAATGTTTACATATTTTAAGTATGATTAAAAAGACACTGGGAAATTATATTGTGCTGGTTTATGTTGGAGTTTGTTGCACTATTTTTCAGGGGACATAGTCCACTAATAGGAATGTTCTATGTATGATTAGCATTGAAACTTTCTGTTTATCAAAGCAACAATAGTACGTTTATAGTCTTCTCCCTTCAGTTCTGAGGTGTACAAATGTACTCGTTCACAAAATTCTAAAATTTTCTAAATTTTTTTTAAAAAGGCCTACCCATCTTTGTTATTTTCCATTTGTTTACATTGTGGATTTACTTAGGCAAAAATAGTGTGATGCTTTTGTTACTAGGTAAAATATTTTCAAGACTGTTGAAACATCGGTCACCATTTTTGCATTGGCTTTGTAAACGAAATCAATAATGTGCAGGTGAGCATGGTACCTGAGAGATTACAATTAATAATTCCCCACTGAGGCTGTGGTCAGGAATCACAGCTTTGGAGATGTAAACTAGGCAAGGATGCCTTCAAGAGACATGTATACCTAAAATTTTCTGGGCTTTGTTTTCTTTTTGATTCTTTTCCGTTCCTTCCAACCACCCACCTTCTCCAGAACAGTTTTTGAAAGTTTTCTTACCTGATAGGTTCCTTTCTTACCCTGAAACATCACTTGTATTTCTGAATCATGTAACTCGGCATAACCCCATCTAGGAAGACAGAGCTGCTTTCCTTTGATTAAAGCAGTGGTGGAAAGAGACTTCAGAGCTCTAAAACATCTTTGTTAGATTTAGTTCAGTGTTTTCAAGTGATAATGCAGAATGCAGGCAAAGATTAAGTGGTAATCACTCTGAACTTGCATCGCAAAATTATGTCTTTGTAATATGGCATGATAAATCAATAGCAAGACAACGAATGAAGCGCTATCAGATTGGATGTAAACATCAAGACACAACATAGTGATAAAGGGTAAAAAATTGAAAGAAATTAAAAATAGTAGGTGGCCGAGTTGGTGTTGGAGAAAATATTTCTTTCCATATGAAGACAAACACATGAGGTTATGTCCTAAAAAGAGCAGATTATCATCATGTCACTGCAAACAACAGAAACATCATTTTTTTAGAATCTGAGGCTGAATGTTTGGAGAAACTAGGATCAAGTTTTTGAATTCTTGCACACAATTTTTGTCATTAATTAAATCATTAAGAAGATGAAATGCCAAAGATGGTTACTGACTGAAGAAGTTGCACGCGGTGGTTGGGGGGAGTAAGAACAAAGAAGAGGGAATTAAGAAAACTTCTCACCATTTCCAGTATTAAAGGGACAGAAGAAAAGAGGTAAAACATTCACAATCCAGATGGTAAGCTCAGGGAACAACCTGACAATGCCAAAGTAAAGCGGTAGACTGCACAGTTGTGTTTAGTGAGAATTTTCCACCTATGTTGCTTACTCTGACGACTCAGAAATGGGTTTGCAGAAGGACGCCTCATCTAGACTTTTCAAGAAAGAAAACTGCAGAACTTTTCTGTTTCAGAGAATGTGCAGGTGACCACACATCATGCATGGACTTCACTATACAGTGCTGCCCTCATGTATCCTATCTACCCCTGCCATGCCATCAGACAAAAAAGACACATTAGTTACACTCTTGATGGAGCATGGAGTTGCCTGTCACATGGGTAGGTGGCATCTGTAGGATCCAGTTGCCATGCAAGAGCAATATGAATAGTGGGAGCTCAGCAGTTCAGGCTGTTTCAGCACTTAGAACACCTGTCCATACAGAAATGCACCTGTGGCACTCAGACCTGACCCTTCATTGAAACCACTGATGTGTAGCTATCAGACTTTTCCATCGAAGGTGTACAAAAAGGTTTGAAGATAGGAACGGGTATGTGGCTCCTTCTTTGTGCCTCTCTCCTCATCCCTTTTATTTTTGGTGTCGTTAGGGAAAGCTGAGGGGCAAACTGGACATTGGTGCCGCTTAAGTCCTGATCTGAAGGGAGAGGACTGTGCTTTGCGCTTTCTTGTGCTCACGGGTGAACTTGAGCATTCTTCAGGACGTAGATGCCCTCCCAGACCGGGGAGGAGGGGTTCCCCCCCAAAACCCGTCAAGGGAGCAGCGGGGCCGCCAGCCGGGCTGGCCGGATGGGTGCAGTACCCACAATGACCACCGGGTGGCAGTGCCGGCCCGGGCCGGGGAGAGGGCAGCCGCTACCCAAAATCAGCCTTGAGGAGTAAATGGGCCCTAATTGTCTTCCGCAGGGCAATCCCAACGTTTCAGCCTTTATTTTAGGAACGGGTGGAAAGCTGCTGGTTTTCATCAAATCATAAATTTTTTATAGATCATTGTGTCAGCGTGCGCTTCATGTAACACTGAGAAGTGCCTGAGTGTAACATTTTATGAGTGGAATAAAAAATACGTTAGAAATTCCACTCTTTCTTTTAACTTCTTGTTTGGGGTTTGTTTTTTTTTTTTTTGCTATCCTGTTGCTGCTTGTTTTCTGTGCTTTTTCAGTCTTTCTAGGTAAGTAGATTTTAGAGCTCTCTGGAACAACAGTAAAAACCAGAAGAGCCAATAGTCAATACCTCACTCAACTGCTTACCACTTGGATGCGAGCAAATATTTTCAGGGTTTGCCAGAAGAAAAAAAAAAGGCTTTTTTTCTTTTTTCTTATTATTTTCTTATTTTTCTTCAGTTTTGGAGAGAAATTGATTAATTTGTCTCTGGACTGAGTTGGTTTGGAGGGATTGCTTTTGTTGGTTTGTTTTCCCCCTCAAAAAGGGAATGCATGTATCAGAATAAACTCCTGAAGTCTATACATTAATCAAAAATAAACACTGGAAACCTACATTTAGAAGAACAGAAGGCTGAGTTTTCATCTCTCTCTTCCTCCATGGTATGTCATTACTCAACCTACTAAGAGTCACAAGAGTTTTTCAAATTTGTCTATTTCAGCAGTTAATATGTACTGCAGGGTCCTACCACTCAGAGGTCAGTATTTCAAACAACCAAGTAAAAACTTAAGCAATTTGATAATATAGGGACTATATGAAAAGAAATTATTATCCTCATCAGGTGAAATTTAACACATTCTCCATACTAAGCAGGTATTTTTTAAAAATACTGGAACAGCCAGCGTCTCCTTCTGTGCTTGTGTAACATTTAACACAATGGAGTGTAACTGGTCATTAAAATTCCGTAAAGTTTAAGAAATTCTGCGAAGTTGTAACAAATGGAAAGCAAGTTGTAGCTGCGCTGCCTGCAGGTAACTTCTTTAGAGCTTCTGAAAGTATCCTACAGAGGAAGCTGTGACAAACTCAGTTACGGAGGAAAAGTATATTCAAGAGAATTTGGTTAGTGCTTAAATGTGTTCCTAAATGTGTTCCGGGTAAAAGAAGCCACACAGACAAGCAAACAGACCCTGTAACCAGCCATGCTGCAGATGGCATTGAGACAACTTGTGCATCTTTAGCAAGCTCATATAAAAGAATTTACACAGTATGTGCAAATATTTTGTATCTGAGTGAGCTTTCTATTTTTAAACTAGTCTTTCTTGTCTGCTGAGCTTTCCGCGATCCTGCCTACAATGACCCATACTGTAAAACACTCCTGTAGAGCCTTCAGTGACATCCCCCATAGGATGCTGCAGAGGTTAAAGGAGGAACATCGCCTGCAGTAAGAAAGAAATGAAGGATGGCAACTCATAAAAGACATCAAGATGCTTTAAACGGACAGATTCTATTATTTTGTCTGCAGCAATTGAATGCTTGGATGAAAAGGAGGGGTTACTGTGTTTAGCCAATTTCCATCCTTTTTCCTATTATATGTCTGAAGAATTTATTAAAAACATAACAGGCAGATGAATAGTAAACATGAATAATAACAATGGACTCCTCCTTTTACAAACAAACACAAACAGCTAAGGGGCTTCTACATTCCCCTTGTATTAAACTGCTCCTATAGCCTAACATGAGTCAGGGAAATGGCATCAGTCCTGGAGGATGCTGAGCCCCATATCTAAGTACTCCAAGCTCGTGTTTACTGTTCGCCTATGATCTGAGCTCCTGGAGTTTGGGATGAAAATTTCTGCCTGACCTCTGCTAGTCTAAGAGCCCTCCATTCCTGTTTATTAACTCCCTTTCCCCCCTTTTTGGAGCATAACCAACCCTCTCTCTGAGTGAGGCGTTATCTGGGTTAATCCAACAATGGCGGTATCCTGTTCTGTGAGATGGTTTAACTGCATTCATGTGTTAGTGAGGTTAACAGCATCTTTCATTTTTCTGTTTTTTTTTAATCTCTTATTAAATAGACTCTTGGGATTCTGTCCAGAGAACCAAAGATGTTTCCCCTCAGCTAAACCAAGCCACTATCATTGACCTTCACCCTTCCTCAACTTACAACATTCGCATGTATGCCAAGAATCGCATCGGCAAGAGTGAGGCCAGCAATGAGCTCACCATCACTACTGATGAAGCAGGTACACTCTGGTTTTGTAGCATGTAAATTGTGCTGGGAATTATTGCTCTTTGACATGAGGAATCTTTACTTGAAATGCTGCTTATGTTGCTGCAGCTGCATCGAAAGAAATACTGAATTGTTCCCATAAAACATTGTGACTTCTGCAACTTCATTGTGCAGACCTGTAATTAAAGATGTTCAGTGGCATCTAGTGGTCAAAGAAGACACTGTGCTCCAAATTTTCATCCTAGGGTACTGGAAATGGCACACTTATATCTACAGTTAGGCAACTCAATCAACAACATCCTATTTTTAGTGGTGGTTCCTCCCCAAATGGTCTTGTGGCTTTCTTTAGATGCCCAGGTATTAGTATAGGTAACTAATTTAAGCTACCCCCATTTGAGAACATTGATCTACATGCATCATATCTTCCTTTGGTATTCCATCTGCTACCCCACCCACCATTTAGTTTTCTGATTGCTGTACAAGTCAGTTGGCTGTCATTAGTGTTATCCCCCTGTTCTTTGTTTCCATGTATTCTTCTGCATCACTACAGGTTTCTGTACCAGGAGGTAGAGAAATGTGGGCATTTTCACTTTGATGTCTGGAGCCACTCTTTTGTGCACTCAAATTGCTGCCTTCCAGTGCCGTCTTATATTTATTTCTCAGGGGCAGCGGAAGCGGCAGATGAATAAAGACAGTGCAGCCTGGTGCATGCTAACACGTCCCAAGGCCTACATGTTGTTACATGTGACAAAGACTTATGGCTGAAAAGCAGAGGGCTACGGCTCTCTATTTCAGCAATTAGGAATGAAAATGCTGAATTGCCTTAAATATTTCTGCCAGGTATACATTGCGATTATATACAACGTACAAAGGTGTACAGTTGAGAGTAACCCAAGAAGTTTCAACATCCTTAGCCCACTGAAACTGGGTGGAGTTACTCTGAAAGGTCTTGACCAGACAGGAGCTTGCTCATTGGTATTTGAAAACACATTTTTATATTGCTAGTTTTATTTTTCCTGCTATCTTATGGTGAGTTAGCAATTCTTCCTTCTTTGCGGATTTTGAGAGAAAAACCATAACACAAGTGTCTGGATAACAGTGTCCTGGCAGTGAAAACCCTAATTCTTTTTTACAATTAATGTTGGTCTAGATTTTAAACACTCAATGACCAATCTTCAGTTCAGCTTATCTGAATAAAACTGTGTAATTCCCACTTATTTTCTCTGTGGGTGAATTTACTACAGTGAAAATATGCCCCTTGTCAGGAGAACATGTTCATGGTTCTGAGGGACTTTTTGGAAAAGAACAGGACACAAGGGTTCACAGCACTGAGCAGAGTAAGCAAGAGACAACATGAGCTGCATTCCCTTTTTTATCAGGTGTCTTTTTCATCCCAATGGAAGGAAAGGAATGAGGAGTATTCACATTTTTATGAGCCTTCAGTGGACAGATTTATCAATGGTGAATAGTTTGTTTGCAAAATATTTATCATTTGATCAAGGTTTTTCTCTTCCTGTGTTCAGTGAAAATGTGAAATCCCTAGAGAAAACAGACTATCCATTTTTCTGGTCAGCATCATCTGTGCCCCCAACCTTCATTGTGCATATACATCAAAGTAGAGTAGTGGTTCTTGGATCTACTCTCTCTTTCTCTCTTATTCACCCATGCTTGGAATATTTCTTACTTGCTGAGCTTTTCCTGACTGATATTTAAGTCGTCAGGATCAGCAGCTGGCCTTGAAATAAAATAAAAAAAACAGCTTCCCCATGAACAGGGTGGAACATTAACATCCTGTTTTATTCAGCTCTTTGTAACCAAGTTTCAGAATAATTGATCCTTTTGTCACTGTCTTTTAAGGAGCCGTCTATTTGGAGAAAAAGACCAGCAGTGTGAAACTGTATTCAAAAGTCACTGATCTACCTAGGGAACAATTGGAAGAGAGGAGGTCAAGCTTAGGCAGAGTATGTGATGTTTGTCTCCTGGGTTTTGAATTCAGGTGGTGTGCAATGTACAAGAGCATCATTTTTTGATCACTGTTTACTTCTGTTCTCTGCTTTTACAATAGGAAATGGAGAACAGCGTGGGTGCAGGGAATGAGAGAGAAGGTAATCAGAAGGGAGCAAAATAAAGGTCCAAGAAAGACAATATAAAAACTGAACAACTCAAACCATACTATTGGCAAGGGGGCACAGATTGCGTATCACACATTACAGTGACCTGAGTTGGCCAGCACTAGCTATTAGAAGGACACTGTAAAGGGTCTTTGTAGCAAAAGGATAGTCACGAATGGTGTGATTTCAAAGCTTACAGACCACATCTTTCCCTCCATGCAACCATAGTTAGCTCCTGTGTTGGAAAACAGACTGCAAGTACACACTTGCACTAACACTTTTCAGAAAAAAAAAAAGCATTATGGCTGTTGTTTAATGCCGAAATCAATAGACGAAGCTGGGATATCTGGGTTTTCTTGATGTCTTCATCACAAACTCTGTATGACATTAAGTATGTAAAAGAAATGACTTCTTATTTAGCATTTCACCATGGTATGCTAGGAACAGTTAACTACTCAAGTCTGTAAAAAATTTTGGGGTCTTTCAAGGAAAAGTTAAGATTTTAAAAAACACGTTTGAAAAACCAATTTTAAGATCAAACGTTTTGCTCGGATTCCACTACATTATAATGTACTCGGACAAATAGCATTCATGTTTGTCAACAGGGGGACAGAATTAAAAAGAATCATAGAGACTTCATTTCTGCCAGTGGACTTTTTCCTCTTCTCTTTCCTGTACATTAATGCAAGGGTAATGGAAATAAAGTTCTTTCAAGCTTTGGAAATTTCCCATGTGAAGGACAGTCAGGAATGGTAGAGAATAGGGCATATTTAATAACTTAAACATATTATAGGCTGTATTCTGAGTCTCTCTGCTTTTATCAGTTAAAGCAAAATGTTCTGGTTCCTTTCACTGCAGCTGTCACTTACTGCTGCTCCACCTCTAACAGCCCCATTTCACCCTTTTTATTGCTTTACTTCCTTTGTCATGCAATTAAACTTAATTTAATACCTTTTACTGAAACCATATTCTGCGTCAAGGGAGCCCTTTACAGCACCTTGTGATTACTCCATTCCTTTCTTCAGATCTTTCTTTTACAATGATTTACCTCGCTGAGCAAGCAATTTACTTCACACCTCTCCATTCAATACCAGCCAATTCTTGATCTGCTTTGTAGCTGCCCAGCTGACAAGTAGGTTCCCCTAGACTCAGGGTCTTCTTTTCTCGTTTGCCTTTAAAGCATCACGTACACCCTTGGCAGTGTATCAATAGTAAATCAGACTCCTCGTGACTCAGGCAGGAGCTGCAGAGTGCATTTTCTATCTGGCAGTTATTCCAGGCTGGGATACTTACACCGGGGTGGGGGAGAGGGTAAAGTGTGCAGGGTTTTTATGAAATATTTGATATATGACTGAATGTGCTCAGTCTCCAGTGAACAAAGGGAATCCCACTGGAAAGTTTGTGACATCATGAAGGCCAGCTGAGGAGCTCCTGCCTCGCCTGCTTTCAAATGGGTACTGCTGCCTTTCTATCACCTATAGCGTTCTGACTGCTGAAAATATGTCTTGCCTATTTACAAATCAGAAACAGCATTGTGAGTGTATCACTAAACAAAAAAGTCACGATTATTCACTTCTATTTTATTTGCCAGGTTGCTATGTTTTGACGTGTATTGTATTTCACTGTTGGCCAGAGATGACACCTGAATAAGGAAGATGCTAGGCTCTGGTTTTGATTGATGAAGTGGTATCTTCATTTTTCCATATGACATTGACTCCGTCCAAATCTTTGCCATGCTGGTGTGTTAAATTGGTGACATGCCATGTGAAGCCCTGAATGCTGTGTGCTGTGAGGGTCAGTTTTGATCCATCTCTCTTCTCTCTGCAGCTCCTGATGGTCCACCTCAGGATGTCCAACTTGAGCCTATATCTTCACAAAGCATTAGGGTCACCTGGAAGGTAAATACATGCAGCCAAGAATATAGACTCTGACAGTATTTTGGTGCATTCAAAGAGGTTTCATTGATGGGAATGTTAAAATAACTGTGGATCAGTTATTTATTTGGGAGAGACCTTGCAGATACCTCTGCTGACAAATACTATATTGGCCATTAAGACTGACGCATTATGCAAAGCAAGAACCTTCCACTGGAGATTAATAGCAGCAGCTGCTTGCCTTTACTGATGGCAATAACATTTCCTACTTCCTTCTGATTTCAGAGATAAGGCTATGTGCTTGGAAAGTGAGCACTCACAGAATTTCACTGTGGTTTTGTGCAAAATTTCCCCAAACCATTACAGCTAATGGGATTTTTTTTCCCATTGCAACAGACTTTGGGACAGAGCCTCACTGAAGCCATGTCTACACAGGGAAAGCAATATAGTGTCTCAGTATAGCTCATGAGAATTGATGAATCAGGGCAACTGATTAAAAAATATCAGCAACTGATATTATTTAAAAATCTGGCATCTTTTGTGACTCAATTAATTTTTCCCAGATTTTGCCCAGTGTTTTGACAACCACAGAATGTTGCAAATACTTTCAGTATGGTATCAGAGGTACTTAAACCATGTTTTAAATGGTTTTGTGCTATATACTTCTTGTATATTGTAGTGGACAGGATAAAGCTACATAGTCACAGTAGTGTAATCTCAATATGCATGGCAGTTTCCAAATTGTATTGATAATTCCATATACTTAAGATTCTGAAAGATGTAGTGTTAAGAGCTGAAGTAGGATAGTGGCGTAATAGTCATTCATTTCTACAGTGATGTTAATTACTCCTGCAAACGTAGATAATGTGTATATTGCCTCATGGTATGAACCATCCAGAAAGTCAGGATAGTAACAATGAGCTGCTGCTTGCTAACCATATAAATAACTGTGGACTGCTTATTTATTTTTTTATTTATTTATACAATAAATAACCAGCACAATCCTGTGTTCGTTTTGAGTTGGTTCCTGAAAAGACAGGTTTCTACAGCGTGCGATCTCTGTACAGTGCAGATGGACATATAACTACTGATATGTCCAGCTAGTGCAGAGAGACCTCAGCTATCAAGATTTTTTTGAGTAGTTCAACGGTGCATTAAAAAATCTATTTCAGTAACACATTTCAGTATTAAGCTTCAAAAGCAGTAGTCTTTATCAGACTTCTTATGCACAGGTCACAAATGCAGTGCTGATGCTTGGATCTTGTCTGCATCTTAAATTTATATCAGTGTTGGGTTTCATCAAATGGTTTCCAAAAACGTAAGGTGTTTGGTCACTAGCCACAGGCTTACCCAGTGGTTGAGGTCAAACACAACAATGTACTTATAAAAGGCAAACATGAAGCATGGATTTAAATGCAACATAGTCAGCAGAGTAAAGGACGTAGCTATTGAAGCAATACAGAGTGTACGGGGATTCTCAACAACTGAAATAAATGCTTAATGATTTGTTTCTTTTTAAAGCACTCAAGAAGTGTGACTGACATTGGATCTAGTCAGCTATAACTTCCAAGCTTCTATGCATGAACTTGTTTTTATGGATATGTGGGTAGGCAGATTGAAAGGCTTTGCTTGCTTTTTTAAAGTTCACTTTGTGGGATATTTCTGAAAACACCAAGAGAAGATAGGTACCATTGGTTCACTGCTGGAGTTTATCACTGCCATTTGTGATTATGAAGATTTGCCATTAAATTTTATAGATACAGATGAGTGCAGTCAGCTACAGGAGAAACAAAATTCTCACACCTACATTTCAATAACATTGTCTAAAATATGGTTCAATTTGTATTTCCAGCACACCTCAAGTGCAGCTTAGTGTCCTGATCTCTAGGTATTGTCTGGGGAGTAGAAGCATACCAAATGAGCAGCTGGAGTTGTATTCTCAAGATTATGTTTGGAATTTGATTTGCAAATTCTTGTCGAGTAATGATCAGTATCTAATATAACAAAATAATCACAGAAATGAGCTATGTATCAAATATATACTCCATTGCCCTGGCAAGTCTCATGAGCTGACTGTAGAGGTCGATTGTCACAATTGGAGTCAGCTTAACGTGTGAGCTACCTGTGACCTTGTAAATGCCTGCCTGTACCCATGCAGCATATATCCAGATATATGGGTGGGTCCATGTTCCCCGAACTGTGCACCACCTCATGAACCTGGTGCCACACACTGTGCAGATGCTGGTTAGATCTTTGGAGTTTGGTGTGGACTGTGCTGCCAGACTGCACACCCAGTCTTCAATTAATACCCAGTCTCCTGTGAACCTTCAAGGTATTATTCCTATAGCCCAGTATCTGTTAAATCTGTTAAGTCTTTTAATTCATTGACTGACCAGCAGTATCTGACATGGCCAAACAGCATGAGAGGGACTGTAGAAGTGTCTAGCAAAGTGCTAGGAAGGTGTTCCTGGCTCTATCCAGAGGTAGCCTGTAGGCCCATCATACCACAAGACCCCATGAGGTCCTCTTTTGGAGGAAGCGGAAACTCTGGAGTTCTGCCTATGAAGGGATGGACAGCAAAAGGCACCACTGGCACTTCACTGAAATTCTGCTCATTGTGATCTTTGTACTGTCAAGCCCCTGTGTGCTCGGCTTGAAAACTCTTTGCCTTGATTTGCCATCATTGCTTTATCTGCTGGTAGGTTAGCTCGTCTGATGGGTGCTAAGTTTCTCTGTGGTGCTGGACGTAGCTGAAACATAATTGTTTTTCCTGACCTCAAAGCTCCTTTGCAGACAAAGGTGAAGTCACTAAGCTGCCTTCCAGAAAGGTTAGTCCTTGCATAGTCCTACCTTTACTAGAAGAATTATTTCCTGAATGACATTTTCTAACAGCTGATTAAGAAGTCCTCCTAATTAAGAAGTCCTCCTAATTAAGAAGTCCCAAACCAGGAGTGAGCCATTTACTTCCCTTGAATTATTGCAGTTATCTCCTGGACAGAGCAGTTTTAGTCCATTACTCGAAAAGGTACTTCAAGATGGTCCCACATACATACTGTAGTTCACTTGCATGCTGCATCCGAACTTTTGAGTAGGTCCTTACGATGCACTGCTGTGCAGAAGGCACTCACTGCATCGTGAAATACAAAGCACTTAAGAATAAAGAAATACCCCATGAGATCAATCCCATGTTGTCATGGAGGAAAAAAAAAAAAGAAAAGAAAAGCTCAATAATAACCTGGTCATTTTTATTTTGGAGGTATGTGGAGCTTTTGCCATAAAAATCTATGATGATATTGTACAAAAGGGATTGTGTTGAGAACCATAGTTATATTTAATGTTGCCAAACCTTATTTAAATACAGATAGTGTCAATAACAGCAAAAGGAGCAGAGAATAACACATCAATTATCTTTCATCTTGTATTAAGTTCTATTTCTGCAGCTTGCTACAGTCATTAATCTTCCTTTAAAGTTTCTCTTAGCCCGCTTTTAGAAAATCCTAATTGAGCAAAGTTTTATAGGTCTGTGATCTATTTAATCCCCTTTCTATGTGTCCACATATAACACTGAGTTTCAGATTGAGTTTTTAAATAATACTCAGCATTTTTTGGTAGTTTAAAATGATGCAGAGAGAATGGGAATGAAACATGAATTCACATTTAGAAAAGAGCATGAAAATATTAATTATTTTCTCCTGGAGTTCTTTACAAGGTAAATTAACCCATTAAACTTAGGGATGGGAAATATTCCTGCTCCTCTTTATGCATATACACATGCACACAACTATAAAATGTTATACTTTACAAAAGTCATCGATATGCTATTTTGCAAATATTGGATTTTATGAGATAACCAGTAAGATAATGGACTGAAATTTACTTTTTCTTAATGTTCTACAACTACTGACAAAGTTAACAATATTTTTCCCCATGAACATTTAGTCATGGACAAAGGTTGCCTCACTGAATTTTCTACCCAAAAAATGTGTCAATACACAAGAAGGCATATATATCAAATATTATTTAGTTGTGCAAAACTCAATCCAAAAAGAAACATTTAGATAGTACTAACAAGGAACATTTGACGTTTTGTGGAGCAGAACATTTCAATGCTTTGTTCTGAAGTGACTTTACACTTGGTTTATATTGTATAATGTTTCAAAGTGAAAAAAAAAAAGTAAAACGTTGATATTTTATTTAAAGAAAAAATTCCCTTGACCTAAAATGATTGCAAAGATGTTTCATGGAAACTGCAAAATTTGCCATTTTATTCCAATTCAAAATGAGAAAGTATATAATTGCAGAATTCCCAGTGAAGAGTCTATTCTGGCTATAGTCCTGCTCTGAGAACATTTCAATGCATAGTAAACATATGAATCAGTTTTATCATTATGTTCCATCTGTTTTACAGTATGACATATGTGTTCCCATATATGTGCTATGTGCTTCTGTAATCTATTATGTACAAGGGGAATGCTCACTTTTTCCTGGTATACAATACATGCCTTATGATACATAGTGTACCTGCATACACCATCTTAATGTGTTGTCTGTGTGGCAGTAGGCAGTGTATGGCATTCACAAAACAATAAATGCAGTACATTATGTGGTGTATGTGTTTTTGCATGTTGATTGTGATTTCAATGTACAATGTGTGTTTGTCGCAACAACTTCTGTTCAAAAGCCACCCGTGGTAGCAGCTCATGGGAATGTTCCAGTTGCAGCCTTTAACTAGGAGAAAATTTGAAATCCTTCAACTAGTGAAACAATTCACCCTGAAATATTTAAGTATTTAAATGTGATAAAGTTATTTTCTTCTTAGATGGAATGAAACAGCTTTTTCTTATGAAAATATCTGAATCTCAAACAAAAAAAAATAATCTGACTTTAGTTTCCTCCCCACAGTCCAGCTTAAAAAAAAAAACCGCCTGCTGCAATCATTTAAAGGTCATAAAGCCATGGAATTGTTCAAAATAGGTAAAGCACTTGAAAACAAATTGTTTTGATAATGAACGACCTACAGGTTTCTAAAGACGTTGGGTTTAGACACAGCAATATTTAAACAGGAAACAATTATACTCTTAGATTACAAAACCACAGTTCTAATCCTTGCAGTGGGCCTTACAAGATGCTCGAGACCTGAATGTCCTGATATGGTCATCTACATCTGAATGGACAGCACCACGCTTGCAGATAGCTTGTTAGTGTCAGAGGAAATGAAGTAGTACAGTAGAAATTATATCCTTGCTTCAAGTTTTGTTTCTGTTTCTGAAGGCCAAAGGGAATAAAAAATAAAGCATCTGAAGAGATAATTCAGTCAGATCCATCCAGTGATACATTTTAAATATGGAGAGGGTGCTGGCTTTTGCAGAGCAATGATTTGTTGATAGTGGATGAAAGGCAAATCCCACGCTGGTTTTATTAGCTCCAGTGAAACTTTAGTCCAGTCCACTCGCTGAAACAGACAGGTCCTGTGGCAGAAAAGAGTATTCTTCTTGAGAATGTGTTCCTCAGTAGATTTAATGGGATATAGTGACAACAGAAATTGCTGCCTCTGCTGGTTTAACTCATTGACACTGAATAGCGTCAAAAAAACTTTTTTTTATGGGTCAGTGGAACAGATGAGCTCATGGGCACCGGGTGGGAATTTGAAAGAGGCTTGGAGGATTTGAAAGAGCTTTTTGTCCATGGGTTATAAACTGTGTCTTAAAATGTGTATACTAATTATACCTTATATACATAGAAAATCAGACAGGAATTTTGTCACAAATTGAAATGAATCTAATACTCTTTAAATGTAATTTTAATAGGTATTTCTGTCAATAACAGGCTTTTTCCCTAAGTTGCCAGTCCTTGTTTTACTCTAGAATACATTTTACATTGCAGAGTAAAGAAATTATATCCATTAGTCAGGTACAGGGAATCTTGCACTGTGGCTGAGAAATACGGTACAAAATTATGGCCAACAATTTTGTTCTGTCCATATTCTTGAATGTCAGATACTGTACACCTTGGTTTAGTAGCTATTCAGTATGCAAATCCCTGCTTCCAATGCATTATTGCCTTCAGCACTCATTATCTAATCATCTTTCCACACTACACACTGAATGAACACAAGCATATTTCAAAGCACAGCGTAAAATTTTCCTAACACATCTAGCTGTATCAACTTACGTGACTGCCTTCAACAGATCGATAAATGCCTTACTAAAGATCTAGTGAGTCAATGGTAGGGGCTTCTGGCAAAAACACAATTAGCAGTGAATGGTAGCCCTGTAATGCAAATATACCCTTATCAACTCAACTTTGATTGATTTACCCGATAAGAGAAAAAAATATTATAAATTCAAATTATTACTCAAGAATATCTCCTTATCTGATTTTTCTGTGTATGAACCACTCAAAGGTCTTGATTTTAGCACAGGAATGCATAAATTAGAACAAACTTCACCTGAAATTTATGTATCATGGTAAAAAGTTACTATTTCATGTGCAGGGAGTATTGTGAATCGTTACCTAGAAATAAATTTGCATTTGGTAGGAAAAAAGTGTTGACTTTGTGTGTATTTCAAAAATTTTAAGGGCAACAACTTGACTTTGGAGACAGGTACTTCATTTTCTCATTTTCTCATTTTCTGTTTAGGCTCCAAAGAAGCACCTACAAAATGGAATTATTCGTGGATACCAGATAGGTTATCGGGAGTACAGTGCAGGGGGCAATTTCCAGTTTAACATCATCAGTATTGATACCACTGGGGACAGTGAAGTTTATACACTGAATAACCTGAAAAAATTCACACAGTATGGCATGGTAGTCCAGGCTTGTAACCGGGCTGGAATAGGACCTTCTTCTCAGGAAATCATCACCACTACTCTTGAGGATGGTAGGTCCTAGGTGAACAGCTATCTTGGGACATATTATTGTTTCTTTATTTCTTTTTACCTTGTTATGTTTATTGCTTGATTAGTGATTATTATAGTGGGGATAACAGAATACCAGACTTTACAGGTGTTAGATCCAGTAGACGGCTTGATGGGAAGAGACTGGCCAATGAGCATGTACAATTTTCATTGCAAGAGATGCATAATCATCCAGGTAAATTAATATAACCCTCCTAATGTGAGATATCCTCCTGTGAATGATGTCGACTAAGACCATATCTTTCATTAAGCCTACTGCTCTGGTGTTTACATATTTGCCAGTTTTGTGATCTCATCATAGTTTTGAGATGCTGAGAAGTAAAACTCTGAAAGCTGAAGTGATACTGTTAATTTTGTTGGTTTTCTTTTGTTTTCAAATGAATCTGCTGTGAAACCTATAGCTCTTGTATTGCACATTGCCTTATCTTGTCAGCATAAAAAGAGATGTGGGTTTTCTTCAAGGATGTCCAAACTAATGAGAGAAAAATCGTTGTTATTTCAGACAAAATTCAACCTTTCTAATCTAAGGAACAATTTCAATTTTTTTTTTTTTTCAAACTGCATAAAAAGTACTTCTCAAACAATGAGAGGGTGTCCTCTAGTGGGAAAAGTGAATGATTCTATATGCAAAAAGAGGTCAAATATTTTAGAGGAGTATAAGAGCAAATAATAATCATAAGGGATAGTGTAGGTCAGATTTTCAGCTACTGTAAATTAGCATCAGTGTACTGAAGTCAGTGCCAGCTAGGAATCTGACTTTTTACATGGGGGAAATGGAGTAGCACATATCTAAAATTCTCAAAAGCTACATATTTTGAGGCATACACTTCATGGAAGGCTGGTGTTTTTTATTTACTCTAAATGTTTCTATGAGTGCAAGACCTCAGAAGTCAGTATACTCACACATGCATATACTTTGTATTATAATAAATAGCATTTTTTTTTCTTCAGAATCCAGAATGCTTAATTTTCCTGGCAACGTTTTTCTTTTTTTTTTGTTGTTGTTACTCAATTTTGGGTTCCTCTCAGAATTAAAGACATCATAAGCTTTAAAAGCAATGCCAAATACTAATACTGCTGTGTTGCTTTGACACTAAATAGCAAACAGAAAATGCCTTAGATTTGGCTGACTTTTTCCAATTTCTCTAAATGTCAGTGAAAATATTTTATGAACATTTTTTCCAATATTTTTTAAAGAAGTGCCTGTTTCCCCCTACCACCAATTTTAAAGGGACATTAGAATTTTCCAGAAGGATCGCAATTTGGCTGCAAACTTTAAAAAATATATTTAAATTGCTTACAGAATATTCTGCATATTTCAGTACTAGGATACATTTCTCTTTCAAAAGAAGCAAGAAAAAACCTATTAAAAGACTAGTCAGCAAGTGGGGAAGCAGTACATCAAAAGTCATTCCAGGGAAATGAGCTTCATTCACAGAAACACGTGGATTGTAGAAAGAATGAAGGTTTTGCATTGTTAACAATGTGTAACTGCTAATTAAATCACTGGTGGTGGGATAGCAATGAAAGCACAGCAAGGAAATTAGATAGAAAGAAATGAAAGCAATGAAAGGGCAGCCAAAGGGTAAACATTGAGTTGTATTCATTGAGTTGAAAATGGTGAATATCTTATTGCAGTGCCCAGTTGCCCTCCAGGGAATGTGCAAGCCACTGCCACATCACCAGAAACCATCTCTATTTCTTGGTCAACATTGGCGAAAGAAACTCTGAATGGGATTCTGCAAGGATTCAGAGTTATCTACTGGGCCAATCTCTTGGACGGAGGTAAGAGAAATCAAGCTATTGCCAAGTTACAAGCCATATGTGGCCTTTATATCACTTACTCTGCTGTGAAGGCATTGCAACTCCTTTTCTCTTTGGCTTAGAGAAAGCTTTATCTACTCGCCAAGGAAGCCATTTTCCGTAGAGCCTTAACAGAGGTTTAAAGCTAACAGCTTTAGCAAAGCTGACTGGAAGGTCCCTCGGGGAATGATTCCACCATGGGTTTGCAACACTTCGTAGATCTGCCAAAGTAACCAAAGCAACCTGAGCAAATTTCTTCTCAGTTACAAAATCCAGCAGGTTTCTTTTATAAAGAATGATTTTATGTACCTAGAACATACATGCCCAAACCCTGTAGTTTATGTTAGTTTGGTTGGCTATCTGTTTGCTTAGCTAGTTGCCTACTTGAGAGGTTATTGCTTAGTATTTGACACGGTGCATTTCATCTCCATAGCTGAGGGCAAAAGAAGGAAACATTTTTGGAAAAGGATTGTTATTTTCATGCCAGCATCTTCTGTTTTGCTTATGTTTGTACCCTTAGCATAATTCCCTGGGAAATAGACTCCTGAGCAAAGAATGAGTGAAATGATCAAAGGATAAATGAGATACCTTACTAATCTACAATTTATCACATGATAATAATTCTATGTATGGTCCTTTCTTGTAAATTAAATACGAGTAGGTTTGAGATGCACATGCCCTTATTCCTATCTGCCCTGCTGAATTTTCACAGCTGTAGGGCAATGAGCTGTCTCCTGCCTTTTGCATTCATCCATCAGGATCATAGTTCACTCTAATATGCAATTGTCTTGCAAATCCTGGCCTCTAACTGTTAGTTAGGCAAGGGGAACTCAGAATAGAAATGTAACCCAGAGGACCATTGCTACTGCTGGTAGTGTTAGAGTCAAAAATATTTGGAAATAAGCCACCCATTCTTTTGTACATTTAACAATGAAGATAAAAAATGTAAGAGAAGCATACATGAAAGTGTAGACATGACATACATAAAATTAAATGTTTTCAGCAATGCCTGTAGTTTTTGAATCAGATCCTGTATGAATATTATCAGTACACATCTAAGCTCCTATGTGATGTCCTACAACATGATGAAAAATGATGTTCGTGCAGTGCTTAAAACTGGATTTTCTTAATTTGTTCAGCTTTATTTTCTGCCCTAAATATGTTTAAAGCTTTTTTGCCGTATGGGTTGTACTTCTTAGCTTGCTGCAAAAAAAGATTCATATGAAGTACATCATCTTTCTGCAAGTAAATCTGGTTTTACTTTGTTTAAATCTATTGTTAGCTGGTATTACTTCCATCAAGTGCTTTGCAGCAGAACTAGCTACATATTTTAAAATAAAGGGGGCTTTTTTGTTTTTCCTTATGAGAAGTGTTCTTTCTTAAAATGAGAAAATCTTCATGAAGATAACTGACTTTCTCATTTTTGCTTTAGGGAATGTTTTTCAATAATATCTTCTTGTTATCTATTCTTTATGAAAAATCATATTACTTGTAGAAATTTTCAATTCTCTTCCCTGTATTTAAAAAAATAGCAAAAAAAGTTTGCAAATTAAAACTGGGTCTGCTTTGAAAGGTAAGAAGTCAGGACACAAAGGAATTTATTTTGATTTATTATAAATCATTGCTATTTTATAATAATGAAGCATTACTTCTCTAGTACACTCTTTAATCCCTAAGAATTCCTCAGTAGGTATCAATAGCTGGGAGAAGATTGAACTTGGCAATAACTCAATTTCTTTTTTATTCTATAGAACTAGGAGAGATAAAGAATGTCACTACTACACAGCCATCCCTAGAGCTTGATGGCCTGGAAAAATACACCAACTACAGCATTCAAGTGTTGGCTTTTACACGAGCTGGAGATGGAGTGAGAAGTGAGCAAATATTCACCCGCACTAAAGAAGATGGTAAGAATTAAAACATTTTCCATTCCCACTTCAACAAGATGTTTGTATGTCTCAGGCTTCAAAACAGTGCAAATGTTGTACACAAATATGCAGAGTGATATTTGTGTCTGGAGGTCTTGAGTTAGGAGCACATAGAGAGGAGTGTGCACCCACAGCTTTAAAAAAAATCTGTTTCCAAGACTTCAGTTCAGGTGAGCCAGGAGTTTATACATAACACTAATGATCTGAGCAAGTTTGTCTTTATTTTTGTTTTCAAATACTTCAGGATCTTGCTTGAGAATTTTGAGAGGTTTTGAGTTAATTAATTCAAACTGACTGAAAATGAGAGGAAGAGAGACTATTCTGGGATATTCCTATATAACTTATATGTTTCTAAGAAGATTTTTTCCAGTCTAAAAACAAATTTCCTCCAAACACCTCTTCCCTCAAAAGCAAAATAAAGAACAAAAGTCTCTTGCATTTGTTCATAGATCAAAGCAGGGAAAATTTAAGCCCTAATGCTGAAAGTATAAGAAACTTTTAATCACACACACACATGAGATTTCATAATCACTTTCCTGTAACTATAACTATAGAAATCACTTGAAGTTGCCCCAGTAGGATGCCACATACTGATCTATTTTTCAAGGACTAGAATTTCAAATTCAGAGGGATTTTTGTCCCTAACCTGTTTAATGCCTTGAAAAACCCATGAGATGCTCAAATACATCTTTAGATCCCTAAACACTTTTGAAAATCTGGATCAAGAATTTTTTGGCAGAAATAAAAATTCACATAGTCCTAGCAATAAGGTTACTTGAATAATGTTTGATTGTTAAATTCTCCTGTGAGCTATGCAGTGTTTTTTCAAGGAAATTAGTCAATGGATTTTTATTTACTACTCATCTAGTTTAGTGGTCATTCATGAATATATGAATATATTTTTCAGTTTTTTATTTGTAATGAGATTTACAAAAGTGCCAAGAGAGTAGATTCAGTAGATTAACTGTCTTGATGAATGTTTAGCCTTTCTTTGCCAATAAAAAAATAGCTTGATAAATGTTATTTATTTTTTCCAATAAAAGACTAAGGGACGCATTCTAAAATTTACATACATTGTATGGTCACCTGGCCCCAACTGTAGTTGTATCCAGGGGATGAAAATTGGACTTCTAAAATTTTCTCTTCCATTATCAAATGAGTTATTCATTCCTTGTTCTATTTTCCATGTGCTTTCCATTACTTTGATCAAAATATATTAACAGCAAAAAAAACCCAACTGAATGTCTTAATAGCTGAGAAATGTGAGGAAATTTAGACATATAGCATTGTTGGGTAACGTAGGTCTAATTCCTGGACTTGCTAGATGTAGGTATCACTGAGATCCTGCATCAGCTTGCAGTAAAGGCTCTGTTTAAAACTGTCTGAAGGTACAGCACCAAGTCTGAAACTGTCAAGGACAACTTGCTCAGCTACGGACTTGCGTGTCTTAAACATTGAGTGTTAGGTCGGTCATTTTGATCCCGCCCTAAAGTCCTTTAACAACTACTTTGGAGCGCTAAAGTCCTAAGCCAGAGTCTCCTGAGACACCCAGTGCTTGGAGGCAGGTGGTTTTATTTCAAAGAAAAACCTAAAAATAGTCATAGAATCATAGAATACAATGTTGGAAGGGACCTAAAGGATCATCTTGTCCAACCCGTCTTGGCAAAAGCACAGTCTGGACAAGATGGCCCAACACCCTGGCCAGCTGAATCTTAAAAGTCTACAATGATGGGGAATCCACCGCTTCCCTGGCGAGATTATTCCAATGGCTGATTGTTCTCATTGTGAAAAATTTTCCCCTTATGTCCAATCGGAATGTCCCTAGGAGTAACTTGTACCCAATACCCCTCATCTTTTCCATGTGACTCCTTGTAAAAAGTGATTCTCCATCTTCTTTGTAGCCACCCTTTAAATACATGGTGATAAGGTCTCCCCTAAGCGTTCTTTTCTCAAGGCTGAAAAAACCCTATTCTCTCAACCTTTCCTCATACAGCAGGCTTCCCAGTCCTTTGAACATGTTTGTGGCCCTTCTCTGGACCCTCCCCAGCCTGTCTGGATCTTTTTTGTGTAGCGGGGACCAAAACTGAACACAATATTGTAGGTGTGACCTAACAAGTACTGAGTAGAGTGGCATAATGACTTCTTTGTCTCTGCTGGTGATGCCCTTGTTGATGCAACCCAGCATCCTGTTGGCTCTGTTTGCCACAACAGCACACTGTTCACTCCTATTGAGCTTGCTGTCCACCAGGATCCCCAGGTCCCTTTCCACAGAGCTGGGGACAGCTGAGTGGATCCCAGCCTGTGCTGCACTCCTGGATTATGTTTTCCCAGGTGTAATACCTTACACTTGTCCTTGTTGAGCTTCATAAGGTTCTTGTTAGTCCACTCTTCCAGTCTATCCAGGTCTTCCTGTAGGGTGGCTCTCCCTTCTGAAGTGTCCAGTTCCCCACTCAGTTTGGTGTCACGAGCAAACTCATCAGGGAGCACTTGATCCCATCATCCAGATCACTTACAAGGATATAAAACAGCACTGGGTGATCTGGCTGCGACATCTGTCACCCCATTGATCACCAGGGTTGATTCGGCTGATCTGGCTGGCTAGGCAGGTGTCCCCTTCCTCCCTCACCAATCCATGTGTGTCTCTGCCGAAGCTGCATGCTGGGTCAAAGAGGACAGCCTTCCCCGGCTGGGGGGGCTGGGTCAAGGGTATACGGTAGCTGTGCTCTCCTGCTAGAACCTCCAAACAAGCTCAAAAATTAAGAGAACCGTATCACCTGCTGCATTTTCAAGTACTTTTTGTCAAGTAGATCCTAGCATGGCAACTTTTCCCTCAATACTCTGAACACAAAGGCTCTCATTCCAGAGCCTTGGGACTGGGACTTAATCCACCAGCAGACAAGGGGATTGTCCCACACTGCTCCGGGAGCTCAGGAACAGGCTGGTCTAAGGGAGATATAGTTCATGTCAGAGCACCCCTGAGGACAGCAAGAACGTGCTTGCTAGTCTGTGCCTTTGAGCAACGTTGCAGCCTCATGCTTTATGTGTCAAACTGGCCAGCCAGTCCAATATAAGGGGACAATAAGGAGCATTCTTCCAGAAATCCCTGAAAAGCCAACCTGTAGTGACAACACCTGGCCCCTGGGTTAGCACTTCATGGCACATATTCCAGAGAAGTCATAACAGCTGTTTGGGAATGCTGTGCACTGGTTTCTGTTGAGTTAAAAAAAAAAGGGAGCTGAAAGCTACCAAAACTTGCCTGGATGCAGATAGCATCCTGTCTCTGTGTGAGGTTCCTTCAGCTTTTGGGATTGATCAGATGGCAGAAGTGGGGCCAGCAGTACCTCTGTCTCTCCCCGCAGACAACAAAAAAATATCGTACTGCTCTTGAAAGGTTGCTGACAATTCACGAAGACCATTCCTCTGCCCTAAAGAGGATCAGATACATCTCAGTCATCACTGATATTTACTAATCTCTTCTCCAAAATTTGCAGTCATGGGGACTCTGTAGCCTCCCTAAATATCCTGTACCAGTTAAGGATCCACCATAATGCAATCTCTTTTGCTGCAAAGTGGGCTGAGTACTTCCCTCTGCCCTGCTGGCCAGGGAGAGTGATGGATAACTTGTTTGATAACAGTATTTCCTACCTGAAGGGTTACCGTGCCCATTGCTCCCTCCCCCTAACACATACACACATTCATCTCATGTGACGTGTCTCCAGTTTGCAAGTTCTGAAACATCGGAAGCTCCAAATATTTTTTTTCCCCTTAACCCACCTCTTCCTAGTTTACTTCTCTAATTCTTGGTGGCTTTTTTGCACTCTCTCTTTCTGAGATCAGGCAAGCCCTGAGATCTGGGAAGCACATAGGCTCTGACCATGTTTGACTGCTGTGCTCATCTCTCATCTTTAATCCTCCAGGCAGTTCAATAATAATTCACCCCGAGGCAGTGTGACTAACCTTTTCAGATGTTTTCTGATGCCTTACAGTGGTTCCACTCATTAAATCTTTTGTCCAGAAAACTAAACTGAAACCCATTTCCAGAAAATACAATGATTTCACGTTTTACTCCAGCTTCACAACTTTTTATTAAAGGCAGTAAAGGTTTAGAGTGGAATACATAAAGGGCTGCAGTTAAACATCAGCCAAAACCAAAGTCCCAGGTCTAAACGCCCTTAAGGTTGTGGAAGTTAAATGGGAAAAGAGCATTCACATTGCCAAACCGGATGCATAGAACAGGTGCCTTATTCCTCAGAAAGAACAGACATTTCTTCTGTGACTTTGTAAGGAATTATTCTAAGGATTCAGTAGGCCTAATTTCAGTGCACCTGAAAGATCCTGCACTAAAGTTAGTTTGAACACCCTCTCGGCATGTGAAATACAAATAATTGCAATCTTAACAGAGCTTAGACCTGGAAACCTTGTATCTCTGGCTAAAGTCATGACACAAGATATTCCACCATCTAATAAAATCTGTAAATCTGAGATATATTTAAGTGGCTGCCAAGCCCTTCCCATTGTTATATCATGCCATTAATTTATTTTCCTTTTTTCATTTCTTTTACATTAGGTGAAACTTTAAAAGATCAATGGTGCAGCACGTTCCGTTGCTGCTGTTGAAAGGCAGGTCTGTGACTTTTCTGTTGATGTTCAGCTTAAAGACATCAGGCCAGAACTTCTTTAGCAGGCCTGAAATCTCCAATGTGGCAAAATAAGAGTAACCCAGGGAGAAGACCACTCAACCTGGATGAAAACAGTTGAAGCTTCAATTTCTTGTAGTGTTTGATACTGAGTTTAGACACCAGAGGTCAGACACTGCTGCTGATCAGCTTAGGAAATGGGAACAGCTCTAGCAAATAACAGAAAATGAGTTCTCCTTTCAATGTGATCATATTTATGGGTCTTGTCTATTTTTTTTTTCCCCCATTAGCCTTTAGAAAAAGAAACTGCTCTTGACGTTCCTCCTGGCAGAAAAATAAGCCAAGCAGAAATGCCCAATTTTTTTAGAATTCACTGTGGTTTTGTCCCCTACATTTTCCACTTTGCAGTTTCTAATAAGCTGATTGTCCTCTTCACTTGAGGAGTTAATTTACTGAATCATTAAAAATTAAAGTAATTCTTCAAATTCTCTTCCTCGCTGTGTTCAAAGTACAGTTTCAAAAGCTACTCCACTTCATAGCAATGGGGGCTTAACAAATTCTCTCTCTCTTTCTCTGCTGCAAATGCAATATGAGAAAACCATAGTCAAGACAATGAATTTGCTCCCCGTAAAAGCCCAACACATGAGGCAGCACCTCGGCTGGCAGCAGTGCCTCTGACCTCAGGCAGAGTTGGCCAGCAGAGGACACAGCCGCCAGGGCCCCCTCCCAAGGAAAGCTTCCTGCAGTTGGCAATTTGGCCTGGCCTGGCTGCTTTTTACTGAGTGCCTGGCAGAGGTTGCGTCTGGGATTTCTGTGGTGCAGGAGGATGCATTTTTCTCTCTTGTAGCCGTTTCTTTTGAGAAAATGCATTCTTACACACAGAAAGCTGTTTGTGTATCGCAGAAAACTTTGCTCAGTGCAGCAGTGCTGTCCTTCCAGCTCTCCTTTGCCAGAGAGGTCGGCATTCAGAGCAAGCGGAAAGCTGCAGCAAGGGAACAGCAGGGACTACTGCAGAGAGGAAGGAGGAATAACACTAAACCCCTTTGCCAGCCTCATTATAAAACTCTGCCTGAATCCAAAGAGATTTTCTTTCCTCTTCTTTCTCTCTCTGGACACCATGCTTCCCGGCGAATGGCATGAGAAAGGTGGATGTACAGATACCATCTGATGAAGCTTTGTATTTATTCTAAAATGAATAAGCACAAATCCAATCAGGTGTACATTCAGTACTCTGGAACACAGCTCTGCTCGGGCTCGTTCAGCTGGTGACGATGGCTGTGCAGTTCATCATCTGGGCGCTATGATGGAAAATTGCCCTTAGTGACCCCTTAATGCATTTTTTTCTGTTGTCAGAGATCTCCAGTTTTATCTTTTTGAGGAACAAAAAAAGGTATAGAATAATAAATGTTCCCCTTGTGAAACTGGAAGGATTTGATAGAAATGGTGTGATTAGTATGAAGCCAGTTCAGAGTGAATGAGGGGTGGACAGCACACGTGAATGTATTTTGGGTAGCATAGGTATAAATTGTAAGTGGGATATCTACATGAACTACCAGTAGCGGCCAGGAGTTTATTTTGTTTTGGTTTTCATGAATGTAATAGTCAATAGGATAGTCTTGTGTGCTGCAGAATTAAAAACAGAGCAGGGTTCAGTTTTCTAATATATTGGTGATACCGCTCTTAAATGCACAGCGCTCAGTGCATTTGCCTCCCTGCTGCTCAGTACTGTGAAGAAAAATGGTGGTAATCTCTCTCTGCATATGAAAAGGGGAATGAGAAAGTTCCTGGAGCTCCTCCCCTTTATCCAGTACATCTAAATGCTGTTTTCCAGACTAGCCCTATCAGTATAATTGCCTTCTCTGCGTTAGCGTTTCACTTGCACTGTCAAGAATACAAAGCATTCTCCTCCACATGAAAGCAGCATGCTATTTCTGTGTTATTCAAAGCCTTGCTAGCTGGAGAATGAGGCCATCTTTGATCTTAAATTTGCCAAATCTGCTCCCTGGAAGGTTGCAAAGTTGGCTAGAAGCAGTCTTCGGCTCTCTGTGCTCGGCTCTGGTTGTCCTCTGGCTTCTTACCATTATTTTACCCCTGGTGACCATGGAAAAAGGAAACTATGGTATTGTGCACATTTAGCTTGTCTTTACTGGGTGGGAATCAGTGTGCTAAATAATGATCCATGGAGAATTCAATAAGACAGTCTAGGTCTCCTGATACTGCTGTCTCGTCATTACTGAAGCTAGTAAGGCTACAGGATGCAATGGCAATGAGAGAAAAATACCTTAAGTTAGCATAGCAAGACTAGGGTCTTTCCTCTCCAAGATAATGCAGGCACCACATTCCTTCACCACAACTTCTTCAGATACTTAAGGAACCCATGTTTAGTAACAAATGTTTCAGGTAATGCTGAACTAACTCATAATAATCTTGTTTAGGTCCAGGGGATGAGTTTGAACAATGACTTTACCCTCTGGACAGAGGACAGTGGTAGTCTGCAAGGCATCACAAGACAGTCTGCAGAATTCTTGCTAAGGAAATGTAAACACTTCCCCACACGCAGTCATTTCCACATGCACAACCCAGCAAACAAAGACAATGTAGCAAAAAGAGAAGTAGTAAAAGAACATTCAGAATAATTTTGACACCACTGCAAAAACTGTTGCCTGATTCCAATGAGGCAGAGGGGTGCTTGGGTTAGAAAAGCTTCAGAAATTTGACTATATTGCTTCCTGACTTTCTTTCTAACCTCTCTTTCTTCTGGTCTGTGTACCAGACAGTAATGCAGCAGTCCACTGACAAGCAATGTTTTCCACATGTCCATTGGCTGGAAAATGCTGCACGAATTCTGAGTTAATCCCTCAACAGTTGACAGCCGTGACCGATTACCATCAGAACCTGTCCCTATAGATCACACCCTAATTTAACAATAAATTACTTTAACCTCATACGTCTATTTGCAGTGATTTCCAGAAAACATTGCTAACTGTAAAGGAATCCTCCCATGGGTTCAGTAATTACCCTGGAGAGCTAGCTTTCACTCTTCAGCAGCAGGAGCAAATAGCATTTCTAATGAGCTGGGTATAAATAACAAGTTGAATGCTGTCAAGCATCAATATTTACTCTGCATTGGATAGAACTGCTAACTGAATTAGCCCCTTTGCAGCAAGGGGCTGGGTTTGGATGCAATTATAATCATGACATTCTCACTTGAAGCCTTATTAGCTTTCTTAACACGCTATAAATAGAAAATGCATATTCAGAAATGTTGCACTGAGTGGTGCCTGTCTGTCAGTTTTCGTAGATCTTGCAGTAGTACCTGTACAGATACAAAATTGAAGTTCTCCTTATATGCTTTCTACAACCTGAAGTAGCTAGCCACAAAGCTAAGCAAATTTAGACCCCAGGCTCTCTGGCTTCTCTTTATAGGCAAAGTTTTGTACCATCATAATACATACTTACTTTAATAAGGTAGAACAAAGGTTAAGGATCCATGTATGAGGATCAGCTCTCTGGACAAGAGGTTTTTCCATCTGTGAAGAGATACAGTTAAGATTATGCACCAAGATTTTAGCATTTCCTGGGCGAAGTTTTTTCCATGTGGTTTTAGAGAGGAGGGGGTCTTTATTCTCTTTCTCTGTGGCAGTTTTCAATGGCTTATATAGATAGCTGCTGTAATTAGAAAAATAGACATGTGTTCACATACTACAGTGCCAGATAGAGGTCTGAGATGCTGAGGGCAGGACAGGGGGGAAGGAGACTGTATGGCCATAGGTCTGCTCACACGTCACACCACTAGCTAGACCTGGGTCACGTCAGGCAGTGCTAACTGCATGGGGCTACAACTCATTTACTCTCCACTTCATTAAATTCACAGGTCTACCATGTATATCCATTAAACTGTTCACATGCATATTATTTATACAGTGAATAATAATTTGGCATGAGTTATGTCTTCAACATTGACAGTTTATAGTGATACATTGTTTGACAATTTTACTGGCCACAGCTAACATATTTTCATGCATTCAGGCTGATGGTGATACTTCACAGAAGTTTAACCATCAGAGGCAGCTTCTGCTTTTGGGCCCTCTGAAGAAGAGCCTTAAACCCTTAGGGATGGGGGCACAGCCCTCTAAGCCCTCTCCCCTGGTGTGGGCAGTGTGGAGGTTGCTTCTTAGCACAGGGTGTCCGCCTTGCTCCACAGGGGCACAGCTACCAAAGCAGCATGCTCCGCTTTTCCTTTTTGCTCCTCCGTTACACTAGGATGACTGAGTGCCTGCCTTGGACCACTCTAACACATCTTGTTTTTCCAGTTCCAGGTCCTCCTGCTGGTGTTAAAGCAGCTGCGGCTTCAGCCTCCACCGTTTTCGTGTCTTGGCTCCCTCCCCTCAAGCTGAACGGCATCATTCGGAAATATACTGTCTTCTGTTCACACCCCTACCCCACAGTAAGTCCCACAGGGCAACCACAGAAGGGCAGCACTGACTCGTGGGACTGAAACTGTGTGTCTGCAGGTGCTCAGCACTTGACACTTTCCTTACCACTTCCTTTCCTGCCATTTGTTCTTTCCCCTAAGCAAGGGTGAAGGGACATCCTGGGGCTACAGGGTGACTGAGAGTTGGTTTTGTTTTTTCCCACATGTCAAACTTTTGTGGTACTTAGAACTTACTGTGGAGTGCTGACTTACAAATCATGTCAAAACTCACAACTGAAGTTAAGATTCTTTGGGTTTTTTTCAGAATTCAGAATTTCAGAATTCAGAATTTACTCAGTGACCTTTTACAGGACCAGCTGCAAGTTATGTAGAGCCCTGCTGTAGCTGGAGGCATGTATTTATGCACCCAATCCCTGAATCTGACTTGTGTCTTCATGCAAGTTCCTACCTTTTTGGCTTGGGTATTCATGTGTGAAGGAGCATAATGACTTACGAAGGAACATATTTGCTTGTGAATAAGCTTATTTGTGCCTGCAGTATTTTCCCACTCTAGACCTATTACTTACTAAGAAAGCGACAAAAGAAAACCAGAATTGAATGACAGGTATCTTTCTCTCTCTCTCTCTGAGTCACAAAGGAATCCAGCTATCTTTAAACACAATGGTCGATGGCTCTTTTTAACTACCCATGCATATTTATTTTAATATTCACTGAAAAAGTACTTACTCAGTTTTTATCCAAGGTTTTGATTTAGTTTTTAAGCAGGAATTCCTATCAAAAGTAGCACTGCAAGTTGCAAAATGCAAACTTAGTTTAACACGCAGGGAAAATATTGTTCCAGAAGTAGGAGGAGTTTGACAGGGAAATTTCCAGAAGTGCTTCAGGCTTGTTTTCAAAGGTGTCTGAGAGAGAGGAAGGCCAGAGGGTATGTCTGCATGGGATCCTGAAGGCAGACACAGCCTCACCCATCCCACTCTTCCAATAATTGAACTAATTCTGCAGGTACTCAAGGGGAGATGGGTAAAACGCATGTCCATTGATGGCTACGCTATACTGATGCATCCTCCTATAAGAAGGGTTTATTAGTCCCATCCAAAGCTAAGGGTTGGAGATCTTTGCTTAATTTATGTTTTGGGACTACTGACTCCTAACTCCACTAATTTAATAATTGTAGCCACGTGAACCAAACTATCTTGTGCAAACTGTTTAACTGTAAACTAGACAGAGATTTTTCCATACATTTCTATGGCACACAGTGGGTTAAAGAGGTGGGAGTTTACAGAACTGGACCTTGCTGTTCGGGCTCTGGTCTAAGCGGGGACCAAGCGCTTCCCTGGGGGCTGGAGAGAACACCAGGTGGTGCTGGTGGCTCTTGCGAACTACTTACCACGCACAAAGCTGCAGTGTCTCTTCCTGCGGCTTTGCTAGCAACCGTTTTTTGTATGTTTACAACACCAGGAAAATAAACAACCTCAGCTAAAAAATTTTTCCTCTAATATGCCGTTCTCCCATATACAAAATTATTTTTTTAAGCCTGCTTATTGTATGGTTACCTTTTGCAGTGCCTCAGTGATGGACGATGACAAGAATGACAATGACTCTTTTTGCTAGTCTTGGCGTGTACTGAATTTTACTGCTGTATTTTTGTGGTGTTCATTGTGGCATGAGGTGAGGGTATTGCTGTATATGTTAGCCCAAGGTAGAGGCACCTGGAGGTGTTTGTGATTTCTATTAAGTGCTAATGTGTACATGTATAGTTATCCTGTTGTTACCTGTGTGCATGGAGGGGGTGGCGGGGGTTTACATATAAATATATATGTACATAAAAATATGTGTACATATATGTGCAATATGTATCTATGAGGACAGTCCCTGTATCACTTCTCATTAGTGTTTTGCAGATCAGAATGAGCTGTGGCTTGCAGAGCAGGTCTTCTGTATCAGCCCTGTGTGGTGAGTGAGGCAGTGACCACATGCAGTGGTCAGTTTCCGAAAGCCAAGTTGGACATCTCTAAAGAAGTGCAAGAACTCAGGACACATTCAGTATAGGATGCACTCCTCCAACTTTATTTCTAACAAAATGCTTTGTTATTTCCTTAAATCCATAAAAGGATTGTGAAATAAAAAGTTGTTTTATTCAGAGCTAGCTTTGCAGTCTGATGCAGAGGTGCTTGAACGTTAACACTTCTGTGCAGATATAGTCTATATATCGCAAGGAAGTTCTAGTATCGTTCACTGTTCGCAGAGACAAGTAGTTGACAGCAAAAGTGGTCTTAAATTAGGGTGGGGAGGGGAATAAATAGAAGACCTGTGTCTTTCTCATCTCTTCTGCCACCGTAAGTAGCAAGTGCTGTAGTTGGAGGTATAGTGCCATAAAGCCATCCTGAACAGACTTCTTCCTTCAGTCAAAGCCCTGGATGAAAAATAAATTTTCTAAGAGTTTGCCATTTAAGCAGAAAGACAAACTCAGGTTTTAAGCATCAATCAGGAGAAAGAGATAAGGACAGCGAAAAAGTAAACTTATGGGAAGGCTATATTCTTTGCAGATTGTATTTTACAAGCAGTGTGTGTATGCTGAGAACAAGTCAATGCGGTGCACTTCAGATACTTAGGCTAACAAGACAGTCCTTTACACAAGAACACTGCTTTGGTGTTTGTGTCATCAACAGGACAACAAATTAACTCTCTTGTGCATATTTTTACTACAAAGCACAACTGTCATGACCCTGATGTATTATAAGATGCAGATTTGCTACGTTTTGCACAGTTCAGTTCGCTTTGCATGGGCAGAAGCTGTTAAAACTTCTGCTGCCCCTCTACAGAAGGATGCATACATTTCCTTTTTAAATATTTTGTATCCTAAGGACAGTATTTGCCTGGGATGTTTCAAGCCACAGATATGATTAATGTATGAAAAACAAAAATGATTCCCCACTGCAATCTATTATTTAGCCAAGATAAAGGGCAAGCAAGAATCCAATGTCACAGTGTTTAGTTGTGTGCCTATATTATTTATAGGCATTATTAGGCAGAACATTTTCTTTCTTATTCTGCGAATATAGGAAAAAATACAGAAATATGCCTTAATGAGTCCTTCATTCTTCAAATATAGAACACAAAACATACCAGAATTTAAGTTAAAATAATTATGATAGCCTATGTTCCCACAATTCTTCACCCCATGTCCTCCCACATCCATGTCCAACTCATTGTAGGAGCTGGCTTCTCCAGACCACGTGTAATGTTCCCATGTTGGCCGGCTTCCTTCTAGGTGTGCTTATCCACAGCATACCGGCAGGATGCTCATCGTACTCATTCTGCCCAGACCTCAGGGAAGCAACAGGCAGTGCTAACAGCTGCAGTACGGGCTGCCATTCTATCCTGTCAGTGTAGGTTTTCCCAGTGGCGCCATAAACATTGCACATGATTTGAATCCTAGCAAACAAGCTGGGGTGGTTTGGCTCCTACTTGGTGGTGGGGGGAGCCACCTTAGATGGCTGCTCCAGCACCCGTTGCCTTGAGTTGGAGATGTGTATTGCTAGGGCTTTTAAAAGGGCAAAAGAAAATGAGATTCAGGTGATTTCTGAAAAAAAAAAAAACAAACCACCAACCTCTTGTTGCATTCAGGTCAATACACTGCATAAGGAGGAATCAATGGGATTAGAACAAATAAAATTTAGATGGCAGAAAGTGCCCAGGAAAGGTCATTGTGACGCAAAGCATGCAATGGCTAGCCAGTCTGGGAAACTGTAATCTCACAACAGGTAAAAAGCAACACAGAAAGAAACATGGTGTGTGCTGAAGGCAGGGGAACGAAGGTTAAGAAGCAGGACTTCCTCGTGCGGGAAGAGCTGAGAAAGCATTAGAACTGACAGGGAAAGCAGAGAGAGGTTCATAGCTGAGGAAGTACAGACCAACTATATCATTTGGGTGTCAACAAACAGTATAGCATCACTCAATCAGAAATACACATGTTAAAATCTAGTTTGCTTTGTTAATTAGAAAAGTGCAGTAATTGTTGTTGCTGTTGGTTTTTTTTGGGGGGTGATCCATTAACCAGTCATTCACTAATAGGAGCAAACATATTAAACAGGCTTATCCTGCTGTTTCCAACCAAGCAGGTCATTAAATTGTGCATCAGCCTTCTACTTTCTCCATGGAAAGCCTGGAGATTAATGGGAAAGAGTCACCTAAGTAGAACTGCACTATAAAAGGATAATAAATGGACACCACTCTCCTCCTCAGTGATTCTCCTTTTCAGGACATTGTCAGTTGGTTCTTGTCTTCGTTCCACTCATATTAAGATGTGGAATAAGATGTCCTCGCTATTGCTCTCTGATTTCCTGACAATGAAAGCTAAAAGCAGAACTTGTTTGGGCAACTGAGATTGGAAAGTGTTCAGATGTGAAAGGTTTATAACACTGCCAATGGCCTAAAATGTCCTAGGAGTTTTATTGGAGCCTTTCCCCCATCTAACTTAGGAAACATCTTGGTGGCAATCTGATGTGTTTCTTTTTCTCGGTGATGCACATTAGCTCTAGCAGTGTTTGGTTTCAGTTGTTGCATACATATTTTGGCCAACTGGATTTCCATTTTAAACTTCCACAGAATAAGAGAATTTAGGTTGGAAGGTTTCTCTGGAGATCGCCTAGTCCAATCCCTTTCTCAAAGCAAGTCTAATTACATCAAATTGCTCAGGGACTTTTTGGTGAAGTCTTGAACGCTTCCATGCATGGAGATCCCACAGTCCCTCTGGGGGGGATCCAATATTTGACCAGGGTCTCATGGTAAATCTTTTGTCCCATTTCATCAGAATTTCTTGTGTTTAAACTTTTCCCACCCTGCAGTTTTGAGAAAAGCTTGGCTCCATCATCTCTGTATCATCTGATCAAGTATATGCAGATGGCAATAAAGTTTCTCCTGAGCCTTCTCTCCTTAAGGCTCACAGACTTAGCTGCCTCAGATTGTCCTTGTATGTATACACTGTACTCCAGCCTCCTGACCAACCCTAACAGTCCTGTCATGTTCTTGCTCCAGTACCTCCTTTTTTTTTTTTGCACTGGAGAGCCCAAGACTGGATGGAATATTTAGATGTAGTCTCACAAGTGCAGTGTAGAGGGGAAGATCACCTGCCTAGACCTGCTGGCTACACTCTTATGAATGCAGAGTTGCTAATACCAGACGTGCTTTTCTGCAGAGCTGCCTCTTGGACAGTTGTCCCTCAGGCTGCACTGGTGCATGAGGTTATTCTGTCCCAGATGAAGGACTTTGTACTCGCTCTTTTTGAACTTTATGAGACTCCAGTCACCCCATTCTTCAACCTGTTTAGGTTCCCCTGAACAACAGCCCTGCCCTCCAGTATATAAATGACAACAAAACTGTGGAAGACTCAGTCAAAGGACTTGCTAAAGCTGAGGTATACAACATCCACTGCCCTCCCCTTGTCCACAGTGCCAGTCACCTTGTCATAAAAAGCAATCAGGTTGGTCAAACGTGATTTGCCTTTGGTAAATCCATGTCAACTCTTCCTTCCTTTTCTTTGTGTGTTTAAAAATGGCATCTAGTAGGATTTGCTCAATAACCCTCTCATATTATTGAGAAAATGTTGGCCAGCTTGTAATTATCTGGATCCCCCTTCTTGAAGATGAGTGTGGAATTTGCCTTTTTTGGGTGATCAGAAGCCTCCCCTGATTGCCATTGCCTCTCTAATACAACCAAGAGTAACCTCACAATGACATCAGCCACTTCCTTCTGCACGCTCAGATATATCCCATCTACTACCATACGTTTCTGTATGTCTAATTAAGTGATTATCTTAAGTGCTCCCTAATTCAATCTCCCTCCACTGTGAGTACAGCTTTACTCCCACATACTCTTCGAGAAGATTCAGAGACTTGGAGGCCTGAGAGCAAACCTTACCAGTGAAAACTGAGGCAAAAAAGGCATTCAGTACCGTAGCTCTTTCCAAATTCCTTTTCACTAAGTACCCTGCCTCATTGAGCAATGGGCCCAAACTCCCTTTAGCCTTCCTTTTGCTGCTCATGTACTTAAAGAAACCTTTCTTGCTTTTGTCCTGCACANCCATGCTGGCCCTCTGCCATGCTTGCTCAACTTTCCATACATCACAACAGACCATTCTTGTGCTCTGAGGAGGTTGTCCTTGAAGAATCGCCAGCTGTTCTCTTTGCCCTTCCGGACAGTTTCACATGGGATCACTTCTCTCAGGATCTTGAACTCTGGTCTTGTGGTAACAACAGCCAAAGCTGTCATAGACCTTCATATCTTCAGCCGGTTCTTCCTTGTTCGTAGACAACAGGTTCGACAGAGCGTTCCTACTAGGCAGTTCATTGATCACCTCCAACAAGAAACGGTCTTCAATACTTTCCTGAAATCTCCTAGGTTGCTTGCTTCCGGTCTTATTGTCCTTCCTGCAGTTGTCAACCTGGTAAAAGTCACCCATGAGAACCAAGATGTGTGCTTGTGAAGCTTCAGCTGCTTAAAGACAACTTCATCTGCCTCCTTTTCTTGATCAGGAGGTCTGTAGCAGACACCTACGACAACACTGTATTAGTCTGTCCTCTGATCCTTACCTACAAGCTTTCTAGTGTTTTGTCACCTGCCCTGGGGCAGCAGTCCATGCATTCAAGAAACTCCTTTACACAAACTTTAAGCCCTCCTTCACACCTTCCTGAATGTCTTTCTTGAAGAGATTGCATCCCTCCATTGCAGAACACTAGTCATGAGTCCTATCCTACCATGCCACTGTAATCTCAATGAGGCTATAGCTCTGCAGCTACACACAGACTTCCAATTGCTGTTCTCTAAGCTGCATGCATTGGTGGACAGGCATTTGATATGGGTCCTAAATTGTGCTGCTTTACAGGGGAAAAGTGAGATCTTATTCTGTAATGTTGTCTCCTAGACACATCTGCTTTTCCCCTTTCTGCGATTGCTTCTCTATGATGGCAGCTTTCCCCAACCACACCTAGTTTAAGGCCCTCATAAATAGGCTAGCAAGCCTCTTTGCAAAGATGCTTTTGCTGCACTTCACAGATATATCCCATCCCTACTCAGCAGCTCTCATTCCTTGACATTCTGCAGTCATAGAAGACAAATCCCTGACTGTTAGACCAACCCTGCAACATCAGTTGACTCCTGCTCTAGCCTTCTCCCTCGTCAGAAGGTTTGAGAAGACACCACCTGGGCCACACTGCTCTTCACTCTCATCTTCCAAACTCTATTGTGACTCCTGATATGGTTCACATTGCCTCTGCCAGTGTTGGTGCCCTCATGGAAAAGCAGCAAGGGAAAATAGTCCAAGGGCTGGATGATCCTTGGCAAGAGTTCCAAAAATATTATGTCACATTGGCAGGTCGGTGCCTCCATCCCCTGCAGGAGAGTCTCCAATAATTATCACATGCCTTTTTCCTTTTGTGCAGACACTAGGTTAAGGCTGAGATGGCTCTGTTGAATCCTCTGATGGGTCTTATTCATCCTCACCAGTGCACAGGGTATTATACTTATTCTGAATTTGCAGATCTGCAAGTGCAGGAGTCTTTTTCCTGTTGTCAGCAGTCACAACTTCCAGCCTTCCAATATCCTGACTGCCACCTTCCACTCTCTGTTTGAGCACGTTCTAGTGCTGGCCTTTCTTCTTTGTGTTGTGTGACTCAGGTTCTCATCACCACATGCAGTCTTGCGCAGAGTTGCTGGGCCTCTCTACATACCCACTCTGATAACTGATGTAGTGATGGCTCTACCAGTCAGCAGCGCTGTGGCTTCCCCCACTCCCCAGTGCGTCCCTTCTTGCAAGACTATGAGCCCACTCAAGCTTTCCCCATCCAAGCACTCATCAGTTACCTTGTGAGCACTTTTATTGCCACATGCTCCTGCTGCTCACACCACCCCCATGGCAGAGAAGTGTGGCACAGGCGTCTGCTGCTCTGGAGGGATGCTTTCACTGATGCAGCATGTTCCTCTCTAAGCATAGTGGACTGGCTTCTCCATAGTTGTCAATGTTCTCCATTTTGTAAAGGTGTGTCTATCTGTTTAGCTCTATGTGTGTGTGCAGTGTGTAATTTATCCATCAGAAAAGCTGCATTACTCAAACTGTAATCATTACTTCAAAAAGCTGTCTGTGGTGCACAAAGTTCCCTTGGGCATGACATTTGATATACATGTTATTAATACCAAACCAAACCCATAAGTGTTCAGCACATTACAAGAGGGATTGTGATGTTTAAATGTGAATTCCCTTGCCTTTGATTAAACATTTCATATCCATCTTAGTTTTCCGAGTGCTCAGTAGTTGTATCTCTGCCAGCGTTTTAAAGCTCTTCCTGTTTGACACCAAATCTCTTACTGTGCAGTATGAAGTGAATTTCCATAGAGCAGAGTATAGTGGTACCTCTGTGAAGCTGCTCCCCAAAGCCCCTGATCCAAACTGTGATCAATTCCACAGTAAAACTCTATTTGAGGAAGACTACAGAGTGCATTTCACTTTTCAGCACGAGTACCCAAAGACTGGCATATACAACAAGAAGCAAAGCATCCAGGTACAAATTTAAAAACCTACTTTTCTGATATGAATAACCAGCTTATTCTCTGGTCTTGAATCCTGGCAACAGTTTTGAAATGTTAGTTGATCAAACTGTTGCTAGTTGTGGGATTCTGCTAAGATACACAATTTCTCCCTTAAACCCACCTTGACTGAGGTCCCAAATGATCAGAAGCCTGAGGACTGGAAGGAGAAGAAATTCCAGAGCAAGATGCTGTTGAACCAAATGAATGGAATGAGAATGTTCCAGCAAAGATCCCAGATGATGCTGTCATGATAAGAGTATTGGCTGGATTAGCCAGATGACAAACCAGAACACAGCAGCCCCCGATGCTGAAACAGGGGTGATGAATAGAAGTTATCTCACAGTGCAAACCCTACAGTCAGCCCCAGGCGATCTGGGTCTGAGCGAATCTTTGAAAACTGTAATTCTACAATTCTGGACTTCTCCAAAGGATTTAGAAAGATACAGAATCACAGAATCACAGAATAGTCAGGGTTGGAAGGGACCTCTGGAGATCATCTAGTCCAACCCCCCCGCCAGAGCAGGGTCATCTACAACAGGTTGCACAGGACAGCGTCCAGGCGGGTTTTGAATGTCTCCAGAGTGGGAGACTCCACAACCTCTCTGGGCAGCCTGTTCCAGTGCTCCACCACCCTCAAAGTAAAGAAGTTCCTCCTCATGTTAAGATGGAACTTTTTATGTTCAAGTTTGTGCCCATTACCCCTCGTCCTATCAATGCAAATAGATTAATCTTGGCCTGAAAATACTTCTGAGAAACAGTGGGATTTGGAAGATGGGGGAGATGAACAGCTATGAAGTAATGATGGAGAAGAAGGAAATGATCTTATATTTGGCCAAAACCAAAGTCAATTTACTTGAAGACACAATTGATATTGGTAACTGACCAACATCTGTGACTGTCTGGGGTAGAGGGTTTACTAATCTTTTTGGTGTATTTCTTTTTCTGTGAGAAACATACTCTGAAGCCTGTTAGATTTCTATATTTTTTCATTTTTTTGGTTTTGGTTTAAACCCACTAAAAGAAAAAATATTGCATGGTTTAACCTGCTGTTAAATTAAATAACAGGCATATGATGTCTGCAAAAGACACCATTCCCATGTACATTCTGTCTGCTGTGATAAGATAACCAGCAGCAGCAGTAGCGACTAGATTATTCATCTGTTTATGCATCTCTTTCTGTCAATCTGTACAGCACTATATTGAGGGAAAAGCTATAGTCAGATTCCCCATTCAGTGTGTATTCCAGTGAGCTTTTCTGTTCAGTTGAAAAAGTGGCATGAATCAGACTCTTTCTCCAGCTTTCCTTCCTCTTTTCCACAAATGCATAGTCTGCAACCTCCCAACTCTGGTCATGTGATTTTCAAAAGGACCCAGTGGAAAACACTTAGGCGAAATCTCTTGGTTTCTTACAAAGTCCTATATGTTTGAGATACATTCCCCAGTACAAAGATATGCAGAATCTTCCAGAAGTCTTCCAGATATTCTTTGCACTGTATTACTGATATCCTATCAAAAGCATACACAGGAGACTTCGGTGGTTGCCTTTTGAAAGAAGAGAGTCATCTCTGCTCTATCTTTGTAACTTATAGACTCAAGATGGGATTCAGGTCACCTGACTTCAGACATCTCAGAGATACCTGTGCTGATTCTGGGGTCATCAAGGCTTTCCTTTCATCAGAGGAAAGAAGCTAGATGTCTGGGAGAAGCTGGATGAATATTCTTCCAAAAGCTTCCCTTCTCTTTGTTTAATCTAGAGAAAGAATACATGGTTATCTTAAACCAGATGATATGCATCTTAAACGAGATTTTATGAAAGTATATACAATTATCTCAACCTAGATCTTTAAAGAAACAGAATTAGCTGACATAAATTCCCAGCATCCAGGTGTTTTCCCACACAATTCTTTCAGGCAGATGCAAGTCTTGTCTTGATTTCGCACGGGATGTGCCCAAATTTTAACTCAACATGAGGCAGCTTTGCATCATACTCTCTGACTCCTGGTTCCTTTCCAGTTTTAAAGACTTGAAGAGAAGGCATGGAAAATAGAACAAAAGCAATTATAAGACAGAACTGACTTGTTGTCATGCACTGTAGAGGCTTCAGTGATCCAAGAGATGCTGAAAGTCTCTTAAAAGAGGGGAGAGGTAACTGGCAGAAGCAGATAAAGTTACTATTGAACAGAAGTTTATTTAGAATCAGCAGAATCTGTAAAGTTGAATTTCAAATATATGTTCATTGATTTGTGTACTACAAGCAGTATTTATCACTATGTCCATACAGTACTTTTTACAGCATTAAGTTATTTATGTTTATTAATTCTTGATCTTTATATAGCGTAGAACTAGTGCATAACGTTGAGGTTATTTTAAAAACTAATTTTGAATGGTATTTAAAATGTCTTTTTTAATATACCACATGTACTGTTTACAGCTTTTTCATAGTTATTTTACAGCTTTGTTACCAGCTCTCAGACATAGCACATACATTCTTTTAATTGCTTTGTCATCTTTACATTTTTGCCTATCTTATTTTTGTCATGGAGCAGATCTCAAGGGAGATGTGACAGAGTATAAATGAATTCTGAAGATGTGCTGGTTTATATGATTTTTAAAAGGTCTCCTTGCAAAGCCCTACTGAAACAAATTTGATATTGATTTTTTCATAAAACTGTGGTCTTGTCTCACTACATAGTCTCACATAGGGGTATATCGATGTAGTCTGACAATAAGTCCTTGGTGTCAGTTGCAGCATATTTCAGGAGGTGTGAATTCACCGCATTCCCTCCTGTATCACATAGAGGACAGAGTACTCAGAACCAGATGGGGTCATACAATTTATGAGTTGACTGAAATGCTCTGAACAAACCTGCTGGTTTCTTGGGACCACCAAAGGAGGCAGCAGCACTCCTGACAGCCCAGCAGGTGGTCTTCTGTGGTCACTAGTCCATGACACCACATGCTGCTTCCCTATCATGAGCCCCAGGAGGCTGATGGGCTCTCTGTGAGTTGCTGCAAAGGGGCAAGCAGGTGGTGTATCTCGGTGCCTCCCAATCAATAGACTCCTTGACTGCATGGGTTACCTTGAAGTTCAGGCAGCGGGCTGTCTTCCAGGTGTAGTTGCTAGAAATGGGTTTGCAAGATTTTGCTGCAGGTGGGAAGGCAGGCAGCTGACGTTGCTGTTCCATCTTACACTTTCTAACCTTTCAGTTCCTCAATTAAGGAAAAAAAAAAGAAAAAGAAAGATTAAATTTATATGGAAGCTGCATTCTTTTTTGTGCACAGTTTCTGTTTACAACAGTTCTCTTCAATAATGATGAGTGAAAAAAAGATGTCGTGTTTCAAAGCATGAGCCAAAATAGCAAGACCTGAACAGACGATGTTATATGATCAAAGTGGTATCCAGAGTCTTACTGAAAACTGTGGTCCAGGACTGGTGGTTGTTTGCAGCTCTGACAAGTCTGTCCATCTGTGAAAAGAAGCAAGGCAAAAGTGAGCAGTTCTGGAGAAAAGTACTAGTCCATGACCTCAGGCAGAGTTTCACATATTTAGGGAGTTCACTGAGAGGGCACATCAGTGGTCTGTGTATTCTATTCAGGGATGCAGAACTGGAAGTACATTCTTTATAAATACAGTAACATATTGATTTCACATTAACCCGGTTTGCTTCCAGGTAGAAACAACTTGTCATAGCACCCATTACTGTATAATTTGTCAGTCCAAGGGACTCTAAAATGTGATTTCCAGGAGCAATGAAGGCCTGAGGTAGAGCAGGGTAGACAATTCTATCGTGGTGTTGTGCAAAAAGATGGAGAACTCTGTGTTTTGACCTTGTAGAACTAAAAACTTACTTTAATTAATGATGAGACTCAGTGCTCATTGTAGGCCTCATCTGTACTACTGATTAAGCAAGGGCTGAGGAGCAGCACCAGGCCCCAAGAGTATGTGACGTTGACTGATGTCTGTCTACACCGCTTAGCACTAGTCCCTCTAAAGTGGATTTTTTTTTAAGAGAGCTCTTTACAGTAGTACAAAACTGAGCTAGAGATCAAGATAAAAAGTGGTATGGATCATCCAGGTGGAGTGCTCAACACATTCCCAGGCTCTCTCCTATTTAGCAATGGAGATAAACCAGAGGATGCATGTGTATTGAGAGAAACCTAGCTAGGCAAATACGGTTTCACTGAGACAGCTCAGGTTAGATACAAAAGTGATTGCTGTTCTGTGGGAAGCTATGAAACCAGTGGTTTGTTGCTGTGGGCAGGAGAGACCAGCATAGGTATCTCTCTGGCGTCCACTTCTGTTCAGTGGTTCCATTAGTGACCTGGATAATGAAATAGTGAGAGTGCCTATTAAATTTGCAGGAGATACAAGGCTGGGAGGGATTGCAAGTACACTGGAGACAGAACTAGAATTCAGACAGATCTTGATGAACTGGGAAATTGGTCTGGAAAAAGTTAGATAAAATTTAGTATGGGTAAGCGCAAGAAAATGGGTAATATGAATAGCCAACTACAAAAGTACTGGGTTGTCTAGCATTTGGCTAGATTCTTCAGAAAAGCATTTTGAGGTTATTGTGCGTCCCAACATCAACATTAGCTACCTTTCAAATCCTGTTGTGAAAAGCCAAATGCCATACCCTGATATTGTTGAATACAGGTTTGGAAACTGTATTTGTGAAGACTATGGACAAACGTTACAGAGTCTGAAGGATAACAGCAGGTATTGTTAGGGAAACTGTTAGGGAAAATGTGATTTCTGGGCAATGTTGAAAGCATCGGGGTTGTTAAATTGTAAAAAGGTAAGAGCACTGCTGGGGAAAGGAATGATAAAATTTCATGTAGGTTAAAGACTGGTGCAAAGATGAAGGTAATAATCTATTCTTCATGTTCCTAACAGACTAGAAAAGAACATATAAGCTTGAACTGCAGCAGGAAACTCAAGCTAGATTTCAGGAAAGCTTTCTAATAGCAAGATTAGTTAAGCAACGGAATAAGTCTTGCAGCCTAGAGAGTGCAAAATCTCCATTTATTTCAAGTCTTCAAAATCACATTGGACAAACCTCTGTCTGAAATTGTGCAGATATAGTTGAACCTGGTTTAAAGAGGGAGGATAGACTTGGGTGAAGTCTCAAAGTCATTCCAACCTTTTTTTTAGATGATTCTAAGGCCATATTTTGTACCTAAATTCCTAGTGAAAACACACATGCCACTCTAGGTACTTTATGTACATGTATTTTTAGTTTTCAAGGTGAGGCAGCAAATATACAGGTAGCCAACTCATATACACACACCACAAACCTTAGGTGTTTCTTGCTTTTCACTCTTGTACTTAAAGTTTCCATATGAATTTCCCACTTCACCTCCAAGTTTCCTCACAACTTGCTGAGAACGAGGAGATGGAGATCTTCAGTGTACTTATTTTACATCAGAAATTTTGTAGATGAAGTTGTAGTCAAGGTACAGGCTTGCTTTGACTGAGTAATCTTTCAGTGCGTAGTAAATGCTGCCTGTTACCTTACCTCCCTGCTTGGGAAACTCCCCGATAGCTTGGAAAACTCTTACAAACCTATTTTTTTTTCTAACACACCTTTTTGAATTTTTTACAGGCTGCGTTAAAAAATGCAACAAAGAAACAAAACAAAAAAATAGCTTGAGGTCTCAGAGTTTGTGCACATTGCCTATCGAACTGCTTTCTAAAGGAGTCAGAAATGCCAGGAGATGGCATACTGTTTCAAAGTGTACAAAGCAAAGGACAGCAGTAGAACTGAAGCTGCATCAGAGGAGAATGAATCTCCCTGCAGTGGCTGCTCCCCAGCATCTCTTGCTGTTGCCTGTTTTGAGGAGTAGATTGACTACACCTTGATAAAGGACTTTGATTTTATTTTATTCTCCACAGCCCTTGCTGTCTTTTTAAAAACTTGGCCCTCTCTGTGCTTCTTAGACAGTGACCTAAAGACAGAAGAAAAATTAACCCACCTGAGCTGAATGAAAAAAAAAAAAACTAGAAAAAAAAATCCCCTGAATAAGCATGTTACTGCTTTTGGGATAAAACAGCAGTATGTTTCAGATTGGCACATGCAAAGACCAATATGTGACAAGGTGACATTCTTTTAAAATATTTCTTATTTCAATTGTTTAATCTTCTCTTTGCTGACAAAGCTCTCTTTTTTCTTCTTGTGTAATGAAAGTCTCTGGCATGTTAGTTTAATTGAAATGACAGGCAAAAGTTAAAAGTAAAATCGATTCTTTGTCACTGGAGCATCCCCAAGTGTTTAAAAGGGAATGTTAGCTGAGGAAACAGAAGGTGTATGTTAACTAGTTAGAAACCAAAATCTTTTGCTACAGCAGTTTGTTTTAAGAAAATAAGAATCATTAATTCAGTGAAGATTTGTTTACTAGATTAAAATAATAAATTAATTCCATGAATAATTGAATTTATATTTGGAATAACCCCAGTTGCAAATGTGCGAATGATGATGGTTCTCTGTGGGCAAAAGAAAGGAATTGAAGACAGGCATTTTAAATGGCATTAGGGAAGCTAATTCTGTGATTATTCCATCTTTGGAGCTCCAAGGAGAGAGAGTTCCTCTGTTTTGAGACAGTTTTTCCTGCTTTTCTAGCTGACCACATTGCAACCTAAGGAATTTTGGAGGTTTGTTTAGTATTTTTAGTTTTGTCTTTAACTTCCATCCCTCAGAGCAGGACTGCTTAGTGCCAGTGCTGCAGGTTCAAGGCTGAGGTTTTCCTCTTCTGCTTAGCTGCTTTTCATCTTATCTCAAACATAAAAGCTCAAACCAGATTGCCCTGAGCTGTGCTTAGCAACTGCATGTAGAGCGTATGTCTGTCTGACTTGTCCCAGTCTCTGCCATTGCAAAGGGGAGCAGAGCAGCGAGGCATTTCAAGCACGAGATCTGCAGTATTAGAAGTGGCTTCCAAAGGCAGTTGTATGTCCCTTTCATAAACAATGGGAGTCATGGAAAAAACAGCCTCATGAATATTAAAGTTCAGCCTCCTGTGCCATGATCAATACATTAATTTTTATGTATGACCGCACAAAGATCCAGCCTGTCAAGCTATGGGCATTTGTCCAATATTCTTGTGTAAATGTCAAGGTTCTCAAAACCTGCTGTAATATTTCACATAATAATAGAAGTGTCTGCCTGCGCTGACCTCTTCATATCAGAAGTGGAAACCCAGGCAAATGTTTGCTAAATGGGACAAACTGACTTGGCATTTTGACAGGAGCAATGAAATTGGCTAGAAAGTATGGCAAGGTCCCTATACGGGCTTGTGTTGAGCCTAGATGACTGTTAGCTGAACCAAACCTGTCTCCCCAGAAAAGTTAGTCTCCATGGAGGAAACAGGATGTATTCTTGTACAAGCACATAGAGTCACATGTTTGTATAAAAGCCAGGGAGCTCAGTATTTTTGTTAACAAGCACATTAACTTCAGATGTCTTCAGCACAGACAACTATAGCTAGGTTAGTTATAAGGACTTTTCTATAGTTGGTGGGGAAACGGGTATGTCAAGGGCATGATTCATCCCACTGCAATGTATGTGTCTCAAACAGGTCAGAAGAACTTGTCTTAGAAGTCACCTTTTCTTTGCATGGTGTCTGAAGGGAGTCAGGGTGACTGGCTTAGGTTCAGGTGTCTTCACTCTAGATTTCAAAAGTGACATGAGACGAATTCCCCTCTTTACCTGGCTATAGGAGATGCCAGCTCAAGAACAGAGAAATGCGGTGACCCGTTCAGTAGCTGAAACTGGCTACCAGTTCACACTCGAGACATGTTTAATGATACCTCAGAAACAGCCCTTGTTTACTTGGAATTCACTTTGAAGGACTATATATTCCAATGCTTTCAGGTCAACCTATCTTTTGAAATGCTAATCAGATGAAATTGGCCTTTACCACCAGCAGATATTTGTATATCAAAGAGACTCCTTGCACACCTTCTGCCAGCCTGAATCAAATTGATATTTCATTGATGCATTATTTTTAATGCTGATTCCTAGTAAAATCTTTTTTTCTACGTCATTAACAGTCTAATTATTTTTAGCCTAGTGTTAGTTAGCCATTGCCATGCTCAGTATTGCACGGGGAAGTGAGTCTTTATTATTTATTCTAATGGTTCATTATCCCACTATTTTTACGTACAAGAATCACAAAGCCCGTGTCAGAAATAAAACTGGCTACGCTGAGCATTGTAATACTGTTCAGGGCTGACGAGGTTTCCCGGCTCCTCCACCAAGGGATCGAGCTTCCTCTGGAGGATGTGCTGAGGTGCACAAAGCCCACGTCCCCTGGAGGAATCTATATATTCCTCTGCACCTTTCCTCTCCCAGATCACTTCAAGCAGACTGCAGAACATCTCACCGATAAGCCAGCACTGCTTAGCAGCCAGTTGGCTTTGCTGCAGCTGACGGCTGAGGCACTTGAGTGACAGTGCAAGAGCAGCCTGAACTGGCTTTTCTTCCAGCGGTTGCCCTTTCCTGCTAATGTGGCTAAATAGCGGAGATGACCTTCTGCTGAGAATCTTTGAATGGAAGTAATTTTGTGATTAAGCAAAACTAGACTCAGGGGGAAGTTTGAGCAGTCTGTTATAGAATACAGTTTTATTTCTTGATTCATTCCATTACTGAAGGAATAAGCCACCAAACCCAGGGATAAGGAACAACAGCACAGCGGTTCTAGGTGAAAAAAGACATATCTTGAGGAGTAAACTCCAGATTTCACAGCAGATGCAGGACTGAATCCTCTGTTGGGAAAGTTTTGTGTAAAGCAAAATTGGTTTGTCAGAACTCTTGGTGGTAAAAGTTTGTCAAATATGTTAACTCAAATTACTCACCCAACTCTGTAAAAATAGACACATAAAAGTCCTAAACGGGATAAAAAAAATTTGTAAACAAAATGTAGGCTCAGATTCACCGGATATAAACTGATTGCAACAAATTATTGTGTCTCCTCTGTTTATTGCCATCTGCCATCTGTTTGGAGCAATTGATATTCAAAATATGCTGAAGTAACAGTATTTGTAGCACTCAGCAGACTTTCTCCAAATACTGTTTATTTTAGTCTGGAAATATTTGTCTCTCCCACCACAGGTAATCAGCGAGTTTGAAGCCTCTCCCGACTCATTTTCCTACAGAATCCCCAACCTGAGCCGGAATCGCCAGTACAGCGTCTGGGTGGTGGCAGTGACTGCTGCAGGAAGAGGCAATAGCAGCGAGATTATCACTGTGGAACCGCTAGCAAAAGGTACGGTGAAAGTGCTTTTTAAAGCAATCCAGAACTTTACAATGTTAATTACTGTTATAATTGGCACGTGGATTCTTTATGCCTCATTGCTTGCTGAGAGTGGGATTTGTCAGGAGTAACTTCAGTTCTCTCCAAAAGTTAGGTGACAAGTCTCAGCTAATTGCCCAAGCTTTTGCTGTAGTCAGCAGAGAGAGAATGACATGCTCCTCTAGGGGGTAATTCATCCCACCTACCTTAGAAGGAAATAAATTGCTTTTTGGAGCAATTTTTGTCTTCTTTTTTTGGGCACAGAGGGTTTGCAGATGATTGCCCTCCCCTTCTGAATGTGTCTCTCTTTTTTTCTTGCCATACAAGATAACTTCTTTATCATTCTCCTCCTTACCAATATCTCTTGTGTACTCCACAAGTACTGCCTTCTTTATAAAATGGTCTGATTAACATATCTAAACTTCGAACAATTGTTCTCAACTTGCATTAGCTTTGAAGTTTGCTGCTTCTATTTCAGACACAAAGAAAGAATAACGTGCCTCAAATCCTACATATTTTTTTCCAGTTGTATTAGTTGTTCTATTAAAAGATATTGCTTTGGCCCGTGAAATCTGCCTTAACTGTACTGTGAGCACTATAGCACCTTAGCTTGGAAATAGAGACCTAACGTTTTAGACAGCAAGGTGAGAAGAGTCCTACTAGTACTCAGTCTCTATATGGGGTCTTCAGACTTTTTTTTTTTTTTCACTCAAACTGCTAACATCACATAATGTGCCAATATGAACAGTGTATTCCACAGGTCCCTAGGGTTGCAAGGGTAAATGCATTTAACTGACGTCACAGTTTTACAAACCTGCTAATTCTTCAGTCATGTAGTAATGTAAAATAAAGTGTCTAGGGCTTTATAATGAGATACTTTCTAAAAATGCTTTGCAGAACTTCAGCCAAATGCCACCGACATGAAAACACTTTCTGCATGGAGGGGCGTATGTCATGTAGGGAAGCTTGCTGTTCCTACCTACCTAGCTGGTAGATAACCAGTTTTATAACGGTTGATTAACTATCAGAGCTGTTGTCATGGATGGTAGTGATCGTGTTTGGAGGGTACTATTTCAACACGACATAGCTTCCTAATATAGAGAAGTTGCAAATAGGGTTCCTCAGGCTTGTGATGGGAACCTGCATGTGTTTTCTTTGTCCCTTCTCTAGGCAAAATTCTTTATTATATGAGACACATATTTTTCAACACTATTGTGAGAAAACTGTATTAACTACTATATTACTGCTGTAGACCACAGTGGAAGATTTAACAGTGTAAATGTGGGGAGGGTGTAACGAGGTAAAGAAGCCTAAGTTGGAACAAACAGGGAAACGTTTACTCCCCATATCATTGCTTACAGGTTTTTCCTGTCAACTAAGAAGTCACATTCGATTTCTGCTTCTTTCTGGCATTTTTTGTACAGTTTTTCAGAACTTTTCTTTTAGCAGCTACATAGTGTTGGAGTAATGATCTTAAGGGTGACTGAAAGGCTATGAAAAGTCTGAAGGATCTGAAAAACCTGGAGCTTTCCCATTGTTGAATTTCTTGTAGGATAACTGCATACTGCATTATGAACATCGGTGAGACCAGAGTTGAGATCTTAAAAAAGTGGCTGAAGAGTGTAAAGGACATCTGTGAAGGAATATTGTGACACCCCAGGGAAACAGGGCAAAGTTTTCAGTGTGCTCCTCCTTTTAGGACAGCTGTTACCTGTGTGTAATGAGTGTATGGTGATGAAAAGAAAAAAGGGAAACAAAAATAGGCATAAAAATAGATGGTTGAGTAAGTGCAAAACCAATTAGACAGCAACATGGTGCAATACTAATAGACTGAGGGTGCATGCAAACCCAGGAGTGTGCAGGGACTCCTGCGCATAATACACTAGAAAGTCTCTTTCTCCTATATATTTAAAAAAGAGGGAAGTGTTCTGACAAAATGAACACAGCAGTGCAGAGTTTGCAAGTACCAAGATTCATAACATGAGGAAATGTAGTATGTGATTCTCTTGGTTTGCCAAAAAATAAAGAAGTTACAAATTGACCCACATGTACTTTGACTGAACAAGCTTACCAGAAACTGGAATTAATTCTGCTCCTCCAATGCTTATTTAACATGATCCATGATGACCATTAAGTGAACTTAAAACCAGCTGGTATGAAAAGACATGGGGACTTTAAGGAAAAATAATGAATTACTTCAATATAGACAAGTCATTGTGAACAAGATTTTATTTGGAAGGACAGTAGAATGCATCCAGTCAATGTTAGAGTCAGTAGTGATACTCCAGTATAAAGTCTACATTGGATGATGCCCAGGCCAAGCCTCTCTTACATGCACTTAGGACTATAAAAATGATGAATAATCTATTTGTGGAAGTTGTGATGGACACTAGGAATAGATAGCCATTTTATGAATTTTGGATGTAGTCGGGTTAGAAATTATTCTATCATGTACAAGATTTCCCATCTAAATACATCCCTGGGCCTTTCAGAGAGCTGGGAGAAAGCGGTGATCAGCGATAAGGGCAGTGGATGCACAATGAAGAAGCATGTGCAGAGCTAATGGCCTTGAAGACCTTTCTCACCCCGCAGTACATCTGAAGCAAGTAACACATCGCAGGGTTAGAAGCAGTTATAGCCTGATTTTGCCACATGTCCCAGTGCAAGACCATTCTATGGGCCATTATTATGAGGTTGTTTGCTTCCTTTTTTTCTCCACTTGTTTCACAGTAACTGTCCAAGTAATGATATCATCATGACAGCTAATGAGAGTTAACTTTGAATTGAATTATGTCAACTTAATTATAACCCCTTTAAGAACCCCTTTGAGAACAATGAGAATGTCTAGATAGGGGTTTGATGTGAAATGGATAGTCCAATTTAAATGAAAGCTTAATTCAAGTTAACATTTCTTTCTTTAGTGTCTCAGTTTCTCAGAACAGATTCTTATTCTCTGTAATTAACTGACAAAAATAAGAAAAAAATCCCCAACAAACAGAAAATAATCACAGCAATGAAAGTTCAGTCTCCACACAAGCAGCACACACCCCACACACACACCTCATATTACGCTTCATTGCTGACTTGAAAGTTGGGATTATAGCCTATCAAATATATATAAAAGACAGAAAACTTTGCATGCACTTTGTTCCTCTTTTTTCCTGACCATGACTGGTGGAGAATGGCATTTGCCAGCAACATGACAATAACAGATCTAGACCCATGGCAATCTGATCCTCTGGGGAGAACTGTCACTTTAATGTTGATTTTCCCCTGTTTTTGTAGACTACCTGAGCATTAATGTTGAACAGATTTGCCTCCTAGTCTATGTTGCTTTGCATATGTAATGGTTTTAAACAACGTGTGGGGCTCACATGATAGTACGCACCTCCCATTGGTCTGTTTCTTTAATCATTCATCATACTGGAATATACAGGATATTCTTCTGTGAGAAAGTAAATGAAAGAAACCCCTCACCCAGGGTATTCACTGATGGCTCTTGTATTTGGATTAAGCTGGGCTGCAGTGAACTGTTATAGCTCTTGTTCAGCTTCCCTATACAGTTTGCCTTTAAAATTCAGTTGTGTCCTCTAGAGAAAAAAAAAAAAAGAAAACTGTGTTATGGCCTCTTGCAAAGAATTTCTGCCTATTTCTTATTCTATGACAGTAAGTGTAGGTAATAGGATTCAAAATTTAAACAGAAAAATACGCAGAAAACCATATTAGCATAAGAGAGTGCACTGTTCTGTGAAGGCACCTCTTTATATTCAGTTAACGATTGTGTAATTGGCAAAAAAATAGGAACAGACACAGTCCTAACTGTGCAGCCGTGCCGTCTAATGTAAGGCTGGTGGGTAGTCGGTAAGCATTTGGGTAGCTTCGGTAACAAAGCAGTAAGCCCTGCAGCTGAATTACCCATGTGCTGGGTAAAGCTCCCTTGGGTCGAAAGGGAGAGGTCTCTGAGATCCAACGTATTTTAGTGTCATGAATGCCTGACAGTGTTTCCAACCTATTGTTTTCAGGTGAATTTCACTAGACATTTATTTTTGTTCTAGTTTTCTTTTGTTTGTGTACCCATTAACAGTCTCAGGCCATTATTAGAAGTTAAACTATAAAGAAAATTGGAGTTAAGAATTTTCATGCTGTTTCACCATCTCTTTTAAATGCACTCAGTACATGAGAGGAGTAAGATAATGCATAGAAAGCTGTGGGCGCTTTCACAAAAATAGTGTGCTATGCTTGTGATGTGCACTTCTGAGTTATGGTCTGTGATCTTACCACTGGCTTAGGCTTCTGTGAGCTTTGCGTTACTTCCACACATCACTGCAAAATGGGGGACAGGGGATATTGAAAACCAGGAGCTACAACACAAATGTCATGCTTTGGAGATCTGATACCCAACCTATGACTTCAGGAAGAATTCGCTGTTGAAATAACTATTAAAAATAAAGGGACATCACAGAAAGTTTTGTAACATTGGTGCCATGTCACACTGAAGTCTTTGTCCTGCATTACATGTGCTTTGTCCTAAAGTAGTTGGCAGCAGTTGGAAATAGCTGGATATTTTGAGAAACACTAGAGAGGCGGGAAAGACAGGGAGAAGAGGATTAATAGTTCATTTTAAATGAGCTTTCAGGCTTCATGTTACAGAGACAATTTTGCATGGAACAGGAATTCCAGATTCTAACCACCATTGCTCAGAATGCACTGCAGCTACCAGGAGCAGTCCAGATGCTTACAGATGCGTTTTGTAGATAGTCACGGCTGACAGCATCTCCTGCTGCTTTTTAAAGATGGCATGAGTACCTTTAGGCATCTCCTGCAACAAAAACCTGGCACCGCTGGAGACAAATGAACCTTCTATCACTAACTTCAGTGGGGTCAACATTTCACACCATGTCTCTGAGCAGACTAAGGGTTTTTCTGTTTCAGTTGCCTTGGTTAATTAGCCCATGGCTTTTGGCAGTATAGGCCTGTGTAAATCTTTTCTAGAAGATAGGGCCTTAGGAAAGCCACAGTGGAAAACAAGGCTGTATCATGAGATTTACTGACTGACCAGCATCTTTGCATCATTGTGGTGTACCACGTCCTCAGGGCAACGCACGCTGCAGCACCCTCCTGCCGGGGCGGACCATCAGAGCTGCAGAAGGAGGGAGCCACGGATCTTCATCTGCTGTTTAGCCAGGATGGGATATGTCGATGCTTGGCTGTTAGGAAAGTAATGTTGCCCAGTTACCTACCCTTGACTTTGTCCATTACCCTAAATCTTTAAGCAGCTGCCTTTTGTGTTTTCGGTTAAAATTCCGACCAGAGAAAAATCTCTCAGGAAGCTTAGTCTTCAGCAACACTTGAAGAGAACATAGGCAACACAGGCCAAACTGATTGTATAATCGATGAAAGCTTTTCTTTTTATGAATATCTCAATTCCCACTGCAGCCTGCTCAAGTAAATTCCCTTAACTCTTCAAGGCCTGTTCTTTTATGCATGATTTTTTTTTTAGATGAACTGTCCCACTTATATTTGATGCTGGCTCTCATTTTCATGTTTCTCTAATTGGTGCAAAATGGATTATTAAGTATAAATTCTGATCACTCTGCATGACTGAAGTAGATCAGGATTAAAACCAGAGTATTTCATGTATCTGTATTCGGTATGTGCCTTTGAAATGTATATTTAGAGGCCAACAATAAGTCCATTTCTGTCAAGGATCATTTTTGAGTAATAACATACAATGAAGCTCTAACACAACCCTAGTGTTCCTGTATATTATAAACTGAAACTACAGGAGTGACGTTTTTGTTGATATATTTAGGTGATATGAGAGTTGACACAAATTAAACTGACTTAAGAGTTTTTTTCATATTTGTGGGCTTCAGATAGACTCTTTGCAATCTGCTAACGTGTTTGTACATAAAGGTTTTACCATAGCTGTTGTAACAGTGACATATCAATAATTTAGCGTTTGTAAGATACCAGTCTACCGTGGATACTTCCTGCTGGAAGTTTGGAGAGAAACATCCCTTGGACATAATTTTCATTCATAATTTTTACTATGAAATGTACAAAAATCAGTAAAGATGATCAATAACTTTTTTTGCTCTTTTTATCCGCAAGGAGTCTTCCAGCCTTCTGCCTCATCTCTTTTACGTATTTGTCTTCCAGATACAAAAACTATATTTTTGCTGAATAAATAGCTAATATTATGAGTTAAAAGGAATTCGTTTCCTAAAAGCACACCTTGAAACAGATTGGTTTGGTTTTCTACCAAACTGTCTGTGTTTCCCTTCCAAGGGCTATACGAATGAACACCTCATCTCAGTCTTTATTTCTTTCTCTTGCTCAGCTCCTGCCAGGGTTTTGACATTCAGCGGCACAGTGACAACTCCCTGGATGAAGGACATTGTCCTCCCTTGCAAAGCCGTGGGAGACCCAGCTCCGACAGTCAAATGGATGAAGGATAGGTAACCAGCAACTAAATGTATAGCTCCAATAAAGCCCATTTCCTTAAAGTCCTGGGGATTGCAATGAGGGTGATCCTGGCTGACTGTGTTGGCAAGGAGAAGGACTGTTTGCAGGGACTGCACACTGTCACAGTAGACGAGGAGTTCATTAATTCCTTGAATTAAAACAAATTGGCTGTGATGATTAGAAGTTATCAAGAGGGAGCAAAAGTTAAGAGGAAGGGGTAAAGGTAAACATTTAAAACATAAAACCTAAGAGTCTTTTCTGTTTTAACTTCAGGCACACAGAATAGTTTTAGTCCGAGAAAGCAAAATGCCCGATGCATTGAGTCGGGCTGTGGAGTGCAGTGTGTGTCTTGCATATATCTTGTTTTCTGTTATTCCATTTTGATTTTTAGTTTCACAGTTTGACAGACTCACTTGGAAACACACGTGGGCAATAATTTTCGTCCAAGCACTGTGTAAGCCGTGATACCACAGTGTTATGAAACCATCATGTGCATTGGTACAAATAGCTATTATTTTGTAAGGATGAAGTTTGTAGCCAGGAACTGCCTTTTACTCTTATTTTGGCACTTTTATGAAATAGCAGAGAGTTAAGGAAGGAGCAAATTTCCATTTTCACCCAAATTTGGGCCATGATAAGTGCATTCTTTAAGCAAAGGTGTTTCCCAACAGAAGATATTTCTTTGCTGTCTTTATTAAAGAGGACACCCCCTTCCTTTTCCTTTCCATTCTTAGTTGCTTCAAAAAAATCCAGTTTTGAGTAATTTTGATTGTAACTTCTTTAATGTATGCACTTTGTTTCCTGTGAGGTAGTAACGGGACACCCAGTCTAGTGATGATTGATGGGCGACGAAGCATCTTTAGCAATGGCAGCTTTGTCATCCGTACTGTGAAAGCAGAAGACTCTGGATACTACAGTTGCGTGGCCAGTAATAACTGGGGATCAGACGAAATAATTTTGAATTTGCAGGTACAAGGTAAGATTATTGGATCTATCTCATAATTGTTATTACATCTATTGACTGCTATGTGCTGGTAATGCATAGGTATGTCTGTTTGCAAGTGTATGTAAAATATTAGTATTAAAGTGTATTAATACAAATTTCTCTCTTCCAAATTAATAAATAAAATATTATGCAGGTCATTATGACTCAGCCATCAACATTTTATGGTATAGCAAATGATTTGCTTTTAATGGAACGATTCACACACTTGGCAGTTAAGTCTCTATGTAAGCTTTTGTAAGATTGACAACTGAGTGTTTGCATTCAGTTATTTTCTAGTTCTTCACACAGAAAATATCAGCTTCTGCTTTCTCCTTACAAATATTACATCTATCATTTAAATGTTGCAAAATTCAGAAAGAGCCAAAGGCCTGTACTTTAGCTTCTGAAAAGCTATCAACAGAAATTTGCCTCTGTACTGAGACCTTGGACAAAAACTTCATTATGCAAGAGCAGAATTTTATTGATGGTGAACATGAGGGAGCATTTAAAATGAGACATCATTATGCCTTCAACTAATGCATCTTACCAGCTACTTTTTATATGCATGTTGAAATGTATATTATGTATTCATTATGATGTTAATATGTATAAAAGCAATGACAATGTAGGAATACACATTAATAGTTATGTGAAGCAGAGCACATGTATTCACATACCTTGAATTCACTATGCAGGAGATTTCCTTGCTCACTTATGCTAAAGCATATCCTAAGAGCGCTTCAGTTGACTGCAAATTGTTGTAACAGAGGGAGGCAAATTACTGAGCTGGGAATGTGGGCCATTCTGCGGCCAGTCACTCTCCTGTCCCTCAAAATACAGTCTTAATTTCTAGTGCAAACGTACCAGAACACTGAAAGACATTGTTTCAACCGCAATGCAACTGTCTCTGCATAAACCATTCCCCTAAGCCTTGAAACAAATGCCATAGCATATATTAAGTAACCTACAATCCAACAGAGCTTAAAGATGCTTTTCTGCAATGTTTGGAGCACGACCACAACAGGAAGTATGGACAAAAATCAGTACCACGTGGAAACCTCATATTTATATTTCACTAAGTACTTTCGTAATTGCATATCCTTGCTGTTGTTGAACTGTAGTAACTCAAAGCAAATCAATATTACTTCCCTGAGGGACAGAGAAAGACTGGCATTTAATATGTGGGACCACCATCTTTTGTAGGTAGGGTGAAGCTGTGATGAAAGGTTATACAATAAGTCTTTCACAGTGTAGTGTGTGCAGTATCTCTCCATGGATTCAGCCAAGTCAGTCAGAATAATGGAACAAATCCATCTCATGTAGGGAATTTTCCTTTAGAATATAAACTGTCTCTTTTGTTTTCTTTGGCCCTGTTTAGCTCTGTGAAGCCAGTAAAATCAACTTGTCTTTGAACTAGTCTGTAGCTGTAAACCAGCAGCCTCCACTTCACATCAGCACTTGTGACCTTGTGATGTGATGATTTGAACTTGAACTGCCACAGGGAGCTTTTCCTGGAGTTTGACTCTGCAGGTAGAGCTACCCCTTAAACACAGGCAAAGCAGGCAACATCCTCTGGCAGCCAACTGCTGGACACAACAGAGCATTGGTGATTTCTGTCCTGCCTTGCTTACAGGCTGGTGTCTGTTGAGCAGTAACTAAGGCAGGGAAATAACAGCTCCTGCCAGCAGCAATCACCAACACTGTGACCCCCTTCCCACTCTTGCAGTGGCAGTGACCAGAGGAGGTGTGACAACCCTGGTGTCTCTCCTCCCTGGCTTTCCATCCTAGCTTTGCCGCTGTTTCTCAGATCCCTTCCCATGAGGGACACTGTCCATGCCTCACTCCTTGCTCTTGAGGCAGCTAAGCTCAATTTTGTCTATGTTTCTAAAGAGCTTGGAGTGACCTCTTGTAGCACTTGTTCAGAAAATAACCCATCAGACAAGGCAGACACAGCACTGCTATGCACGACCGGAGTAGTGGAAAGCATTTGAAACAGGAATTTCTCCCCCTTTCAATTTCTGAAAGTAGAATTGCAGATGTAAAGCACTTGGGTGAAGTGTTAGTAAATATGTGCCTTCAGGACTTTAATACTAATTTGACTAGCTGTTTGGAGTTTTACCTGCTGTTTGTCTCTTTTTTACCAAACACTGTCCTCCACAGCCTTACTATATTTGTGCCATAGTTCTGGTTGCCTCACTTATACAACAGGACTACCTAAATGGTTCAGGCAGAATTCAGTGATGAGCTCTCCAGACTGTAACAAGGATATGATCATATTGGCTCAGTAGACACCTTTTATATGATAGACGCGTGATAGATTTGTCAAGGTGAAGAGAAAGCTGACTACTTTGCCACTTTCTGCCCCTGGGCATTGAGCTCTGGAAACCCAACCAGTGTACACTGGTGCAATTTGGGGTCACTTGGGCTGAGCCTAAACTGTCCCAGTTCCTGGTCCCATTTCCGGTCCTAATTCCCTGTCCCAGTTCCCAGTCCCAGTTATACCTACCCTAGGAACCTGTTGGGATATAGCATGGCTGCTTCTCTGCCCTTTCATGCTGGATTTTCCTCTCAAGGAAACTGGACACTGGGCAGAGGATGGGAGATGAGACCTCTGTCTTAGTCCTGTGCTCTGTCAGGATCTGGTCCTGGGAACCCTGAGGTTCTTATGTCCCACAGTTTAGACACAGCCATAATACTTATGGGAAGCAGCAGAACTGAAATGTTTCCAGGTTTGTTCAGCCTTTGCTGATAGAATTGTGTCTTCTTTATACCAATAGCCTCAATGAATAGATGGTGTGATCTGGAAGAGGTATGCATCTGCATCATCTAACTATGATACCTTGTTAGCACTCACAGTTACATTTGCAGAAACTCTTGTTATGTACCTTTTTTTTTCTTTAACTTTTGCCATAATAGACTGCAAACACGTACATGAGTGGGGCATCATTTACAAGTGGACATCTGTTCCCACCACAAAAAATTCAGCTTCTTCCTAAAACAGATATGAAAAATAATGAAAAATAATGGCTCGGTAGCTCATATGCCATTTAGGTCTGACAGGACAGATACAAAAAATCAGAAAAAAAAGCAAGAGTTAAGAACTGAAAGACAAAATTGTATAGAAAATTAAATATAAAAAAAATAAGAGCTTGTCTGCTCTTCTCTTAACCAAGGATGTCAGCTAAACAGATACTTTGACAGAAATCATTTGCATTTTTTGCAACTCAAAACAGTTATTTGATAAATGACTGTTAGAAGGGATTAAGATCACATCTAATCATTTGAATCTGTTTTCTGTTTTTAACCATTTCCCATCTAGTTCCACCAGACCAGCCAAGACTCACTGTATCCAAAACTACATCTTCCTCTATAACTCTTTCCTGGATACCTGGAGACAATGGTGGCAGTTCTATCCGAGGTAATGTAATTCAGGTTAATTGCAACTTCTTACTAAATTATCATATGTTGATAGGATTAGTATATAATTATGAATGGCTACAAAAAAGAAAAACAAAGCAGTCTATTGCTGTCAGTGCTTAATATGCTCTATCATAGTGATAACAGCTTTCAGTAAATCGCAGTTTCTCTTTGTGGTGGTTTAATCACACATTTAATCACTTTCTTCCAGCGCACCCTCAGCTGTTATGACAGTTTATCTGTCTGATTTTCCAGACAAGTAATCTCTACCCATTCATTTTTGAGGGTGCAGGTTCATCATCTGGTCTTTGTTGCTGATTGAAGGGTATTTGGAAATGTCTATCCCTTTCTTTTCGCTTTGAAGTGATCATAAAAATGGTATTTAAGCTGTTGTAAGGGTGGGCAAAATGTATTGCCTAGTATCTTTTAGTCAGGGGAGAGTTGTATGTCTTCCTGTGTACGGGATTTTCCTAGTTTTATTAAGTCTTTAAAAAGATGTGTCGTATTACCTGCAAAATTTGTGGTCTGTGTCTGGCTTATCGTTGCCATCTATGCTCTGCCTCCAGGTTATATTTTGCAGTACTCAGAAGATAACAGTGAGCAGTGGGGTAGTTTTCCCATTAGCCCTAGTGAGAGGTCCTACCGTTTAGAAACGCTGAAATGTGGCACTTGGTACAAGTTTACTCTAACTGCTCAGAACGGAGTGGGGCCAGGACGCATCAGCGAGATCATTGAGGCTAAAACGCTTGGAAAAGGTATGTTGATTTCCATCCCCTTTGTTCAGCTGAAGCTGTTGCATTCTGCTGTAGATCTTGGTTTGATGAGAAGGCAGACTTGCATAGTTTAATATTATTGGCTTTGGAAATATTTCCAACTGCGTCCATGCTGTGACAGAAGAGGCTGTTGCTGCAGGACTTGAGGCACATACTGGCTGATGTTCTGTCCTTATTTCCCTCATATTTTTTTTCTGAGATGGGTTGGCAGATATTTGGGAAGGTGATGTCTCCATTATCATATGCTATAGCAATTCCAACTACTGCTATTGCCATTAGGAAATTGTTTCATCTCTTGTTGTAAAAATTCAGGGGTTTATTTCTCTGTATGTTGAAGGAAGATTGGGAGTATATTTATGTGTAGAGGAAATGGACCCAATGTGTCACATGTACTCCAAGCTGGTATTGCAGGAGCCATTCAAGTAGCACCCTTTGAACAGGATAAGCGTCAAAAATAAAGGAAAAGTTTGCATAAAGCTCTGCAAGGTGAAACAGCCAAAATTTGTGGAATTCTTACCTAACTCAGAAACGGTTCCATGGTCTTGGTTGCTGAGGGTAGTTCCACATTGCAAGAACATGTCAGAATGATAAGCAGATTTTGCAACAGACCCTTTTAAAGAGGCACTTTAGAAAGTTTTACCCCTGAGTCAACAGGGTGGAGTAGCTTTGCATAATGCTCTAAAGATCACCTCATCTTGCATGTCTTCACCAGTGGTAAGAAATACTTTGATTTGGGAGCAGTTTCATAATAAAGGTTGTTTACTGTGATAGGTACATCTGCCCTTCTTTATGCTATTCATCATACCTGGGCTGTTGCAAATCTCCCAAGCATCACAGCAAGGTGGACATTTCATTTGTCACTCAGTGGCATAGGGAAGACCTAGCATGCAGTAGACGTGATGGGTATGACTTGCTGAAGCTCAGGGAAGACTGTAGATCAACTGCGTACATGCTGAGATTATCAGTAGTCCAGGAGAATGAATGATCTGCTGACCTTAAAGAAAGGGACATTTAGAGAAGTGGAAGTTGAGCGTTCTAGTTTTCTTTGCATGAAATGTGAGATTTACACATGCTTCAGATAACATCCAAATGGTTCATGAGAAAGCAGATCTCCCAATCTTTTGAATTTCTCTGGGACTTGATATACATGCCTGGAAAATACCTGTGTTATATTTACAGGCTTAACCAGGTACTGTGTGATTTAGGATGCTGATATCATTCTCATTAAAGTGGGAGCTCCAGAAGCATCTCTGTCCAAAACTATTAACAGAGCCATTGAAATATTTCATAATACACAGCTGGAATCACAAGTTTCTTTTAGATTCCTGTAGAATTTAGAAAAGAGTGCATTTTGGTACAACTCCTCAAGGCACAAGCATGGCAAAAAGTCTCTCATTGGATAAGTTACCCTTTATTATATAGAATAAAAAAACACATTATAGTTAATTTTAATCACATTAGGTGTAACTTCCAATAGTAAAAATATTTTGTTTCTGCTAAGCAAATAACAATAACACTTTTAAGTGCTGTACGGTAACATTTAATATAAATTACATTTGTTGAAGTCCGATCTTGTCCACCTGCTCTCATTATTTCAATTCTGATGTGCCACTTTTACTGTCATTACTCCTGTATTATGTAGAACTGTCAAAAAAACTTTAATGTATGTATCAACAGAAACCAGCATTTTATCCCAAAGCAGGACAAGTAAATAGAAATGTCATCCCCTTTCTGAATGGAAACATCTTAACTCAGAAATAAAAATTTCAAAGTATATATTATTTTCAAATATATAATGGTCAATGTCAACATATTAATATTTTTTAAAAATTTATTTTTACTTCCAAGTTCTTAAAAATTGATGTTTTCTGCAAATGAAAGCCTCCATACTCTCAAACAAAACTGTGTTCAATTCCACTTCAGAAGAATATTAGAAAGAAAACCAGAGCACCGATGGACAATCTTCAAGTGTATTTGTCTTCTGTGGTATTCCTACACAGTGTGCTGAACCCTTTCTCTTTTGTGTAGCAGTGAGCAGGGGCATTTACTGATATGAAGCGTCTGCACTAGATTTACAAGTTGACTCATGCCAGTACATGCAATCCAGCAAGTCAGGTCCATGCAGAGACATATGGATATTTTTTCACATATGGATTTGAAAATCTAGGTTTGTGTTTCTGGGCCAAAATGTGAAAAAAACATTTAAGAAAGGGGGGAAAAATGTTGCATACATGGACATTGAGTTTAATATGAAGTTATGATTGTCCTAGAAATTATTCTTTTAATCTGCTATTTTTGAGAGTCCTATATCAGTAACACTTAAGCATTTCACTTGAAATATATCATTGCTTCTAGAACCACAGTTTTCAAAGGAACAGGAACTCTTTGCTAGTATCAATAGCACAAGAGTGAGGCTGAACCTGATAGGCTGGAATGACGGTGGCTGCCCCATCACCTCCTTCACCCTGGAGTACCGGCCATTCGGGACAACAGTCTGGACAACCGCTCAGCGGACATCCCTGTCAAAGTCCTACATACTGTATGACCTCCAGGAGGCAACCTGGTATGAACTGCAAATGAGAGTGTGCAACAGTGCTGGCTGTGCAGAGAAACAAGCCAAATTTGCAACGCTCAATTATGATGGCAGTGAGTATATCTTTGTATTTACATGTCTGAGATAGTTTTTAATGTGATTTTTTTGCTTATCTTTCTTTTTTCCCCCCCCCTAAAACCCTTTTTGAATCTGTTAGCCATGCTGACAGAGGGGTGACAATCTCAAAGGCGTAAAATGCCTATGGATTTCATGACAACAGGCTGCCAGCCAGAAAAGAGAAATTGTTTATTTGTCCTCACTGAGGAAAAGCTCCAGCACCAAAGTCAGTCAACCATGAGACACGTAACCATAGGACACTAGGTGTCATTAGTTCCAATGGTCACAGAAGCACTTGCTAGTATACTGCGCATCTCTTCCATGAAATTTTTGTCTCCCGTACGATTGGTTCCTGCAGCCATTCACAGCAGTGGCTGGCCTCGTTGTTATTCCACACAATGTCCCTGTGACACAGCTCAAAACCCATTTTATGACACAACCCAGCAGCTAACTAGCTTGTCTTCTGGGAAAGCCTCTGGACAATGTCCTCCAAGGGCAAAGCAATGGCAATGCTATTATCCCTATTTACAGACGGGGGAGAGTGAAACTAATGGCCATGACAGATGGCTCTGTCATGCCCAGCAGCAGGGCACAGGGGATGAAGGAATTGTTGCATCCTGCCCTTCTGCCAGGGGTTACTGCCTACCCTGCAAAGGCCAGAACAAGAGGGCAAGAGCAAACACGCCAATTTGTCAGTCGCTCCAGCTCATACCCTGGCATGTTTATTGAAAGCGATGGTGGCACATGTGTGCTTCTGCTGGCTCTGTAGTGAGAAACGGCTGTATTTCTGGCAACAAGGCAGTACAGATGGCTCCAGATGGCAATCATCTCTTGAATTGCTCTAGTGTGAATTGCCAGAGCTTTTCTGGAGACATGTAAAATGTTGTTGTGTTGCCAGGGATATTGTGCTCTATTGTGCAACCACTTGGCAACAGCTGTACTGTTAAATTAAACAACCGGACTAGTGAGCAAGTTCAAACAAGAAGTGAGAATTGTCCAGCAACAGCACCAAATTGTTAATTGTTCATAACTCTGTGTTGGTAACACATCTCCCTGCCACAGTTTTGTCCCACACAAACTACCACTCTCCAGGACAATACCCATGTATGGCTCAGGGAAGAGCGAGCAACAGGGATCATTTCCAGTCAGAAGCGTGGGACATGAATCAGGCAGGGTTTAAACTTCAGAATCCTCTAATGCTGCCCCAGTCTTTGCACTAGGTACTCATCAGTTCTTGCAGATAATTAACGACACTTGCCCTTATGGCTCACCCTTTTGCAAATAGTACGACCCCTCATGTTTTTCTGAGAAAATACCATTTTGGTAAGCTGCCTCTTGTTATTTCTGACAGTCTAAAAAATTAAGAGAAAGTTTTTGTCTCGGCACTTTAGAGGCTTACAGGAAACCAAGATCCAAGTAGTAGTTATACAAATGCTGCCAGATATTGCCAGGTAGACTTAGGGCTTGTTTTACTGAGCAGTATGGATGTCATTATAATATAATAACTGTTTCAAGTATTATGAGTTAATTTCTTGCCAGTTAGCCTGTCCTCTTTTCTTTCCAGTATCTTTATGCAGTTGGCATCCAACTTCCAGTGATCTTTTTTTACATCCACATTTATTGTTACATATATATGACTGGGTCAAACAGTCTTAAGCCATACCTTAAAATGAATTTATATGAAAATACAGGTCGAGAGCCTTAAATTCCCACTGGTAGCAGTGAAATCAAACTTATTCCTGCAATGAACTGATTTGAAATGTTTTCAGACTCTGCTTTTTGGTTAGGTGATGATACTTACCTTGCTTTCACATACTGTGACCTGCATGCCGTTTGATTTTGTGTGTTGCTGTATAGCATCTTTAAAAGTGAGAAAATGAAACAATACAAATATTTGTAGCATTAAATTTCTCAGTGGGCCACTGCTTACGGCCAGCTAGAAACTTTCTCATTTATGGCATTGATGGTTTTTTTTTGTAAAGCATGCTTTGCTGGGACTATATTGTGCCTTAGAGAGGCAGCATGGTCTCAAATACTGACTGCAAGGTTAGGAGAGGAAAACATGGATGGAAAAGCAAATTTCATTTTTCAAATTTTTTTTAATTTGTCCGATTTGATGCAGAACTAAAATGATAAACTGGTTATAATTATTATCATTATAGAAAATTTAGATAATCTATTCCCACATAAGAGATTTCATAGAAGAACTATTTCAGTGCTTCTAAAGCAAAAATTATGCCAACTCCCCATTCTTTGTTCCTTGGTAAACTGCATAGGCTTAAGGTACTTCAGATTTGGAAAATAGTGTCTGATTAGAAATCAACATTTTCTATCAATATTTCATGCAGAAATTTTTGCTTTCATACAGAGTGAATTTTTCATTTACAGAAAGCATGCCGATGGAAACTTCTTGGCCAGCTCCACTTTTGAGTGCTAACCTTACCTCTACCATTGATTTGTCTTATGATGTGAGATTAGTCCCTTCCAGCTTCTAGGGGTCACAGCTGCCCTTAGGATAAAACAGATACAAGGATACTACTTTGAAGATTAGATAATACGTGTATGAAAGTTCTCGGATACCAAATGCCAAGAACAAGCTTAGCAGCTTTAGCAGTCTTAAGATAAAGCCTTCGTAAACTTTGTAGAAATCCTTGAGTTATATGTTTTTTTCAGTCATTTTGTTTGGACTGCAGCAGCTGATTGTTATCTGAGATAGAGCTACTGAGAAATATCATGGCTAAGTATCCTTTACCTTAAATCTCTTTGTGGTGAATTAGGTCAAAATGTTAATGATAGATCTACATGCAACTTTTTCCTTTCCATTCATAGATATTTCAGTTAACCATTTTCAGCTTACAGATTTTATGACCTTCCTGCCCCTTGTTTTTCAGAACATTTGCACTCAATACTTAAGGAGGTATTTTTAGCAACATGCAGCTGTAGTGTGTAGCACTGCAAAGGAGCTTTCCAACTCAGAGATCAGCTACTCAGTAGCCCTGACATTAAATCAGATCAGCTTAGTAGCTGCTCTAAACTATGCTAAGTGATTCTAGCCCACCAGGGGACTTCCTACGATGAAGAACAGTTAGGACACAGGAAAACATGTCGTAGTCCTAAAGTCACAAGGCACAATGGGAGACACTGGAAGGGTTGTAACATAGGGGAAACTGGGGTCAGAGACATTCAGATTACAACTTCTATGAAGCACCAGTAAAGCAGGCTAACAAAGGACGATGGTGAAGTGACCTGGGGGAAAAAAAAACAAACAAACAAACCAAAAACAAACAACAAAATCTCAACAAACCTCCCAGTTTGTCTGGGACTTTGGTCTGAGAAAAGCTTTGACTTTTCCACACCCAGCCAACACTTAGAATGACAACAAATGTTGAAATGTTGTTTTCTCAATGGATAGCAGGTTTAGGTTTTGGTAGTTTCTAATACAATTGCTGAATATCCACAAATGGATACTGTGAAAGATATATAAACTTACAGTATCTTGTTTCAATTAAGCTTGTATTACCTGTATACAGTGTTATAAAGTTTACACTTTCTTTGGAAGAGGTATGGAAAATGATAATCACTTTCCTAAACACTTAAGGTTTAACTAAAATTAAGGCTACTCTTAATTTTATTTTCATCAAAGTATTAAGGAGAACAAGACATAAATTTAGGTAATCTTGAACTCAACAGTTCTTAGCCAATGGTCTGTGGGACTTTAATTCAGAGCAAAACTTGGCCCTTTAGTATTCAGGAGGGTTAAGGAGGATTTAGAGATAGTTATTAGTATTACCTTCAGGGACTTGAATACAATTCTTCATCTAATATTCTTTGCCTTTAGAGTAGTGCAAAAACTGCATCTCAGTTAAGACAAGAGGAAAAAATCCTGCTGTGTGTTTATTCCAAGAAATGGAAAATTAGAAAAAGAAGGAAAATTATGGGGAAGAACTGCAATGGAACAGTAGAAAAATATTCAAAATGCAGTTGTAAGAAAATAATTTTTCCAAAGTACCTGATATAGGTTTGGATGGTTGCAGCTTTTCTGTTTATCTTCATTCCTTTAGGGAACTACTCTTCTCATTATATGCAACTCAAATAGCTCTTCTGAAAAAAAAATGGTTTAGAATTCTACATTTTCACTGTGGTTATGGCACTCACATTGTACTGCATCATATCACTTTTTTTTTTTCTGATACGGTATGATACATAATGAGATATAACTATATCACTCAATACAGCAATTAAAATGTAAAAAAGGATGCGCCTGTTTTTCTATCTCACCCTCCTATCATTTTAGCAAGCAAGTAGCCACTTTTATGTTTCAGTAGCTGGTTAAAATTGAATAGCTTCCATCGAAAGTCATCACAGTTCACAATACTTGCGCATTTCTACCCATTTCAAACAAATCTGCGTTTTATAGCCTCATTTGTGGTTGCATTCAGCAGTTTAATAGTAATCAGGAAATGAGTGAGAAGCCTCCCATGACTAAACAGCCTTCCAAAGAAAGTGCTGCATTCTTCTCACGTCCTTTAGAAGTAAAGAAAAAAAGAATTGAAAAGTTCAAGCTATATATATTACCAGGAAGCCAGGTATATTCAAAATGCAAATATGTCCCAAAATGAAAAAGTGAGCTGCCTGCTGATGCCAGTAGTTTGTAGATTCATTTCCCTCATTTCACTCTCAAAAGCTGATTGTTTCTATCCAGTGTTACTCTCCTGCTTTACTGATGAGTATAATGTCAGACACTCTTTAGCAAAGTAGCATCAGGTTGGCTATCTGAATTTCAGATCAATATTACTGCTGCTCCCCTAAGATATGATATAAGAATGTTTCTGTGCAAAGAATTCATCTGATGCATGTAGCATAAAATGAACTTTGTCAAACACGCTCGTTATAAAGAAAAGCCCAGCAGAACGTATGAATACGTCGCAGCAGTGCTATTTTCCCATAGTAAGAAGTATATACATAGGTAGTAATTCTGAGATCACTTACAGTTTTGTAATGATTTAATATGACTTAAAATTAATCATAGTATTTGACTGTATAATGGGAATTTCTTTAATCGAGGAATGCGCCTCTTCTTGATTTCTGATAATCTATGAGTCTCTGCAGCCAGTACCTTGGTACCAGTGTGACTGGTTTTGTGTGCATGGCCATTACACCTGCAAATATAGCATCCACCCTGAACGTAACAAATCCTTCCTAATGGTCTGCATGCAGCTGAAGCATATAACATGCCATATTTCCTGAAAGCTCAAGCTTATGTCTTCATCGATAGGCATCTAATATCATGACACTGTTTCCAGGTACAATCCCTCCACTCATTAAGTCAGTTGTGCAAAGTGAGGAAGGGCTGGCGACCAACGAAGGGCTAAAGATGTTGGTGACCATTTCCTGTATCTTGGTTGGGGTCTTGCTGCTTTTCGTGATGCTGCTGATCGTGCGGAGGAGGAGGAGGGAGCAGAGACTGAAGAGGCTGCGAGGTAAGATGAGAGCTGTGGCACTTATTTCTACTAAAGCATGTTCCCTGAACATGAAAGCACAAGTGGGGCTGCAGGTGACCAATCTGTTCCATCCCCCGTTGGTGTCATTTTCCTGCAATACGTAACAGATACGAGGCAGCAAAGCATATGGGTTTTCTACAGAAATTGCTTCTTTTTCATGTGGTTGTAAGTTTCTAAAAAATGACTCTTGTATCCATTGTTATCATTTTGCATGCGAGGAAAGGAAAATAATCCTCATGTGTTGGTGTTTGTTTGCTTGTTTTCCCTTTTTTTTTTTTGTTTCTTTCCCTTGTGAATGGTCTCAACAACCTAAAATCATATTTTTCTCAAAGTGTAAAATCAGATGTTCTGAAGATGGGGGGATTTCAGTTTTCCAGCAGATGCAAGCCATGATTCCTGAATTATAAAATGAAAATACCACATGTTAATAAGCTAGAAAACATATTCTACAGCAACATATAGAAACCTATATTCTATAGAAAAAATATTTCTATGTATATAAAACATATGTGTAAACCGTATATTCTCAGATTTGTTACCACATCTTTTTTCCCTATGATGTGTTATAACAGAACTATTACAACAACACTTCATTGTTCGCTGACCTTTCATTGTTGCTGATCGGTAATTTTCTCTAATCCTTATTCAAATTCAGGTGTTTGCTATATGAATAAGTCTTAGATCTGTGAATTCACTCAGCTTTATCAATCGTCTAGTAAATACTGTGGCTGAGGCACTGCCAGGTTTTTAACCTTGCAGTCTGCCACTTCTGCACTTGGCCCTGTAGGTTTTGCACTAGCACATGACAGCAGACCTTACGCTGAAGGTATTTGGGGAAAAGCCTTTCAAATCACACACTGAATAAATAGCAAAGCAATTTATCACCCACAAAAAAAAAAAAAAAAAAAAAAAAAAAAANCCACCAAATTGTTTAGTTAGTTATATTTTAACCAAAATATAATCATGATATATATTAAAACCAGGGCCAACCTTGTGTATTCCATCTCACCTTAACATCTAGTCGTCTCTCTTTTGGGTCTCATTTTGTCTTTTGTAACAATATTTTGGATGTTTTTGCAAAAAAAGACAGAGATACAGGGCTCCTGGGCATGGGCAAATTTGTAGATCAAAGAGGACAACTAGCCTTCTGGTTCATACACGGCTCTGGAAATCAGGGCATCTGGAAGTTTTAGCTTGTTTAATAACTTTTGCATTCAAAATCTTTTAAGTCATTTACCTCTGTGCAGTTCTTTTCATCAAAAAAGTGGTGGATTAAGGATGTAGAAAGTGTTATCTTATCTTCTCAGAAACACTGTGGAATTCCATCCACTAACGAGCAGGATATTTTGAGCTCCTTGGCTCCAGGAAATGATGGCTGTGCACATTTAGTTTTTCATGGTTCATTTCCAAGTATTCATAGATTCTTGAGTTACGGTCCTTTACAGAAAACTGATGACCACTGGACAGTATGGCTTTTGCATAACATAAGGCTACTCTGAATTATTTCCTCTCAGAATACAGGAATTTAGAAAATATTAGTATTTAGCTACCATTTCTGTAAAAGTTGTGTCTCACTTCTTACCTGACTTCGTCAAGCTACAGCTCAACATCCCAGCCATCTGGACCAGCTATACTTCTGTCTGAAGTACAGGGACTGAAGTTCTTTAGTGACCTGGCATTTTCATTATATTTTAACTACCTAATTCATGTGTATTTTTCAAACTTTTATCAGATATTATTTTATTTACTCCAGACCACTGATAAAAGTACCAACAGTGTGATGTCCCTTGGTGCATGATGAAAATAAATACTAAACACTGATTCTCTGATTAAAATTGTATTTTGAATATTTTGAAACCCATGTAAAATGGCTGCTGTGTTAATTTTTTGCACCATGCTACTTTGTTATTTGAGGTACCAAAACTTTTGCTGTGGAGAAATATACATATAGTATTATAATGTTATTTAGTCATATCTCAGTAAGAGTTTTTTCAATGTCATCAATTCTCAGTGAATTTTAATCTCATTTTAAAACAATCAACTTTGCTTGATATAGCTGGTTGACCACAAGTCTATATTGATTGACCTCAATTTTTCCATCTCCTTTAATTCATTTCATCAAACTTCATTCCATTTTTTTCATCCTTTTGCTCATTGCCAAGATCCAATTGATAGGACATCAGTAAATCATATTGGTTTTGTTCATTCTCTTTGAAGACTGATCCCATGTTAGCCACTTTCTGCTCTTCTGGAGGTTTCTTCATGTTCTAAAAGTCTTACTGACAGCCAGTATTGCTGTTCCAGAGAACTCAGTAAGTTCTCTAAAAGAATCCTGTGTACAAGTTTGTCTGATCTCCTAACTTAAAAAAATGTTCTGCTCTAGTAGTTGTGTTCAACTTTCATCTGAATTAGTTTTGAAATTGAAATCCTGTCATTATCACTTGATATGTGTCACCTGCTGGAGTTTCTTTAAGGCACAGGACTCATTTTTCCTAAATTGTGATTATACCACCAACTTTCCTCTAGTCTACATCAGAAATAATAGTTTCCACAGTGGGACATTCTGAAATAATTTATACAAGTTACAGATGTAGTTCTTGCTTTTGTAGCTCCAGGAGATGTGTTTCCTTTGAACCTGCTTGACAAAGAAGATTGGGAATTGCAGATTTATTTGCAGTACATTCTGCATGCAAACATTTGTATCTGTGCTCATAGGCAATGGGTTTGTGGTTCCAGTTCCTCTGGGGCAAATGTAGCATAAGAACAGCAGTCTCTCTATTCTTAATCCGTTTACTCCTTGGTTTAGCATGTAGGGAAGGGTAAACCTTTGTCTTCCTCCTCTGTCATGCCCAGTATGATTTATTTCTCCGGGAGTACTCTGTTTAGAAAGAAAGCATAGTTTTCAGCAAAGCCCCAATTTTTGCTCAGTTTAGTAATTCCACAGGTCAGGTCACAAGGTCAATTGACTGCTGGAGTTCATACAGGCATTCAGCAGGTCAGCATATATTACAACAGAAACCTGATGACTTACCGCTCTTTCTCCTTACTATTAACCTAGCTCCACTACTACCGTAATAGTTTTCCCTTTGTTTTTAAGTCCAACCCACCTTAATCCAAGAAGAAAGTATCAGCACGGCATGAGAGTTCAGGAGTCACAGAATGCAATTTAAAACTGTATCACGGCCCCTGATTTCCCAGGGGGTTAAGCCAAATGTGTTAAGAATTTTAAAGGTAGCTGCCCCAGCAAATGCAAGTGAGGGCTGTCGCTGGGTCGGTGCCTGTCAGCGCCGTCATGTGTCAAACCCACGGTGAGGAGCAGTTTGTCTTTTTTACTAAGGTATGGGGTGATGCTTGGTTGGAGCAGAAGATCAGCTCCTTCACCCTGTCATTCACGGCTTCCCTGAGCCCTGTTTTCCCCACCTGAAAGCTGAGAGAGAGGACACTAGCAGGGACACTGCCTCAATTTATGAAGTATTCTCAATTTGGTGATCAAAAGTCTAATGTAGGAAATACACATTACAATCTGTAGTCTATACTCATTGGTTTGTGAAACTATCATTTCTCCTGTAGCTGAAGTTTTGGACACACTGTTATATTCAGTTTCTTTTAGGCTTCTGGGTTTTGCTTTGACAGATATGTGGGATCCTTTATCTTCTTGGAACATTTGTTTTGGTCCAGTCCTACACTAGCCTGTGCGCCCAGTACAGCCATCATTAACTACAGTAATGCTGCTGACCATTGTAACAATCTGCTTGAATAATTTAATTAGTACATTTAAACCCTGCTGATGGATTTACTTTTTTTCTGCAGTACTTCCTTGTTCAGCTTTTGACATGTAACATGATCTTGCATGATGTCTCATGTTATTTTTGGTTCAAGATGCACAATCTCCTTTGCATGTCTTTGACCGAGAATGCATATATGTAAATGTGCACTTGAATGCGTGCCACATACATTTAATGGTGAAAACGTAACATTTTTTTCCAGACACAGCATGGAATACAGCTATATGCTGCTCAGCACCTGAGAACATGTGAGGGAGGTTCTTTGTCATTTAATCCCGGTAAACAAATCTAAAAAGCAAACTGAATGACATTGAGCCAAGCAACCTTCAACTTTGTCTGTTCAGCTTTTCTTGAGTTGTGAATGTACTCATAGTCTTCACTTAAGGAGGCAGCAATTGCTTCAGAAAAGCTGCTAGCTGGATGAAAACAATATTTGCATATTAAATCACTGTTATTAGGTGTGCCAGAGGAAGAATGTGTGCATAAGTCTTTTCATGATCCTAGTGCTGCTAGAATAACAAGAAACATCATAAAGTTTACAGAAAAAAAAAAACATGATTTGGTACCAGAGCTGCTTTTTTTATTATTATTATTATTCAAAAGAACTGACTCCCTTCCTGGGTCCTTAGAAATCAGAAGACTATCTCTGATGTCAGTTGGGAGCAGGGGTAGACTGGTGATAAAGACATTGTCATCTGCTATATAGTACTATTTACAAAAGTGTTAACAGCAAAAGTCAGTCCCAAAGTAAAAAATAGAAAGTCTGAGTACCTAAATGGAGCACTGTTTGGATTAATTGGGCATCTCAGATGAAGAGTCCTTCCCTGCAGAAGGAATCTGCCATGCGAGTTGGACTCAATGATCCTTATCAGTGCCTTCCAACCTGAGGTGTTCTATGATTCTATGCTTTGTGCTGAAAAGGGATAGAGGAAGGTTAAAAATAAAGGAGTGGAGCAAACAGACCTACAGGAAGCACAGTATTTCAGCTTCCTCAGTAGCAGGTGAGGAATAAAGCCTAAGAAAGGCAAGCTAGCAGTGTCAGAAACACAGAATGTAGATAGTGGATGGTAGGGTTTTGTTGTTTTTTTTTTTTATGGAAAAAAAAAGAGCCCTTTGCCTATTCCTTTTAAAAATGAACACAAATGTAGCCAGAGTGATGTATTAAGATGGTGGTTTGTTTCTTCCTGCATCTTCAGATTTTTAAAAGCAGCATATTTAACAGGATCACAGGCAGGAAAATTGTTGTAGACGGAGGAGACCCAAGATGTGATTAAGGAATAAAAACGGTTTCAGAAGTGAAATAGAGAAAACAAAGACAAATTGAGTAAATATCTTGGCAGGTGCTGGTAGATTTACAAGCGGCAGATAAAAGAAGAAATTTAAAGTTTTACATAATAAGAGAGTTCCTTCAAGACTTAGAATTGTTTTCTTCTCAGATTTGCTTCACTTGGTTGCACAAAAGGCTGCTTTGTTGCTGTGTGATATACTTAAGGACTCTGGAGTCAGCATTTTTAAGTGAGTTTGTTTAACAGCAGGCTGCAGGAGAACAAAGCATAGCCATCTGTTTTTGCTGAATAATACTACAGAAACCCTTATATTATATTGATAAAGTTTTACAGAAAGCTACCTGGAGAACACTGAATGAACCAGAACTTCAGAACTGTGTTCTTTGGTCTGGTATGTACCAGAATAATGATATCCCCAAAGGATTTTATGCTAATAAGAACAACAATGACAACAACAAGAGGAATATTGTACTCCTTCAGCAGTGCCTCATTTTGCAGGGCTGATCCATGGGGGAATAAGCTACCTCTTGTTTTGTGTGTAGACTGTCATCTGAACACCCAGTAATAGTTGTGAATTATTGCTGTGGGAAAGCATTCATATTTGACAGCAACCAAACAAGTTGACTCTTTGCAGACCTCCCTTGCTCAGACCTCTATGCAGTCAGGTCTGGTTTGGAAATGGGAGGTCCACAATTGCTCATCCTGCTTGGGTTTGGCTCCTGCCCAGAGATAGACATCAACATTTCTGTCTTCTTGCCTTTTCTTCTTTCCTCACCTCTTCACTTGCTAACCACGGCATGAAGGAAGAGAGAACCCCATTGTTTGCTAAACTGTTTCTACTTCTAATAAGTTTCCATCATTTTTTTTCTGCTTAAGCCAGTTTTCTAGTTAAGCTTGTACTTCTCTAAGCATTTTTGGTGCTACTGAGGAACAGGGTTCTCTGGGGCAGAAAGTTATAATGCAGTGAAACGTGGTTTCAGCAAAAGCGGGGACTCTTAGAGATTAGCCTTTGAGCTGAGAAACAAGAGTGGTCTTTCACATGGCTGATTCAAATCACTTAATTCCTAATAATAAATCTATCAAATAGATTTTCATTTGTGCTGACATTTCTTCTGTTTTCTTCTAGATGCAAAAAGTTTGGCTGAAATGCTTATGAGGTAAGAATAGATTTAATGGTTTTAAATTGAAAAATGTCTGTCAACTATGGCATCATATTTAAAAGTTATAGGGACAAAGGGAGAAGTAAACCTTCTATTCCTAAATCCTTTTTCAAAACACACCATTTGACTGCTTGTTAAGAACTAGGACACATTGTTGGTTAAAAACGGGAGAAAAAAGAATTTGAGGACAGTATCTGTGAGGAAATACAATGGTAAAAAGCTGATAACTTTTGTTAGTAGATTAAATTATAGAAGCTGTGTCGTTCCATTTGGAGATTTGTCCTATTCAGAAAAATATTTTCATAATATGTACCAAAGTAATTGCTCTTCAGAGATCATATGATTGAAGGCAATAAGTGCCTGGATGCGAATATTTCTAAACTTTACAGTTTTATTTATGTAATTCACTATTGCTAGATGTTTATACCCGAAGGTATAGAGGGGCAGGTAAATCCATTTATTATTTTTCAGTTCTGTTCCATCAGCTCAGCATCCAGAAATCTAATTCAGTTGTTGAATTACAAAGGAATGACTATTCTGGCACCACAGTTTTTTCAAAGATGAAAATTTCTTATCTTCAATGTTTATTGTTTTGTTGGGGGAAAACACTGAACTTTAAAACTGCTGCATGTATTTGAAAATGGGATCACCAAGGGATTATTTTTAAATTCAAATGAGTTTTGGTTTGCTCAAATATCTTTTTGGTTTTAAGCAACAGATTAGAGAATGTCATAGCTATTTTCCAAATGAACCGTACTCTAAACCTTCTCACCCGTGATAAACTTCACCTGCTATTGTAAGAATACACTTACCCAAGACATGGTGACAGATGGTTTTAGTGTAAACTCAGCTCTACGCCATCATTCTGCAAATACATCTGAATAATCCCACTGATGTTAACAAGACTGGTCATGCAGGTCACATCATACCCTTCCTATTTGCCGGTTAGAAACCCCTGCTAGCAGCAGATTGCAGGTTTAAGCAACTTCAGGAAGATACGCTCTGATATTTTTCGGTGTTGCAGAAAAAAGCACAGATTAGCATATGCAGCAAGTCTGTTTCCTAACGAAACTCAGCATGGGCTGGATTAAACTCCTGAATGAAGAAATTCAGTCCCAGTGATAATCATGTGTAATACCTCTGCAACACTGGTAAACCTCTGCCTTAACCCTGGTTGAGTTCACTGGTCTTATCGCCACTTCTGCAAGGTCATTTCAGAGTCTCACTGCTCTGACACTCAGAAAACTCTATCCAACTGCCAACATAAGTGCCCGGTTTTGACCTTTTTTTTTTTTTGTTCTGCTGCTGGCAGCCTTCAAATTAAAGAGGTTCTTTTGCCTTTCCTGCCTGATGCACTCAGAGAGCAGTCAGGTCCCTTCCCAGCCTTTAGTTCAGAGCTGGTTTTCTGGATAAGTCATCTGCCACTGTTTCTTTTTGCTCTTCCTTTCAACAGCACTGAAATACAATCTTCAAGTCATTTTCTCAAATCTCATTTATTAACATATATTAACAAATAATCTTGTTTTTATTAAATAGTCGTATGTTATATTTCTCTTCTAAAACAAAGGCAAATGACTACTAAAACAGTACTTTAAGGGAAATAGGGGATATAGGCCTACCTTTGCAGACACGTTATAACTTGGAGCTCTCAAATTGATGCTGTTTTGGGGACCTTGGTTTCTACAGGCTAAATGCTCTGTCACTTGTGATAAATCTGTGAAATACCTCCAACTGAAACGTGAGCTACCTGCCATCTCTAGACGTTCCTAAAGATTTAGCACATTAATAATCAAAGGATAATAAGCCCTCTCCAAAGTAATAGTCGCATATTAGAAGATATTTTTATATCTTTTAGATTTCACCAAAATCTGCTGTGATAAAAATATCAAAAAAGAGGTTATGCTATGGGTTATGCCTTGGCATTTATTATTGGACAAAAAGCAGAAAAGATGATTCCCTGCTTGGTAGGAAGGTGTGAGGGACGGAGAGAGCTTTGTGTGTCTTCCCCGTTGAGGGGATTTCTATGAGCATGTGTAAAGCGGATTAAGAATGGAGCTTTAGTCTTTGCTTTGAAAGTCACTGGCTTTGGCTGTGCAAGTCAAATGTCTGAGGAGCCGGATAAGCCCCAGCAGTTAGCAGTTTAATGGGAGCTGCACAACTTGTTGCTGATACCTTAAACTAGCAAATAAAAATCCCTGCTGCTGTACAACGAGAGGGTTTTTTATGTTTCTCTTGGGTGAAAGCATCGGCCCAGCCAACTTCTTTGTAACAGTTCACTGTGAATTAGTATAGCAATCAACAGAGCTTTCTAATTTTGAACACGAGACGAGGCATCTTTTCTCCTCAAATACCCTCTGTCAGGCTGCTTATTTTCATGATTTAGTTTTCCATATATTTTTACAACAACCAATTTAGACACCAGGAAACCGTGAGGTGGCCTGACTCTCTGCCAAGGACCCGGAATGACTTTGGGTTTACAGAGCACCATATTTAAACCCTTTACATAACTAGCTTTATAGGTTTAACCCTCTCCTGTGCATACAGACAGTCACTCAAGTAAGTATTTTTTTATTAAAGGTCCAGAAAGATTATTTAAAAGGAGCTGTTCTTTTACCTATGCACACTCTTTCAGAATATATTATACACTGTACTTGCTCTGGGAAAAGGCCCATTTATCCACAGACTGTACATAAAAGCTGTACTCAGTCAGACCCAAAGGCCCACATACCCAAGTATCTGTCTGTCATAGTGGCCAAAAGCAGATGCCTGGGTAGAGTAAAAGGCTATAGCAAATACATACCTGTTCCCCAGACAGGCTCTCAGTCTCTAACAATTTGCAGCTTAGAGATTCATTGAACCGGAGGGAATTAATTGTGTTATACACAGATCCTTACAAGGTCTGACAGGTAAAGAACAGCCATAGCACGTGTTTGAGTTTGGGGATTTTATATCTGTGGGTTAAGGAAAATATAGGTAGATGTGTTTCCTCCCTTTAAAGAAATAATCATTGGGCTCCTCATCCACCAGACTGGATGTGATACAGCAATACTTTGATGCCTGAATTTTCCTAGGTTAGAAAATACTTGGGCACCAAACTTCAAAACTGCAATCCTAAAAATCTTTGCCTCGCTGCCAAGTCCTAGAGGCACTGAATTGCTGTTGGCACTTTAGGTTCTTATAACCTGCAAGTTGAGCTACCGTGGTCTGCAGAAAATAATTCAAAATTCCTTGAGCCAGAAAGAGATAGCATGCTAATCTGCAGCAACCCTCTTGCTACCGCCAATTGCCTGTTCTGTGTTTGGACACGCCATGTTACGGTGCTGCTTCGTACAGGAGAATTAATTAGACCAGTAAGGAGGAGAAGAGAGATCACACAAAATGAGGCAGAACTTTTGAGCATAGTAGGGAATTTTCCTGAATATAGAGAGGTCTGGGTTCCAGTTCTGGCTTGAAGGACCTTCCACGTATTTTGTATAAAGCTATACCTGAAGCCAGGAACAGGATTCAGAATTCTCTCTTAGCAGGTGAGCAATATAACTGCAAACCTGGGGAACTGTCCTCCTGCTCCCTGTGGTCCAAACAATACCTTCTGTGGCGTTGAGTACTTTGCAATAGTAGGAATATAGAGTGTTTGTACTACAGAAGAGCTTCTAGCTCTCACTGGGATTCTGGGGATTGCATTCTCTGAAGATGCCTGATTTGATGCATTTGTCTCCTGCGTCCCTGGTAAGCAGAGGGGGGTGCAATAATACATTTATTATACTCAATTATGCATTGCACAAATTCTATATGTATCTGATTGCATGTATTCAACAACTATTGGGTTATTGAGTATGAACTGAAATTGGACCTCAGAAATTCAGTTTCCTACTTGAACACTTGGTGATCAAACTTGAGGTTTGGTCTATGTATCTTGGACAAACCCAAAGTAGTCCAACTTTTCAAGGGCATGTATTCAAGCATATTTGGCATGCAGATAATATATTAGTCTCTGATTCTCTTAACATTTCAGTAACTTGAGTGGAAACCAATAGGAGAGTGGCATCTAATCCATGCAGAGACTTTGCAGAGACTTTGAGAACGTCAATGTGGAATTTATCTGCATTTTAGGATCCTAAATATCTTTGAAAATTTATGTGCTTAATAAAACACTGTGACTACTATTCTCTACTGATTATATATGCAGAAAAGTCTGGCAGCCCTTGGGTAGCTTTCCTGATATTTTGCTTCCATAATGATTAAATGAGGCACCAGTTGTAGGCTGTTTGAATGCATTTCAGCTATCAATTTCTATATGATGGCAACAGTACCGTCTAACCACCCAGGTTAAGACAGATGTTGAAGTTTCAGATACACAGATAACATTAATGCTGGGGACCACAAGAGCAGGGAAAGTCAGAAGGTGAGAATCAGCCAATGATGTTTACCTGTGTGCCTTGCAGATCTCGCTCTTGAATTCGGAGCAGAATTACTGACCATGTGACATGGAAATTCCTCCTAAAAAGGACTCTAGGAGAACATCCAAGCCTGCAATAGTTAGGTCTTGCTCACCTGGAGACACAGCAGGAAGTTAAGGCAAATTGTCTAGAAATGTGGGGTCATCACACATGCATTAATTTCCTACACAGAGGCCCTCGCTCAGGGAAGAAGTGAGCTTATCATCAAGCAGCTTAATAGTCCTCTGCTGATTCCATTAACAACAATAATTCATTGCCAAAGGAGCATTAAACTGAGTGATCTACAGCTATTTTACACTAGAAAATGAGCCTCCACTTGGATTTTAAAGCTATTTGAAGTGTGAGCACTTGGATCACACTACTGGTTGATTCATCTTAACTTTCCTCAGCCTCCCTGCGTGATGAAGTATTTGCAAATATTTCCTCTCTTCCAAAGAGTAATTACATCTAAAAGGCCAAAAAGTTCCTGGGATTTTAGTGCAGTCTGAAGGTTTCTTGGTGCAAGCTCTGTACTAGGAATGATTATAGCACTCAGTTTTACTATCCATTTTCATTTGCTTTCAGTAGACAGCTCATTTAAGAAGTCATTTTCTGGTACACAAACTTCAAAATGAAATTGTTTCAATTTGCATGATGATAGAATAATTGGTTTATGTTCTTTTTTCGAATATTGCATCAATCAATTAGAAATAATCCATGAATGTAAACAAGATTTGCAATTTTACTCCTGGGACATCAATAGGACTGTAACCTTTATTTAATTTATGCAATTTATTAATGGAATCCCTAGTTATTAATTTGCTTTTTCATTGATCAATTCCAGTGATATTTGGAATTTATCTAATGAAAAATAATGGAAAGCTAAAAAAATAATTAGAAATTACTCAAGACATCATTTTCCTACCAACCTGTTCTATCAGCTGTGTGTCTCTTTATTCATATTCATGAGGAATGAAAGAAAGGGTCCATCTTGCAAAGTGTTTTTACTAATTTCATTACATAATAACACTTGAAGAAAAGTATACGAAATTTTTAGGAGATCCCTACTGATAAAGAATAGACCAAACCCCTCAACACTATGCATTCATCTAACTGTTTGTCATGTGCAATATATTAAAATCATGTACTTGTTCTGAAGAGAGGAAAATCAGATGTATGAGTAATTGGCTGATTACTGTTATATTATTTTTTGTTTGAGCTGGACAGATTTAAAATGTGGAAGTTTGCAAGTATCTTTTCATTTAGGCTGAATGTTAATGTGTTCACTTCTCTTTTGTTTTTAGCAAGAACACCAGGACATCAGATACACTTAATAAGCAGCAGCAAACACTGAGGATGCACATAGACATTCCCAGAGCACAGCTTCTGATTGAAGAGAGGGACACGATGGAGACCATTGGTAAACTCTTCTTGGGTTTATTTTCACTGGTTAATGTAACAGGCACTTTAGGTGGACTTCCTCTACCCCACACCTTTTCTCCACTGCACACATCAAAAAAAAAGAGCTACAAAGTAACTTGCCACATTTGAAAAAAGAACAGATTTTTTTCTCCCCTTTGAATCATTTCCCACTTTAAGTAATCTCAGTAGAGTATTTAAAATAATGCAGGACATTAGGAAAATTAAGCTGGGGGAAAGAGCCACTTGAAGAATACGTAAATGAAGACTGACAGTTTTATGATTTTCATTTGGATTTCTCTTTTGGCTTTGACTATATAGTGGGATCACTGGCACTACTTATAAGGAAAATGAAGTTCTTAAACTACAATATCAGTATTTAAAGATTTGCAACAGCCAGCTTCTAAAACTTACACATTGCATACTGTATCCACCTGTTCATAGTAAATGATATTTCAACATTTTGATCAGTTTTAAGCTTTTGTTTATCTATGTAAAATTCAAATCTAAACTGTTTCACAGAACAGAAAACAAGATTTCTCATGTGGCTGGCACATAGCTGAACTGTCATGAAAACCAGATTTGTTTGGTGTTGGGTTTTTTTTCCAAATAATTTAAACACAAGATGTCTGAAGTCTCAACAGAATAAAAATACAACCTGATCTCGTGAGTGCATGGGTACACACTGCAGCAAGACCCTCCAGAATGACTGATCTTGTTAGACCTCACTTTTTTGGATCAAAATCTGTGTAAAAGCAGCCTGTGATGGCTGAGAATGTAACAGCATCCCAGGGACAGTGTGGCCAGAGAGGAAAGCTCTGCAAGCTGGGAGCAGCATCTCTGCATCTCCTGTCCATGCCCGCATTAGGGAGGGACAAGCTGCTTTAACCCCGCCCCCTGTCACACTTGCTGCCAGTCTGGCATGGGGAGGTGGCCTCAGGGGACATTTCACAGTTTGTGCTGCAGATTTGAAAAGGACACCTATGCTTCACCTGAAATACAGACTTTTTTTAATCCTGACTTCAGCTTCCCAAAGTTTGCCTCTGTGATGCAGTCTTTTGTGCCAAGCTTCATCCTAAAGACAGCCTTTACTTTTGAATTATAGTTGCTGAGCAACAGGGGGTTATAGTAGAAATACCATTAGTGCCTTAACTGCAGCAATGCGATCAGTCCCTTGGTAATAGCCAGCTCTCCACAAAGCACTCAGAATAAGCAGGCACTTTGGCAGTCTTTGACATAGTTTACTGCCAAGAGGTTTTATTCCCAACCTGAATAAGCGCTCATCTTTTGCCGGAGACAGAGTAATTTGATTTCGTAATGTTTATTCTATTTATGGCCTTCTTTGGGTAAAAAATGCTAGTTATGTTATTGTGCAGAACTGTTCGCCTTAATGGTCTCTTGTCACGTTAAAAAAAGAAGAAAAGACAACAAAAAACAGGAATGCGTAGAAGTGGATCAACCTTTGCTGACTAGGAAATGCATGGAAACCCCACTACTGCCAGTCCACTTAGAAATATATTACAAAGCTATATAACATAACATAGCAAGAACTTCTGGATTTTATTACTATTATGAATGAATGAAAAGACTGTAAAGAATGCAAAAGAAAGTCTGACAGCATGCAAATAGTTGTTCTGCAAGCACAAAGTCAGTGAAAGTTTTATTGCTCTTAAACCTCATGATCAAGTGGACCAGATTCCTCTTTGGAGAGAAAGAAATATAATACAGAGATCACAACTGAAAAAAAAAAAAAGAAGAAGAAAAAAGTGAGTGCTGTATAGCACTCACTTTCTGCAGAGATCAAGGTCTGTGTAGAAATTTGGTGAATATATACTACGCCATAGGGAAGCGATAGGTAGCAGAACCATACAGCAGTAAGGTCAGTGCTCACCTTTTTCTTCCAGTCCTTCCCTTCCAGTCAGGCTTCACCTCACACCTTTCTTTTTGCAGCTACAGGAAAGCTGATACTCAGCTAGACTGACTGTGCTGAGAGAAACTTATATGACTCACATAAAGATCTCTAAAGCTTCTTTTCCCAAACTACAGTAGTGACATTTGGTGCAGAAAGAGCTGGTAGGACTTAGCCCTTAGCTTGCAGAACAGCAAAACACTGGACTTAAGGATGCTTAGCTGCCCTGCAAATATATTTCTGCTGTCTTCACTATGGTATTCACGTGCTTAAAAATAAGCAAGCTCCCTAAGAACAGTCTTGGGGCATGGCCATCTCTTCTGCAATATTCACTCTGGAGAAAAAAGCTGACTGGTAGAGGGTTAGACAGTATCATTACCTAATGACTTCCTTTTGAGAAGGCATGGGTGATTTCACCAAGGACATTACTAATTGTGTTTATAAAGATAAATAAATTGAACGTGTTGTTGAAAAGCTCAGCTGAGCTCTCTGAAAATGAAGGGGGAATGGGCAGTGTTCAAAAGACGTGAAAGAAGGAATTAGGGCCAAAAATAATTACACACAAATTAGCTTTTTGGAAGGATGCTTAATAGTCTGTCTCAGTTCCACATCTCTAAGTTGAAATCACAAAGAAAAACATGAAAATTACACTTATTCTTCAGTTTTGTATGAACTTTGAGTTTAAACCCAGAGGCTCCCAAGCTATGGTACACACTTCAAAGCCATGTTCAGCCCTACAGAGAAGGAGCTGCCACTGTCAGTGGTGATGCCCAGCTGAAAATAAGTCTGGGCATTTGCTGTAAAGCTCTTATGAAGGCAAACCCAAAATTTGTTGCTCATTATTTGATGGGTTTTTTTACTTACAGATGACAGATCAACGGTTCTGCTCACTGATGCTGACTTTGGAGAGACGTCTAAGCAGAAGTCGCTGACTGTCACCCACACAGTACATTACCAGTCTGTGTCACAGGCTACAGGTCCACTGGTGGATGTTTCTGATGCCCGGCCAGGAACAAGTAAGCATATAAAAGAGTGTGTTATCTGGAGAGGAGAAAGCTATAAGAAAATGAATACTGTGCTCCTGCATTTGCATCCTCATGGGGTTTTTTCTTCAGTCTGAAAGTTGAGAGAAATCTATTTAGGTCAGCAGAGAACATTTCTTATACAATTTCTTTTAGGGATTCAATATGCTAAAAATTGCATATGCATCTGAAATGTAGGTGTAATTTGAAATAATTCATACCTGGGTTTGATTAAACCAAATGCATGCTAGGTTTTAATTTCTAGAATTTATTGGGTAAATTAGCTCAATGGCTTTTAGTGTCTAATATATTTTTGTCTCGGTGATCAATCTTTATTGTATTTCAAAATGCATCTTCCCTCCTTACTTCTCCATCAGGCAAGAAATACATTTCTCATTATTGCTTTTCTGAGAAAGTTGTATTTCCAGTTTTAGTAATTATGGTAAATTACTTTTCCCAGATATATTTATGCTAAGTTATTCTTATAGTGATTAACATACTATCATAAATTAATATACTGCTGAAATTCATTCTTCTTATTTCTCTCATGAATGTGTTCCGTATCTATCTATGTAAATGCAAAAGAAAATCATTAGATTGAAGGAATACTTATGAGTTAAGAATATTGCCAAAGTGTAGTTCATTAGCGGTGTGCAATTTCTAAAATCTCTTGAATTATTTCTATCCCCTGACCATTTCAGAGTTTTACTTGGTGAGTTCGGTGAACAAAAATGCTGAAAGCTCAGTTGCTACACTGCAAATTGTTTGAAAAATCTTCATTTCATCTCCATTTCCACCCCAGTCTTTATAAATGATCACTGTTCTAGTCCTGAGCTTGCTGCTTTTCTAACTCTGACAGTTTTAAAATATGGTTGAGGACTAGATTAGTACCATCATTTTTCATCTATGGAGAGTCATGGCATTTGAAATAGAAGAGTCAAGATGCAATATTTGTTTTCTTTCTGCTACCACTCTTGTCTTGCTCCTTTGGTTCATGTACATGCTGTCTAGCCTGCTCACTAAGAGTGAAAAATATCATCATATAATTTTTATCATGTTGACAGATCAAGAGCGTCTGAGTAAACAACAGACCCTGCCTTTTCTAATAAGGAAAGAGGCATCACCCCAGAATTGCATGCCTGTATCATACCACACCATTTTATAGCATCAGCACCTTCCATACTTAATCCCTTTTTTGTGTGCTTGATTCCACTGAAGTCAGGGAAAGAATTCCTTCATGTTAAACTTGGATTTAACTCATGTATAAGAGTGTGATCTGTATCCAGCTCAGCTTTGGAAGTAGAAATCCACCATCACTTTTATTATGCAGTAAAGATCTGATTGCAGCAGTGGACAGGACTGAGTCAAAGACTTTTAGGTAGTGTTCTCTGGATTTAAGATAGTAATATAGCTTTTGATGGAGGCTGGGCTATGAGATTTTCCACAGCTTTCTCTGTGAAGAGGTGAGCAATGCCCAAGTGGGTGGCTCAGAGGTTTATGGATCCTCCCGTCTAAGCATACTCACACTCAATGATTGGCAAATATTCCCTTACAGCACTTTTTAAGTTGTTCTCTAGTTCTTTTGTATTTATTTATAGAAGAGGTATGCTCCTTTGCCTCGCTCACCTCAGTTATCTACAGTTATGTTTCAGCATATGACAGCGGAACTGGCTTAACAACTGGGGCACCAGATGTGCGCTGTTTTCCATCACACAGGCAGCTCTGGAGCTTGCTGCATCTGTGCTACAGAGTCCCTTCTGCAGGCGCAGCACAGCTGGTGCAGAGCTACTGCTCAGCACATGCTCAGCAGGACAAGCACTGACCTCCTGCGTGCTGGTAGCAGGCTCTCCCGCCTCCTTCAAATTGCTGATGAAAGCCTACTGAGTCATGGGATCAGAGAACAGTTGAGGTTGGAAGGGACCTCTGGGCCCTGGCTAGTCCAACCCCTCTGCTTAAAGCAAGGTTAGCTAGAGATGCTTGCCCAGGGCCATACCCAGGTGACTTTTGAATATCTCCAAGGATGGTGCCTCCACCACCTCTCTGGGCAACCTGTGCCAGTACTCAGTCACCCTCACAGTAAAGTGTTTCCTGATGTTGAGGGAAGCTCCCGTGTTTCACCTTGTGGCCATTGTTTCTGGTCCTGTCACTGGGCACTGCTGAGAAGAGCCTGGCTCCATCCTCTTTGCACCTTCCCCTTAGGTATTTATATACATTGATGAGATTCCCCTGATCCTTCTCTTCTCCAGACCCAGCACTGTGCCAACAGGTTTCCCACCAGCACTCTTCTACTGTCCTTCATGTCTTCCCTCTTCTGGCTACATGACAGCCATGTGCCAACTTTCCATAGCGGGTACAAGCACTGGTTTACACTGACAGGCTGCTCACGTCATGCCAAGTGTGGGTTTGGATGTTAGCCATGTGAGGCAGCTATGTGTTGCACTACCAGGAGGATCAATTATCAGTGGCACTGGGTTCATATTTTTCCACTGTGGTAGGGGGAAGATGTGAAATAGGAGATCAGACCATAGCTGGTATTTGTAAATAAATACCTTGTTCCTTTGAAGCAGCAGAATAAAAATTCTTACTGGGAAGGCTTAGGCAGAAGCAGTGCTCAGAGTCATTATCTGGGTATTGTTTTTTTCTTTAAATTGCATCTGCTAAAGTCTCTTACCTCAAAGACTGACAACTTCACCATTTGAATGTCAAAGAACATTTGAATAGATTTGAATTTTTCATTTCTAATACCCTTTGTCTCTATTGTTAGTAATCCTTTCAGAAGCTTCCAAGAGAAATCCTTCAGTGCTGATTTAGTCACTTTCTGTTTGCCACATAATGATTTTTCTATTCCACTTGCTTTGTTAGTGAGTACAAGCTTCACTTTTACAGAAGAACAATTTATTAACAAAATTAATGAGGTCAGTTTTGGCAGATAATTCTCTTTTACTTCCTCGGTCACCATATTATCTCTAGGACAATAAAAGTTAAAACATTGCTGAATTTAAACAAGTAACGGATGATTTTTAAAGGTTAAGATATTCCATTTATTTACTAAATTTTTAAAACAGTCAAATCTTTATGAACCTGTTCCTAGTAAAACTCTGATGGCACTATTACAGGTTATGTTTTAGATTGTGGCTACTTGTTAAAAACAACGGGGAATCTGTAGCTGATTAATACCATAATATATTAAAAGCAGTAGTAAAATGTCCAGAACAGGAAATTATATCACCACATTTCCGAGCACATGTTTTTACAAACTGAGAGTAGGTACCGGTACCTAGTGTAGGTTGTTTCTGAGGGCACAACTATGCTGATAATTTACCTTAGACTTTGCTTCAGATGTGGTGTGAAATCCTGACCAGATCTACTGGCTTTGTGCTCTTTCACATCCCAGAGTGTTTTTGGTACTGGAGAACAGCTTATGTTGGAGTAAAGTGATAATGAATGTGTCAATGGGAGATTGGCTGGGCTCTCAGCTCTTCAGTTGCATCCTTTTTAAAATGTATGGTTTCATTAGGAGAGGGTATTTCAAAAAAAATGTTAGAAGTTTGGTAATGAACACCACTTTCACCATTCATTTTTCCCCCCCAGAGAACGTTTTGTGGTTTTGGGGTTTTTCAGTGGCCATCCCCTTCTGACAGGGTTTGTTTCCTTATCAATTCAAGAGCCTAGTGGCAAAGACCCTCTCTGTTATCCATCACAGATCCTACCACAAGGAGGAGTGCCAAAACCGGACCCACAGCTCGCAACCGCTACGCTAGTCAGTGGACCCTCAACAGACCTCACCCTACCATATCAGCTCATACCCTCACCACAGACTGGAGGCTGCCCACCCCCAGGCCAGCTGGGTCAGTGGACAAGGAAAGCGACAGCTACAGCGTCAGCCCCTCACAGGACACAGGTACGGGGTTCTCTGCAGGCCTGCTCTGTGAAAACAGGACGGCAGTAGCTGCAGTAACCTTCTTGGTTCTCGAAGTACTTCATTTGGTGCTTAGGTGTCATTATTTTTTTCCTTGCTAGGGTGTTTTTCTGCAGGCTATTTATAAGGGGTGCACCACAAATGCATATAGTGCCAATGATAACAAATATTGTGCTTGTGGTTTCTCATGCCACACATACATACTGGAGTCCTTTGAAATATACAGTGGTAAGTTTTCCTGTAGCTGAAGTGCTGTACTTCCTGTATCTGAAGTAAAAAGTAGGAGGATTTGCTGCATGAAATGACACTGACCAGGAAGGGGCAGTATTCGCAACCAAGAATATGGGGCAGTATTAGCAACCAAGAATATGCCTGCGTCATAGATGGAATGGTTTTAAGGTTTGAGCTACATTGAGGTTAGTATTTTCCTTTTCCCATTCATGTAATATGTTCATAGGATTTATTCTAACCAGAAAAAATGAAAGGGAAAAATCTGGAACTGCAGCAGCTAGCTCTGACTTTCCCAAGAAACAGCATAGGTTTATTCCTCTAGATGATAAGTGGGGAGACACTGAATACATTTTCTGCCTGCAGTCTTCATCTTTCCTTGATGTCTTCACATTATAAATGCAATTGTAACTGGGGGAAAAAAAAAGCTTTCTTCTCTGCCCTACACTGAACAAGTGACAAAAAAAGCCAAATAAATGAGTAAATGATAAAGCAGAAGAATAGTCACGATGCAAATTTAACAAAGGTTAAATATGATGAAAGGTAGAACACTTTTCAAAGGTATGCTTGACAGAAGTGAATCCAGGCTTACTCTGGCCTCCTCAGAAGGAATTGCCTACTTTCTATCCTCGTTTTAGGGAAAAATGTTTGTCACATGAAAAAGCTACGTGTTAGGGCTACAAAGCAGTAGATGTGACTGGTCTTTCACCATGAAAACCAGTATAACTGGTTTTATGGTCTTTATAAGAATAAGCATCTGACTTCCCTTACAGGTTGGGGTTGGCGTTCTCATCTTTTCATAGTTCATCCTATATAGGGGTTCATCATATAGGGTAATGGCTCCCAATAGATACCTCTACCCCGCTGACAAACTTCATCCTGATTTCTTCGGGTAGAATTATCATAAGGGTTTAAGGATTAACTCTAACAGCCATACAGATACATATATTAATACCAAATATTATTACAGAAACCCTTTTTGTAGACATTCCAGATTTCAGGTTCGCTTGCCTGTGTTTCAACATTTTGTTACCCAAGGATATTTTCCAATGCACATGGCAAAGGACAGAAAATTCAATTTGCTCTGTGGTTTAACAGACAGACTACATGCAATTTGGTAACCAGACTACGTAATCTATGTTTTAACATAGCTACTTTCCTACTCTGTGTCTACCCTTGAACACACAGTGATTTATGTAAGGGATACCAAGCTTTAGATCGTGCTCAGGAAAGGTTTTCTTGTGCCAAAATGTAGCTCTATTATGCCACTTGGTTTCTGAGAAAATAATAGAGTCAGTTTAATCCGAGTACTTCAGAAGTTTAAAATTTCCAAATAAACCTTATAATAAATGTATCTAAATTATGTGCTCCAGAACCAATTGAACTAACATGCACATTTGATCAGTTTTCCAATATGGAGTTCAGATTTCTGAATCTAGTTGATCCAGTTGATATTTATCAGAATTTAGCACTTCTTATCAAAACTATTCCAGGTTTACAAAACAGTAGCTTTGAAGCTTCAAAGAAATGTGTTGCAGCAGTTCATAGCTGTAACTAACTTCAAACGTTCTAACTAGAGGCCATTAGAAATTTTCTGATGAACCTAGGTTTCATGAAGTTCCGTCTGGGCTTGGACAAACTTTCACCAAATCTTAAATAGGTGTTCAAGCAGATCCTTACTGGAATATTCTCCCCATTGTATGGGCTATGGGAAGCGGCATGTCTTCACCTTCATGGACCAAACTGGGACCTTTGCATGACCATCTTACAGACACTGCTCTATGGCACTGGGCAACTTCAGTCTTCCAGGAGTTTCCAGTTGATCAGAAATTTGGAAAGACATTATTTTGGTCTGATATACAAATCAAATGTGAAAAACAGAATTATATTTCCCGTGAAAAAAAAAAAAAAACCAACAAAAAACAAAACCACAAAACCCAAAACAAACAAAAAACCAACACAAAACACTTGTTTAAGTTCTGGCCTGCTCAAAATCTTAAGCAAGTTACAACATATTGTAGAAGTACTTATCATTTTAAATAATGCATGGCTCTATTTACAAGTGGCAGAAGTGTTGATCTTTGTGCACAATGAAAACTGATGCAAGGATCCTAGGACACAATAAAAAAGATTAAGATTTGCAATAACAGCACAGTTGCCTCTGGCTGCTGTAGTAATCCCATTTTTATGAATTAGCTATTACATTGTGCCTGTTTATTGAAAATCACCAACAATGTCTGAAATTGCAGAGATCTTGTGATGAAACATGACTTCTGCCCAGGGAACTTTTGAAAGTCCTCTGCTCTTCGAGGCCACTGAAGTGGAAGTGTGATGGGTGCAACAGAGCACTGATTTGTTCCCGCAGAAATAAGCACTGCATTTCCAGAACGCTTTTTAATGTATCAGTAGCCATTTACATCTTCAATAACAGTGCTTGTTTCAGAAATATTGATATTCTCAGAAACTCATCAGCAGAAAAGAAGACCTTGTACGTCATAATAGCCTGTGTGTCAAATAGGAAGCCCCCATTAGCTTCAGAAGCATTGAAAAATGCACCTGAATGACTGCAGGCTGGTAGCTACCAAACACTGTTGCTTTTTTAAGACCTTTGTTCCATATGAAATGACTTAGTATTTTACCCATGTCTGAGACAGTCAGAGACAATGCCTGAGAGACATTGCCTTTATATTTGACCTTTCTCCTTGGGGCTTTGTCAAAAAAAACAAAGATTGTAACAGGTACAGAAAGATTATCCTTTCTCACCTAGACATCAGCTCACACAAATATTTCTGAGATGCATTAAAAAGATAATATAAAGAAGATTTTCCTCATTTTGCTAAATCTGTTCTGGGGATTTCTAACTTTTTTTAAGGCATTTAACTTTTAGAGAAATTATTTTTTTGAAAAATGAAAAATGTAGTCTTTTTCATGTTCTAAAGGCTATTTCTTCTAAACCACAAATTTAATTCTAAGCCACAAAATGCTGCTAGAAGAAGACTTGAGTTTAGATTATGTGTGATTACCAAGTAACTGACTAAACTAAAAATTGTGCAGACATTTAAAGTGAAACAGACTCATTTAAATCACCTTGCTAATTTCAAGGGCTCTGCATTTTATTAAGAAATGCTATCACGTTCATAGCTTTTCTTCTGAAAAGGAGTGCACAGATGTTTTTCTTTCTCCCATTATTTATATTTCTGATGTTTAGATCGAGCAAGAAGCAGCATGGTCTCCACAGAAAGTGCCTCCTCAACATACGAAGAGCTAGCAAGGGCGTATGAGCATGCAAAAATGGAAGAGCAGCTGAGACATGCCAAGTTCACCATTACAGAATGCTTCATATCAGACACATCGTCGGAGCAGCTCACGGCAGGGACTAATGACTACACAGACAGTCTGACCTCAAGCACGCCGTCAGAGTCGGGGATTTGCAGGTTTACCGCATCCCCCCCCAAACCTCAGGATGGAGGGCGAGTGATGAACATGGCAGTTCCCAAGGCACATCGGCCAGGTGAGACATTAGAGGTAACATTTTGGTCCTTGGGGTGAGCATATCACCCCATGCCTAGGCTGGGTAACAGGAGGGGGCATACCACAAGGAAGAAAGAAGGTGCACAATATATCCTATGACTACTTACAGAGATAATTGCTTTTTATCCCAGCTGATATAGCGTTTGAGTATATTGTCCGATATACAGAAAAATTAGGAACTTGAAAATCCAGGAACAGACAGGGACTATCTAGGCTGTCAAATCCATTCCTCTGCAGCTGCAGCCATCAGGCAATAGACCCTTCTGGGATAAATAAGACCATATGGGGTACATATGCCCATCTCCAACTCAACCCACCCACTAATAAAGCGTGTCTTACAGCAATACTTTGTGCTTGAGAGCAAAGGTTTGCCATCAGAACAGTTCATAAAGACAGATTGTAAAAGATGTACTATCCCTTCTGCCTTGTAGCTTGTCGAAGATGTAATAACCCTTCGGTGATGTTCTTGAGCTCTTATACTCTCTTTGACATCTCCTAATATCAAACTAGGATTGTATAAAGGGGGGAGAATTAAAAATGGAGAAAATGAAGACAGTGCAATAGCTCAAGGGATATGGAGCCTTCTACCTTCAGACAAATTTAAACCCACTCCAACTTCTTACCGACTGAACGTGCCTGAGGGACATCCGTCTATTGGGCTGAATCAAATTTCCAGTTAACAAATAATTTTGTTTCTAGTGATACCCTAGTGCACAATAGCATAGGTAGATTATTTGTGATACTCTGAGATCAAATACATGACATAATATTCTCAGAAGATTTGTCAGCCTTCATTACATAATACATGATGTGACATCGTGGAGGAGGATTTAAATGGGAAAAGGGCACAATTATATTTGTGTGCTTTTCCTGAAAACATTATTTATTTTATTTTATTTTGTACATAAATTTGCCAGTGTGGGTGGGGTTACTTATATACAAAGAAAGTAATCAGTAGTGCTCATATATGTAAAAAAGAGTGATGAATAAACTATAGTCTTTTGCTTAATATACACCATAAATAGAAAAGCAGTTGTTGTGAGGACAGAGAAATGGAAGATAGCCAGTGGTATCAGGAAGGTCATTCAAAAGCAGGACCTGACACTGAAAAAAAGCATAAAGAGTTTTGCAAAAGAAAGCTAAAAGAAGAACATGGGAAGAAAAAGACCAAACAGAAGGCAGGAAGTTAAAACAGAAAAGCAGGAAATTAGTGTATCATACAGATATATAAGAGGGAAAGTAAGTAGGAAATAAAATAGTGAGAGAAATGACTGATTTCTATGTAGTCACAGAGTAGAACCACAAACCCAGGAGCTGTAGAAATAGATAAAGATATAAATAATTTTCATTTCTAGCTTGGGATAAAGCAAGATAAATATTTGTACTTGCTCTGCTAAAGGGAAGTATCTGCATTCACAGCTAAGTCAAAATTGCAGCCCTCTCCTTCCAGTCAGTCAACAAACATTTTTTATCACTTCTTTAACAAATAGCTTACTCTCTTCCTTTCATGTTCCAAATACATTATTTATGCATACTTAGTATTTGGAAATATTCTAATATATTCCATATCAAGCTATTTTTCTTGAGGGTATACAGCACCAAAAGTTGGTCCCTGCATTTGAGTTAAAAGCTTGCAGGGTTGGAACATCATCAAAGCCCCTCTAGTGAATTTCAGACTTGTAGCCATCTTTAGCTCTGTTAGTTTAAATGTCTTGAATTTGTACCTGCTTTTCTTGACTGGCTTTAGTGTTCCTTTGCAGCAAGGAAATTAAATGTATTATGAAATTAATAATTAGCTTCAGTACCTTGAAAGAAATGGAATGTTCCAGTGGAGCAACTTGAACGTTGGACCATAAATACTGAATGATATGTTATTAAAGGATACTTTATGAAGGGCTTTAAACAAAAACATATCGGCAGAAAGAATTTTCAGTAGTAGCAGACAGACCAATATTTTTAGTGTTCAAATAAGGGAGGAAAGACTTATAGGGCATCTTTCTTTTTTTCACCTATTACTTCAGAAATTCTGCGGAAGTAATTAATAATTCAAATATAATTAATCAAAGTAACTCTATATTTGGGAACATAGAGAAGAAATGCAATAGTTAAGGTATTTAGATTAAGTAGATGAGAATATCTGAGATGAAACACTGACTATGCTGCTTTAGCACATCTTTCTCCTTCCTTGAAATCAGACTTTTCTTTCAAGACAACTTTTATCTGTTTTCATGGTGCTTTGCTTTTCTTCTCCCCCAACTCAATCGCTTTCTTGTACAATGTCACTTTTAATAACTTATGCCTCCTCCTTCCTAATTTCTGATCTCACTTTTCAAACTGCCTGTAACGCTACCTGCTGAAACTTTTACAGTTGCAATAAAGGTTTAGGAGTCTGCAATAAGTAGTATTTGTTTTTCAAAATAATCCCCAACAATTGTAAGACAGTCTGAGAAAGATTGTAACAAAGCGCTATTTTGATAAATGGGACATTTTGAAACTTACCTACCCAGCTGCAACTCTACTCAGGAAAGGTAACAACGGAGTTTATTTGTGAAGACTTTGTCAGCCATAACTGAGCTATTATAGCACCTACTTCTTAGCTTATTGCTACCATAAGCTTTTGGTATGAGCAAGCAAAATTCTAGACGATCTGAGGCTTGGCTTCAGAAGACCTCCCTGTGAGTTTCCAAGGACATCCCAGCTCATGTCACTGATTGTTCCCATGTATTCCAGGGCCTGACAACACCCTGCTGTGACATTCTCAGCAACTTAATCAAAATATTTGATCAACCCATCAGCTTGAATTATATTTAGATGGCTCATCAGATGTTTAGGCAAGCTTAGTAATTGATCATTTCTAACACTGTAACTATGAATTAGGACTGTCTTTTCAGAATTTCTACACATTATGTACAACTCTAACTCTACAATTAGTAATGCATGATAGTTGATTGCCTCATATTCTAAACCCAATTTAAGTCTTCTAATAGACCTTTTCCCTTGCAGTCAGCTGGTGCTGCAGATACTCGCTCTGGTCAACAGTCAAAACTGTTTCTGACTTCTGGATTTCTGCACCTTTTTCCTGACATTCAGTTTACAGAAACAAGACTCAGTTTCATGAAGTCAGCTAAGACATGAGAGCTAAAAATGAAACAATTTTGCCATGAAATGATAACAATAATTTTATAAAGAAAAATAGGGCAATCATACTTAATGTCACAGTAAGCAGTAAATAAGGAAAAAAAAAAAGTGATTTTTGGCATGCTGAATCAGAGACATGCACCAGAACTTCAGAATGATCTGGATATTTGGCATGGTTATTCTTTTATAATTCAGACTGTTGAACATGTTGTGCTGTAGTACACATCTCTACATTTCAGTTGAAGTTATTGCATCACAGAATTGCAGAATGTTTGAGGTTGGAAGGGACCTCGAGAGGTCATCTTGTCTAACTCGCCTACTCAAGCAGGGCTACCTATGGTAGGTTGTCCAGGACTGTGTCCAGTTGGGTTTCGAGTATCTCCAAGGATGGAAACTCTACAACCTCTCTGGGTGCTCAGTCAACCTCACAGTAAATATATGTTTCCTGACATTCACACAGAGCCTCCTGTATTTCAGTTTGTGCCAGTTGCTTCTGGTCCTGTCACTGGGCACCACTGAGAAGAGTCTGGCTCCGTCCTCTTTGCACCCTCCCTTCAAGTATTTACGTACATCAATGAGATACCCCCTGAGCCTTCTCCTCTCCAGGCTGAACAGTCCCAGCTCTCTCAGCTTTGCCTCATAGGAGAGATGCTCCAGTCCTTTAATCGTCTTAGTGGCACTTAGCTGGACTCTCTCCAGTAGCTCCACATCTCTCTTGTACTGGAGAGCCCAGAGCTGGACACAGTACTCCAGGTGTGGCCTCACCAATGCTGAGGGAAACATCACCTCCCTTGACCTGCTGGCAACACTCCTATTGCAACCCAGGTTACAGCTGGCCTTCTTTGTCATAATGGCACATTGCTGCTTCATGTTCAACTTGATATCCACCAGGACACCCAGGGCCTTTTCTGCAAAGCTGCTTTCAAGCTGGGTGGCCCCCAGCACGTACTGGTGCATGCGGTTGTTCCTCCACAAGTCTTCACTTCCCCTTGTTGATCTGCATGAGGTTTGTGTTGGGCCATTTCTCCAGCTTGTCAAGGTCCCTTTGGATGGCAGCACAATCCTCTGGGGTATCAGCCACTCCTCCCAGTTTTGCATCATCAGTAAACTTGCTGAGGGTATGCTCTGCCCCAACACACAGGTTGTTAATGAAGATGTTGAACAGGATTTGACCCAGTATTGACACTTGGAGTACACCACTAGCTACTGGCCTCCAACTAGACATTGTTCCACTGATCACCATCCCCTAAACCCAGCTGCTCAGCCAGTTTTCAATCCGTCTCACTGTCTGTTCACCCAGTCCATAATTCACCAGCTTCTCCATGAGGATCTTAAGACAGACGGTGTTGAAAGACTTACTGAAGTCAAGGTAGACAATATCCACTGACTTCCACTCATCTACCAAGCCAATCATTTCATCACTTGCCCTTCGTGAATCCATGATGACTGCTCCTGATCACTTTCTTGTTCTTCATATGCCTGGAAATGGTTTCCAGGATTAGCTGCTCCATCACCTTCCTGTGTTTTGAGATGGGGCTGAGCGGCCTGTAGGTTCCCGGGTCCTCCTTCTTTTCCTTCTTGAAGATAGGAGTGATGTTTGCTTTCTTCCAGTCTTCAGACACTTCTCCCAACCACCACAATCAGTCAAAGATTATTGAGAGTGGCCTCACAATGCCATCTGCCTGTTCCCTTAGTACTTGCAGGTGCATCCCATCAAGGCCCATGGATTTACATATGCCCAGTTTGCTTAAGTATTTCCTTACCTGATCCTTGTCCACCAAGTCTAAGTCTTTTTTGCTCCAGACTCTTCCACTGATCTCTTGGACCTGGGATTCCTGAAGGCTGGTCTTGCTAGTAAAGACTGAGGCAAATAAGGCTTTGAGTACCTCAGCTTTTTCCATGTCCTGTGTCACTAGGTTACCTGCTTCATTCAGCAGCAGGGCCACATTTTACTTGGCCTTCCTTTTGTCATCTATATACTTATAGAAGCCTTTCTTGTCGTCTTTGACATCCCTGGACAGATTCAACTCCAGCTGGACTTTGACTTTCCTAACCACATTTCTGCCAGCTTGGACTGTGTCTCTGTATTCCCTCCAGGTTGCCTGTGCCTGCTTCCACCCTCTGTGTACTCCCTTTTTGTGTTTGAGTTTTGCCAGGACCTCCTTGTTCATCCATGCAGGCCTCCTGGCATTTTTGCCTGAGTTTGTGCTCATTGAGCTTGGAGGAGGCGATCCTTGACTAACAGTCAGCTTTCTTAGCCATTAGGCTACTTCTAATTGCCTGTACAAGGAGCTGTAGGTGTTTTCTGAATCACTGTCTTGACACCAGGTCAAAAGTTTCAAATATATAGAAAAGGTGTTATTAAACAGTCTTCAACAAAAAATATTTTAGAAGTTGCATTTTTCTTAAACTTTTCAAAAGTCATAGCTACAGGAAATGGAACAGCGAAGTAAGATTTTTTTAATTAATTCCTACATTCAGTGTTTTGAAAGCATGTCTTATGCATCTTTGTTCTGATCCTTTCAAGTCCATAGACAGATTTTTGAAAAAAGATGCAATTATTTGTAGGTTTTGGTTCAGTATCAACAATAAGATCATTATTTTTCTTTTTATAATAACACATTATAAACCGCCAAGCAAACTGAAATTGCTGCTTAACAACAGCTTCTGCATAGCTTCTGAAAAATGAAAGGATGGATGCAGACCTGCACGTGTTTTTTTGTGGGCTTCGCGGAGCTGGCAGACTTAATCTGTCCAGGCCTTGAAGCTGACCCACTGCAGATGGTGACATTTCTCAGTAAGCCATTAGAATAGTCATGTGTCCCAGGCGGCATATTAAAAGTGAAAATTGTAGCAGTAGAGATAGCACAGCAGGATTTTAAACAGTTGGTATAAATCACAACCTTTAGAAAAGTGCGTCTTCAATTCCTAACCTCTGTGCAGTGTTAATATTCTTCATGGTATAAAAATGATGTCAATACATTTTTAGCATTGCATCTTTCTCAGCGTCAAAACTCCCAGAAGTTTGGGATTATGATTATTGTTCTCCTCCCCACAGTTGCCACTAACTAGAAGTTTGGTTAGCCAAAACAGGTCCTCAAGGAACAGGCATACTGAGAAATCACCTCAACGGTATACTAGGTCCTACCAGATCAAAACTGAGGCACTTTTTCATATTTATATTCAGAAATTTCAGCAATTGTTACCCAAAGTTTACCTGGGAGCTTGACAGATGAGTCAGGCCTTCATCCTCCAAAGTTGTCCTTCAAATCTTCCATTCAGAAACTGGGTGGACAGAAATTGGAAAGAAATATACTCTCTTCCTACCTCTCACTGTGCTATCAAAGAGTCTGTAATGTAAAAAAATGGAAGATAATTGTAGAGGTTGGAAAGGTTTTATAATAATGTTTCTCTTTTCTGTTTTAATAATATATACCACAAATTGAGTTATCCTAACAATTATTCTTAACTGCAATAAACATTGCAGTAGCAGTTTATTAAAAATAGATTCCCGTTATTGTAATTTTAAATCTCGATAATAGCCTCAACCAAGAAGCCTCTTGGGTTTTTTCCTCTCTTTACTCCTAAATTATTGTGCTTGAGAAAAGATCAGCTATTAACTGGGAAATATTTTGATATTTCTGTGCTTCCCAAGTGCTATTTATGTCTTTTTTGTGGACAGAGACTTACTTGCATCCTTTGGCAATAGAATTCATGCTCAGAAGAGATAATATGTGCCCAATGCTTGAACAGGAAATATCTAGAAAGGTTTCAGCATGTCTCTTGCTATTTGCAGAAACCTCCCTTTCACAGGGGTACTGCAAAACTCAGACTCTTGGATTTTATTTTTCTCTGATGCTAATCAGCAGTAAAAAGAACTTCTTCAAATACATGACATTATCCTTAAGGGATAGCTTGACTTGGACCAGGCAGAAACTTGTCTACCTGATGTCACAAAACAAGTGCAAGATCATTTTGACAATCCCGATTCCTTGCCTCTTTGGAGATCACATTAATATATAAACCCTGAAGGACTAACAGCATCTCAGATAAACTTCCAGAGAAGAGAGATCATTCACTGAGTATATCAGACTAGGAGATTTTGAAATCACTTTAAAACATCACGAGATTTTATATCTCAGAACCTCCTCTACAAACTTTCAGCTGATGAAAGGAACCACTTTGGAAAGAAACCCACATGTGGGTGGGGAGAAAAGACAGTTGCAGCCAAGCAGACTCGGAAAAAAAAGATCTTCCAGAGACTGATATCACAACCATGAAGATGGCAAGAACATCCCATTCCTCCATAGGGGAATCTGACTGCTTTCCTGGGCCTTTACACCTGCACAAAGCAGGAGCACCAGTTTCCTAAGGCCCTGCTCCACTGGAAGCATTTTCCCCCTGCTGTCCTTGCGCTGTTGGTTGATGCGTGAGGGCAGAGCTCTGTCCTCTGTCTGCCAGCCCTGCTGCTCAGCCACTCAGTCCCAGAGGAGAGGATTTGGCTGGCAGCCACCGCCTTATCGCAGCAGCCGGAGGACAGCTCAGCCAAGCTGTCAGCAAGCAACTTTGGACACTTCTTTGGTCTGGATTTTTACAATTGGGCACCTAAGTCAAGCAGCCTGCATCTAACCCTAAGCCTACTGCATATTTACTAGCAAAGACATGAACACTGGTCTAACATCTCCAGTGTTGCTGAATGATCAAGTTCTTTCAGTATTTAAGATGCCTTAATTAGCATTCTTGACCCAATTTACAAATTTCTTGCTGCTTTGACTAATCTTGCAGACTTGAACGGTAAAGTCTTAGCTAGTAGACAAGCCTTAAGCTACAGAATACAAATACTTTATTAAATAATTTTTTACAAGGCTTCCTTAAAATAGAGGCTGGACATCACCTGCAGTGCATAAATATTGTTTTAAATGCCCAAGTCAAGAAACAAATCTTCTTTTCCAGTATTCAGTCACTACAGCTAAAAATAAGCTGCCTAGCACAATAAGGAAAATATGAAGCACGCAGTAATAGAAAGCACAGTATATTTCCAATGTCAGCTCTGTAACCTGAGATAAAAAGATGTGAACTCTTTTCCAGCGATCAAGGGTGAAGGAGCTGTTTCCCTCTTCTGCCTGATGCAGACAAGTGCGACATAGTGATGGAGTCTATTTAGAGACTTGCTTTCTATTGAAAAGTTGCTGACAGTGCTCTATAAGCTGCAGCAGTAACCGAATCCGATACAGATTTGGCCACCGGGGATTCAGTAATGGCTGGGACTCTTGACTTTGGGCCTCCAGCTCACCTTTTGCCTCCTTTTCCCATGCCTATTATATTATTCTGCATTGACCGAAAATAGAATTGTACAGTTCCACAGTTTTCAGATCCAAAACTGAATTTCTGGAAGAGATGGGGGGAATCTACATTTGACCCTTTTTGTTCAGAAATCCTGCAGCAAAGTAAGAAAAGGATAACATATGGATTGCTTTCTTTTTTAGTTCCACACTTGTACTGTCTGTTTTCAAATACAATATGATATATACGTATAAACATATATGTATATACACACAACTTATATAGTATGCGTATGTAGAACGAAGAAATCATCATCCTGACTCCACAACTGGCCACCAAGGTCCAGTTCTGAGCAAAATACATAAGGAGACAAATCAAAATAGGCAGGTGGGAAAACAGGAAGATAGGCAGAACCGTTGTAAGTGGGAAAAATAACTTATTGCCTATGTTTTTAACTGTAGTAAATACTCATATCTTGTATGTTAACTTACTTGTATGTATGCTTACTTACACATATGTGACGTATTCTGAAATCACTCTCCTAGATGAGCATCTCTAATGTTTCCATATTACAGTCATCTGTGCCTGGAACACGTTCTTTTTATTTTCTATTGCTCTGTTGGAAAACTAGGAACACGTCACAGGTAGACAGACTGTGCTGTTTGCTTCTTATCATACAAATGGCGTATCAGTGATGAGAGTAAATTGTCTTTATCCTGTCTCAGCTTTACTTCTGCAGAGTATCAGGGGCTTTCTCTCCTCCTGCTGTGAAAATATTCTGCAGGGATGAAAACCATTTAATTCCACATTTAATTTGACATGACTACATACTTGAAATCATTGGCTTGCATTATTTTTCTGGTGGATTTAGAGAGAGGAAGGTTCACACTGTAAGTTTTCTAACCTTGCCAGTACAATAAAAATGTACAATAAAAACAGGTTCAGATCAGACGCTAAAATGTTATGAGATCAAAATGGAAAACTATATCGATGAGAAACATGAGTTTAAATAGGGCAGCTATTTGGTTGCAAATACAAAGTTTCTGTGCAATTGTATTGTGAAAATTCCATTTTGGGTAGCATACAAGATGCTTGAAAGCTAAATTCAATTCATTGATGAAAAAAGTAATTTAAATTATTTTTACAACTGTCATCTATGAATCGGTGATAATGGCATTAGGAAGATTTATTTGATTTTTTTTTTTAATTAAGGGAAAGAAACAATGGCTACTAGTTCCTCAAAGACTCTACTAGGAGTCTGTAGCAGCACAATTGTCTTTTCCTATTACTATCTAACTTATTTTTTATTTTGAGTTGAAAATTAACATTGACTTCAGAAAAATACAGTATCCCAAACTGTGCTCACTTGCAACACTATTGGAGTTTTTTTGCTCTCTTATTGATGAAAAGTTGCATATTAAGGGAAAACCCCTTTGAAGAATGCCAAATCTCTATCTTTTTATTACAAAAAAAACCCTTTCTTATTGAAAGTGAGATCTTTTAAAATTTGAATTTAATTTAGTTTTTCTAAATCTGATTATTTTCATCATGGTCTTTTTCTTCATCAGTTGCAACTATTAAAATAGTCTACCCATGTTTTCTGTAGGTTTGCCGGCATCGGTTTCAACTCTGGTTAGTCAAGCGTTTTATGCGTAAAGCAAGGATTACATTTATCAGTAAATTTTCAGCTACTTTCATGTTCTTACAGTCATAACTACAATGTTAAATTTCTAAAACTACCAGGAAATGTTCCAAATCAAACCAAAGATGCTATGTCCACTTCCATTGAAATAACAGATTTTCAGAGCAGTCCTGTTAAGAGTCCATATTTTAAACCTCACTTCTACAAAAAATAGATTTGGCCTGCTCATGCCATTTCAATTTTGAAAATGTCAAAGCATTTCACTTGATAGTGTTGAGACAGAGTGTGTGATTTTTGCATGGCCTTCTAGTCAGCCCAAGGTAACCAGAAGCACTTGTTTCCATACAGACAAAAACTGACCCAGCCTCACTTTAAGGTCCTTGCAGTCATTTACAGCTGTTACTACTTTAATTGACTTCAGGTCCAGCAGGGTCTGTTAAGTTCCCCTGTGCCCCTTAATGTAATTTAAGATTTATAGGAGATCTACAGGCATCTGAAAACACAAGCCAAATCTGACCTGCAAGAAAGGCCATGCTTGTGCTATTTTTTGAAAGCAAAATGGCAAGTGATATCACTACAGAAACAAACATTTGTTTTAACACTGCATTCTTAATCTGGCTGTAGTGATAGTCTTTGCCATCCATGTCAGAGCTTCTTTATATGCTAGCCTTTAAAGCATAGCTGTATGTACATGTGGGTGTATTTCAGTATGGTTCACCTTTTCGTGCCAGCATCCTTAATTTAAATGTAAGAGCGAAACTTCTGGTCCCAGTGGATTAATTAACAAAAATGCAATGATGCATCTTGTCAGCATCACTCAGGTGGTTCAAACTGATGGACCTGTGGAGACTGAGTTACAGTAATTCATCCATGAATTACTTATCTTCAGCAGAGCAGCAAGGCAGCACTGTTATTGGCTTCCTTGTTGTAGCCTGATCTCCCCGTAACTATCAGTAGATCATTACTCTTACCCATTGCCTTGGCACAGTCAGGTATAACTGTGAATTCATGGGTATGGTGCAAGAGCCTGTTGAGGTCAACAGAGTGGCTCCCACTGATTTCAGTGAACCATAAGTACAGTCCGAACTCCTCACCTCTCCAGCCTTTGTGCTGAATCTGGGCTCCCAAGATATCCCAGGAATAAACCCATGAAGGATGCCAGTTTCCATGGAGTCAAGATCAATTTAACCCTCAACTGAAGTGATGTATAATTGAACAGTTTCCATTCACTGCACCCAGGATCGGCAACAGAGTCTTAAAACTCCAGCGCTGATAACTAGAGGCATCTGAGTGAGGGCTTCAGCACGGCTTTCCCAGCTCAGCCAGTGGGCAGGAGAACGCTGTCTCAGAGCATCCTTAAAAATGTATGAAGCAGCTTGCGTGACAAGGTGAAGACAGAAAGGTAGAGCTCCCGTACTTTACTTTTCTATCATCGTTTCATTATTTATTGACATTTTTTCTGACTTTAGTTTTGGAGTGCATATTGATTTAACATGGTGAGGTACTTTTTACAAGTTTTTATAACTTAGACGTTGCATTAAATCGAAACAGGAAGGTCTCATTTCTGCAGGTGCACCAGCCCTGTGAGGCTGAACATCCACATGGCATCTCCATAGGGTTAAAATCTATCTGGCCCCTGCAGTTAAGAAGTTTTTCCTGCCTCACACTGCCAGTTCAGCAGCAGAGAGGCCCTTAAAAATGTCAGTTCTCTTTAAAGTTACTTCTGAAAGGTACAAAGCATCTGACAGGTCTTTTAAAAGTGCAGCACCGAATGAAAGAGCAAAGTTCTGCTTGGAGAAATACAAACCAAAAATGTGGTTCGATTCCTGTTTCATTAGACTTTCCAGGAGCAGGCAACAATGCGATAATCAAGTCTCCTGGCATTCAGTTAGACACAGTGTGTTACGTTGATGGAGTACAGATGTATGATCTCAGTTAAACTATAGCAGTTTATACACTTTTGCTTTAAGACATGTTGATTAAGGACTTTTTTCCTGGAATTAGAAGGCTTAAATCTAAATAACACAATGAATGATCTTTAAAAAAAATTATCCGCATTAGTTGGAATCCTCATTTTCAGTCATTTAAATCTAATCTCCATTAAGTATAAATCAATTTATAACTTGCTGAAATCAATATAGCTACTCTGATTTATACCAGTAGCAAATTTGGCTTCTGAACTGAAGTTTTACTGGTGTTTCTTAAAAGGCAACTCCAGTGATTGTAGTCAACAGCAACTGTTGGGTTTATTTTGTTTTGTGAAACATAGCTGGCATTTTTAGTCCTTTTATGAAAATGCCAGTTTTAGAAGACTGCAGCATGCAACATTTAACTAAGTGTTATAGATCATCAAATTATCTATCGGGGTGTAGTTTTAGCAGAGAAAGAGAAAAGAAACTTGTCGATTTAAAGTATAGCCTTGCAGGGGTGATAAGGAATTCTCATTTCTCCGTCTAGAAATGGGAAACTTGGCGTATTTTTGCGAAGTGTTTTAGCTGTTTCCTATCAGTGTGATCACGAGCTTGAACAGTGTAAAGACGTGACTTTACATCATCTGCTGATACACTGTGTAAGCCCAAAAGATGTAATAGCACAAGTGACAAAGCCACGATGGGCAGAGCCATGGCAACTGCCCGTACGGCAAAGGGGACCAGACAGGCAGCTGCAGGTTAGCAGCCAAAATGCCGCCAGGCACCTTGTCTTGGCCTTGCTCAACGTCACACAGTCAGTCGGTTTAAAAGTGTCCCCCAAACGCTGCGCATGTCGATCATTTTTCTTGGGAAGCTGAGCAGAGGTTGAAGCTACTGTGAAGAAGGGAAGAGCGCCTGCCTGCTCTCACGGCAGCTTCTTCGCTAACGAGAAAGCTGTGCCCTACCGCCTCCCTCCCTCCTCTCCCCTGCTGCCATTTGGCTGCTCGCTAAGCCTGCCTGTCGTCTGAGGCAGTGCCTGGACCTTTTGCCTTTTATTCTGGATCACCTTAGAGGGCTGCAGAATTATTACATCCGGTCTTTGTATTGAAAAAGTGGGCTCAGAAGGAGTCTGTCAGCTCCTGAACTTGCTAATGGTGTGCTCCTATTCACTGAGACTGAGCTGAGGTTCCCATTCATTCAAGCAGTCAGTAATTTGCATGGGGAAATTTCACCTCCGTTTCCATTACTGATCCATAGTGGCTCTAGAGAGTGGAGCCCTGTTATTCAAAGCATCATTCAGAATTTTTTTATTGTTCAGTTGTGGCATTTTACTGCAACATTTACAAGAAAATAGTAATTATTAAACAGAGAGCATTGGGAAGGCAGTTCCACACTGAACAGAACCTGGCGGGGGGNCATAAGTTAAGGCCTGCCTACTGCTTTGGTTCTCTTCATTTCATTATCCTCCAAGTTTCCAACAAGTATCCACCTGACCCTTCCACTGGGTGCTGAGCCAAAGGAGGCACCGCGAAGCTCAGCTAGGTGCTGGCAGCGGCTGCTCCCTGCACCCGTCCACATTCCCACTTCGGGGCAGGAGTGACTCTGTATCTGGAAAGGATTCCCTTGCTTCCCTTTGCAGCCAGCCACTTTTCCCAGCTAACGAGGCAGGAGGGCAGAGCCAGTGCTGAACTCTTCACTGAGGCGCCAGCAGGCTGGAGCCTGTATCAGCCAAGCAACGAGGTGCGGGGCTGCTTGGCTGAGCAGGACACAGGTTGGCTTTATTGCTCATTAAGTGTCTTTATACCTGCTGTTGCAGTGTGCTGGAGCCCTGCGGGTCTGACTCTTAGCCTGTTGGCATGAGAATGATCACAACGTGGTGCAGACTGTTCTGCGGGTTCAGTCTGGGTGTATCTGCAGGGTACATGGACAGAAGATGGACAGCAAGGGAGCACCAGCTGGTTTCAGACACTGACAGCAGCAATTGTAAGAAATGTTATTGCTGCTATCAGTCTGGCTTCAGATCAAGCAAAGAAAGCTTCGCCTGCTAGCTATTAACGGTGTGTCGGTTTTTGAAGTGACAAAGACCTCTGAACATCGCTTGTGCTCTTTTTTTCATCAAATCTCTCATCTTGGCCTTGCAGATCCTCCACCCTTTCCTCATTTCTAATATAAGCTTTTCTTATAGGTAGTCTTTTTCCTGAAAAACAGCCTGTGGGTATCAACAAAGGCTTCACTGATCTATTGACTGCACTAGTGAGCTGGAGAACCCCACTAAAACTTTTAATCAGCATATCTCCCTTTCTTCCTTCCAAAGGAAAACACAATATCCCATCAGTGCTTCCCCTTCCAAACTCAGGACAAGCCAGGAGATGCCCAATGCAGTGGCAGTCCATCTTTGCCAGTGCTTGTCCCCCCCCCCATCACTGTGCAAGGTCATGAAGGGTTGTATACTCGGGTCCCAAATCAACATAACTACATCAGCAAGGCGCCTTACCCATGCTAACAGAGCTGTATGGATCCCATTCTGGCATAATCTCTGATCCCATGAGATCATGTCAGAGATCTTTAAGAGCTTTTTTTTACGTGCTCACCTATTGAAGTAAGCTGTGTGAATGCAGTGATCTCCCAGTCTTATTCTTAGCTTTGTTAAATAAAATAACGTGTCATAGTCACCAGTCCTACTTTATAAACTTTTCTAAAATGATCTTTCAAATAGCATGGAATTTCCTTCACATAGCAACCAAAACTTGAAAATCATCAGGCAGTCATCATCACTGAGGGTATCTGTGTTGGAGCATTGTGAAGACAAATTGCTTTTACTTTAGTGGAAGTTATGATTCATGAGAAAATGCATATAGCTATCATGTGACAACTTGGTAAGAGCGTCTTTTTCTGCAGTCTGTGATGATCTTTGTATTGAACACAGCACAAATCCTTAGATTTTTTCTGGAGCAGATGAAAGCAAAAATACATGCAAGCTCTCTGGCATTTGAAAGAGGTATGAGGTAAATCTTTGGGGAGAAAGGAGTGCATGTCAACTTGGTTTAGTTCTGCAAACAAGGTAGCTTTCAGAAATTTCAGAAAAGCTGAGCAGTGGTATTTTTCCCTCCATGTCAAATCCATCCCAACCCTTCCCATACTTGAAGCTGACCTCCAGAAGAAGGATAAAAATAGGTATTGTTTTTGCAGAACATTTTATATCAGCTTAGTTGTACTGAAATAAGGGTAAATAATTTTTGCGCAGTGCCACATTAACTCAGAAAATACTCCCTTTTTGGTAGAATGTGTTGCTTATGGTAAATATCATAGTAAGTGACTTCTAGCATTTGTTTACAAATACTTATTGAAGCTAATGTTTTCTTAAATGTACTATGCTGAATAATTCATTAGAGGGTTGGCCAGTCCGAAAAAAAAAAGACTGAGGTAGCTCTGGCTTAAATCGCCGCATTCAGATTTGACTGAGTGTTTATTATTTGTGTACAAACTCAGTGTTTCAAATTTCCCTTTTTTAAAAATGCATCAGAAAACTATAGTTTTAGAATGTCTTTTGTACTAATTAAGCCAAAATGCATGAATTATTAAACATGCTCATTTGCAGTGCTCATGGACTTGAAAGATTTGCTTTCATTACTAATAAGGCACATACACAGCTGAAAAGACATAATTAGAGCATCAAAGGCAATGAACCATCCTGAAACTTCCTAATGCTTTGCCTGAAAAAAAATATCATTCAGCTGAATAGCAAGAAACCAAAAAATGTCTATACTGTTGTGTCCAGAAGGATGAGAACCAAAGTCTTTCCTAGTAACTCCATGGATACTGCAAGAGGCTTTTAAACTTCTCAAAAATGCCTTCAGAATTGATTTAGGAGTGGCAAAAGTGAACCCCCGTGGTTATATTTCAAAGACTGTGTTTTTAAGTCAGAAACATTTTAGTTCTCATAAATCAGAGACTCTTTTCATCCTGTGAGAACTTTTCAATCCTGAAGAAAAAGTAACATTCCCAAAATTTTTCTTTTCCAGTGATTTTAATCATCTGCTTTGTTTTATAAGCAGTTGCAGGGAAAGATGCTTCTTGCAGATAAGAAGGAGCACTGGCACTTTTTATGACAGAAAAATGTGTACATCATATCAAATAATGAACACTCTGTGTAAGCCACGTCAGAGACTGCGCGTTGCGTATCCAGCTTTGGAGAACAAGTTACACTCTCTGATTTCTCATTACTCCAATCCTCTTGGAACTTTGCCCCCAGACATTTAGAAAATTACACTAAAATGACTGCATATTGTTTACACAGATTATAGACTATGCTTTCTTGTGTAGATTCAGGGAGGAAAAAAAGGTCTTTTTTACATAGCCTGAAGCTTTTAAAAACACACAAGAAATGTCTAGACAGCAGCTTGAAAACCAGCCTTCATCTCTGTGAGGTTCAAGGCTTGTCTTTTTTATAGTCCGTGCATATCCATCGCTCTCAAGAAGCAGCAGTGTGTTAAGATCCAGAAGCAGCTCTTCGAGGCGACTGCGGGGGACTGCCAATGAGCCATGCTACGGCTTCTGCTCCGCACCGGCTCCTTCCCGGAAAGTCAACTGTAAAACAGAAAATGAGGCAGTAAGAGGGAAATGACCTGACTGGTCTAAATAAAGCAGCGGGCGTTGTGCCGCCTGGCAGCAGCCCGTCACGGCCAGTGTCAGGGTGACAGACATCTTTGGGAAAGGGCCCGTTGTTGCGGAAAATAGGGATGGGGTTTCAGCCCAGAAAATTGGTCCTCTTCTGCCGGGGGCCAAGGGACCGCTATGTTGTGTGGGAGACAGCCATGGGAGAGTGAGAGAAACCCCGCTTTCTGACTTAAACACCCCTGACAGGAGGGGCAGATACTACTTTGGTATTATAATTAGTCACAAAGTTTTCCAGCCTGCTGAAACTACTGTCATCTCAGAGGTGTGCTTTTCTGCCCGCCATCGCTAGGGACCTGCACAGTGATAACCCATGCCTCCGACAGCCAAACAAAGGCCCTCACCCCCTTCGTTAGCGGGTCTTCATTAGCAGAGATGGGTACATTGGGGCAGGGCCACCTGCTCCCACTCTCTATGGGTGTCCATCTCTATCCCCACTGGGGAGGAACGGGCAGCAATAGGGCTTCTTACTCACAGAATCACAGAATCACAGAATAGTCAGGGTTGGAAGGGACCTCTGGAGATCATCTAGTCCACCCCCCCCGCCAGAGCAGGGTCATCTACAACAGGTTGCACAGGACAGCGTCCAGGCGGGTTTTGAATGTCTCCAGAGTGGGAGACTCCACAACCTCTCTGG